>QXEO01000183.1:34693-151391 GCA_007115705.1 Dactylis glomerata
TGGTCATATAGACCAAGTCATATTACAACACAATGTAGCAGCGGAAATAACGTCTTCGGGTCCATGCCGTTACCCTACAGGCAATGGCGACTCATGGAGACGAACTTAGTTCTGGTACTCTTCTTCATACCCTTCCTCCTGGTATTCTTCCCATAGTCTGGCCAAGTTGATAGCCAGGGACACAGCCGTGAGTACATTGGATGCACTCGCAAACCATCTTATAATTGAAAAGATGAAGCAGATATGCAAGGTTTGGTATAGTGGACTAAGCACTAATTTGTTTTGCAAAAGCTAGTTTTATTTCCCAAGAATGTTCATTTATAGGAAAGAGATTTAGTTCTCTAAGTTCCATCTAAAGAGGACTTCAAGTATGTCAACCACATTTCAGGTCAAGTCATTCACCAAATCACCATGGTCATTTTAGTCCTGACAAAAGTCAAGTACAGCTTGCCAACCGTCCATGACCGCGGACGCGGCTATTCGAATAGTTTCAAAACCTCTGCAGAGGGGTACACTTTACCCACAAGATTCGATACATCTGCCGGGAGAAATCCACGGTTCGACATACACAAAGTATGCGAGGTTCAGATAATCAAACAAACTCTTTCACTTGCTCATCCTAGTATAGGATCCTTCCCTAGAGCCCGGGATACGGAACCCCGCTCCGGCGCCTCTAGTTCTGCCCATCCCGGGTACCGGGTTAGTGGAATCCACCTGGTCCAGAAGTAACCGTTTCGCGGTGTCCTTCCATGAAGCTTTGATACAAGGCCTCCCATACTACGATAAACAAACTACGGATTAAGCCCCTTCCCATATAGGGGTAATGTGGTCGTACGGTATAATTGGCTCCCATAGTACATCACTCGTTGTCATTTGAGAAATATATTTCATAGTTCTTAGTCAAGATTAATTTCTTTTATAAAGCCATCATGTAGGAGCAATCTCCCATTTCAAGTTTCAAGTTCAAGTCACCACCTTTCAAATGGGGTTCCTCCAGAGATAGCATCAACTTTTATTAGCGACTAAGCAACTACATTGAGTGATAGTACTACTAAATAGGGTTGGATAAACTCAGCTTGATGCTCTTGATAATCAAGACATCAATACACTTCTATCATTCTACTCTAGCAATTCAATCATGCAATTTACTTAAAACAAGTAGAATGCAATATTAAAACTAGGCATGGGGAGTATGAATCAAAAGATGGCTTGCCTTGGTTGGCAAGGTGTCCGGGGTTTTCTTCTTCTTCTTGATAATAATAATCCCCTCCAATATCCTCCTCGGCAACACTAGCATCTAATAACGAATAAACACAAAACACACCATCACTTCACCAAGCTAACAACACACCAAGCACACATCTTTGTTTGTTAACCAAAGCATTCATGTTGCCTTTTTATGGTGTTGGATGGTAAGTCTTCCTTCTAAGTTTTTCTTCAAGTGTGCAAGCTAGAGTCTTTACTAAGTGGCTTAGGTGGTTCACTTGTGCAGCATTGGTGTTGATTTAGGGTTACTAAGACAAGTTCAAGTGGGATGGATCCACTAAGTGAATTGGCATTGAGGGCAATTAATTCTAAGTGTGCACTAGTGATCTATCATTTTATGCTACAAAATAGGATTGGGTTAGGGTGTAAATGATTACACTAATATGGTTTGGGGTAGATTAGTGTTGACTAACAGTAAGAGGGGTCATTAGTAAGTTCACATTTTAATTTTCATGATTTTTGATGGCTTAAATAATTTTCTAGAAATCTTTCATTATTCAACAAGCTAGGGTCACACTATTCATATCTAATTTAATTCTTAACTTAATTTTAATTCTAACCAGTTCTATTGGGTAGATTATTTTATAAGCTTTCCAATGCATATTTATTTGCTAGATTTGGATTTGTAAAACTCTAGGAATTAAAGTTTGAAAATAGTATCTCAAACAGTTTTGAATTAAATCGAAAAGGCGGGAAAATAAATAAAACTGAAACGGACCGAAACTTCACTAGCTGGGCCCAGTTCAGACTAAACCCGAACGGGCCAGCCCAGAAAACGATTCGCTCGGCTGGGGAAAAATAAAACAGGCCTGACAGGTGGGACCTACTCGTCAGACCTAATTACAAAACCCGAATCGGTATGCTAGGGTCGGATCAGAATCGGACGGCTCAGCTTCATCGTCTTCCTCAGCACGGCGGGAGCTCACCTGCGTTGCAGTGAAGATCGTTCGATGGCGAGGGCGAGGCATAGAGGATGCAGAACTCGACGGCGATGCGCGGGATCGGCTGCGGTTCGTCTCCTCCTCCGATTCCCTGCAGCAGCTTGCTCCCAGGTGGTCGAACGTGGCGGCGCTCCGCTTGTCCAGTACCACCCCGGCGAGGCTGGCGACGGCGAGCTAGGGTAAGCGAGGCTAAGTGAGTATGTCTGGGAGATAGCTGGGGACTGGGTGAGTTGCTCCGTTTGATCGGAGGGGCTTTTTATAGGCCGGAGCGACGAGGATAAGCGCGGCCAGAAGCTCGACGGCACGGGGGCCCTGGCGGCGTTTGAAGCTCGCTCCGGTCACGGCGGTCACGCTCGCGTGCTGGGGGGTTTATGGCTTGGCCGCGGGGTGCTGTGGGTCTCCTCTGGCGCCTCCAAGCTGGTCGGCATCGTGCAGGGAAGAGGGTTGCTGGGAGGGGGCCCTGGGCGCGTTTCTCCTCCTTCCTCCTCTTCTCACGGCTTGGGTCGGGGGTGGGGAAGCTGGAGTCGATCGAGGCACCGTCCAGCAGCATGGCAGCAGTGCCTGGGCGAGCTCGAACAGTGCTGCACCAGTGATCTTGATCTCATTTGATTTGCTTCTGCCAGTGTTCGACGAAATGCCCGCAAGAACTCAAAATTTGAATTTTCAAAATTTTCCACTTTGGGTGCTCATCATATTGGATAAGGTACCCAGTCATATTTTTGTTATGAAGAAAGGTTGAGTTTTGCAGAAATTTATATTTCAAATTTGGTATAGTTCCTGTTTCAGATTCAGACTTTGGCTCAAGTTTGAGTGAGGCTCTAGTTTGAAATTTGGGTAAATGCTGGTTGGTTGAGTTAGTATACAACTTGGTTAAACTCAACTTGCTGGCCAAACCTGAAGGTGGGTTCTAGATTTCTTAATCCAAGGGCTCAAAGTGGTGTAGTTAATAACAATTCCTAGATCATATTAACTTTATCTCTTTCTTTCTTATTTTTACTTCTGGTTTCTTTGCTTCCTAAAAATCTTCTCAATTGATTCTGTTGGTTCACTTAGAATTATCTAACCAATGCTCAATCAAAAATCACACACATAAAATCATAGAATACAAATAAAATAAAATGCATGTATGCATACAATAATAGATAAAAAGTTTTATTTGGGTCCAAAATTTGGCACTTTATTTATTAAGAAGTGGATTACAATTTCTGAGTTGTTACAATCTTCCCCCCTTAAAAAGAATCTCGTCCCCGAGATTCACTAATTAAGAACTGAAAAGATTGGGAAACTCTTTCTGAAGGTAATCTTCTCGTTCCCAAGTGGCTTCCTCTTCGGTGTGATTACTCCACTGAACTTTCAGAAATTTGATGCTTCGGGTTCGAGTGGTTCGATATGCTTCCTCGAGGATACGGATAGGTACTTCATGATATGTCAAATCCTTGTTGATGTCCACAGAACGGTGATCAATATTCTTGAAGATCTCGGGCTTCTCCGGAACTTCAAGACATTTCCGAAGTAACGACACGTGGAAGACATTGTGTACTTCAGACAATTCAGGGGGCATGGCCAATTGATAAGACACTTCTCCTCTGCGGTCTAGTATCTTGAAGGGTCCAATATATCTGGGTGCAAGCTTTCCTTTTACTTGGAATCTTTGCATTCCCTTGAGGGGTGATACTCGGAGGTAAACGAAGTCTCCACTCTTGAAAGTTAATTCTCTCCGTCTCTTGTCGGCATAACTCTTTTGTCTTGACTGGGCTGCCTTGAGATAGTCACGAATCATGCGAACTTTCTCCTCGGCTTCTTGCAGAATGTCAGGTCCAAATATCTGACTGTCTCCAGTTTCTGACCAATTCAAAGGGGTACGACACTTTCTTCCATACAACGCTTCAAAGGGGGCCATTTGCAAACTGGCTTGATAACTGTTGTTGTAGGAAAACTCCGCGAAAGGCAGACAATCTTCCCACTTAGCTCCATAGGCTAGAACACAGGCTGTCGGGGGGATGATCCCCGGTAGGGTCAAGAGAGTAGAAAGACACCAGGTCTATGATTGACTTTATGCCGGGTTATCAAGGAAGGGCCTGGCCGGAATATAAGAGCATCGGCCAGGCCGGCATATAATGTGTATCCCGACTGATACTTGGATATGCCGGCATAGCCGGAATACTTATAAAAGTGTGCCGGCATATACTTAGATATGCCGGCCTAACCATTTGGTGTGTTGTGCAGGAGCAGGGGAGGCCGGATTACCCGACCCTCGTAGGTCGGTGGTCCGGCATATATGTCCTGGGTATGGCCAACGGTCATATCCGGGATACTTAAGTCAACCAAGGTGTCACATCCCTACAATCAAGGAAGAAAACATCCAAGCATGGTAGCAGAGTGGGATGGCAGGGTGCACAGTGGTGGTCTACCAACCCTCACTGTGCACCAGTACAGGGCTCACCTCACAGAGGTAAGGTCACAGTTCAAGAGGTACAAGGTACAGGGATACCAAGTCCCATCGAGAGCAATCAGGGAGGAAGTCAAGGGTCGGTGCCTTCGTCAGCAAGTCCTATTTGGAGTGTAGCCCGTGTCTTGTGGTCTCTTATGACCGTTGTAACCCTGGCTACCACTATATAAGGTGGCATAGGGAGCCCTAGTAAAGGGTGGGTTGGTCACTCTGTGTTCCTACACTTAGCAGTTCATCTTCCTTCTCTAGCAGAGAGCTTGGAAGCTCCATTGTTGTGTACTACATCGACCCAAATATACAATCAGTAGAGCAGGAGTAGGGGTGTTATCTCCTTACGAGAGCCCCGAACCTGGGTAGATCAGTGTCTCTTTCTGTCGTGCTTTTTAGCTCGTTCCCCTCTCCCGAATCCTCCAGCATCTAGTTCGGCCCCCATTTAAGCCATCCTATGGCATATGTTGTTTCACCACGACGACATTTGGCGCCCACCGTGGGGCAGATCGATATGCTGGGCGGAGTGTTCATTCGGACGGGGTCTGTGATAGCAGCTTCGGGAGTGCGCGTGGTCTCTGGCCTTGTCCAGAGGCTAGGCTCGCTCAGTTTCGTCAGTGACAACGCCGGTTGTCTCGGTGGCCGGCCGTTCCCCAGGGATGGCCGGATTATGTCTTTCGGTTCCCACAAGGTGTACGTGGGGACTGAGAGAATTTGCAGGAAGGAGGTGCTAGTGGCGTCGGATCCTCCGTCACATCGGCTGGCTCACGCTGGGCGTAGCGCTCGCTCAGTAGAGCCGGCTGAGGTGATGATGGCCGGCACATCCGTGCCGCCGGCGGAAGATGCCGGCAAAGCAGCAGCGGCCGGAGCTTCTCCTCCGGAGCCGCCGAAGGTCAAAAGGTCGGCGCGTCCACCGTTGGAGCGTGCGGAGAACCTGGCCGGCACTTCCGGTGTGCCGGCTAGGGGCGAGGTTCTTCTTCCCATCATCGACCGGCTTCTCGAGCCGGTGCGATCCGGCGTCGATCCGGAGCAGACAAGGGAAGTCCTGGAGGGATCTCGTCAGGCCCTGGCCATGAACCAGGAGCGCGAACGGTTTAACCGGCAACTCCGTGAGTATGAGGCAGCCCATGGTTTTACTCCTGTAGTAATCCGGCCTAGCCGGATAGAAGAGGTTAGAACTAGAGGCAGAAATCTTAATGCTGAGATAGGAAAAGATGCCAGAGATAAGAGTCATACCGCAACTAGTACTGTGCCTAAGGTAGTCTATAGTTCGCCAGTAAAGAACCTTAGAGCGGCGGCCGAGGTAGCTAAGGATTTATCTTGTTTATCCGGCGAAGCACTGCGTGAGCAGCAAGCCCGGCTTAACCAACTTTTGTCTGAAGCTACAAAGCAGCAGGAGGCCTTTAAAAAGGCAAACCCGGGTGCCGGGGCGTCTCAGTACATTGTGTCGGCGGGAGGTGCCGGCGCGAGGTCGAGGGACCAAGCCTCGTCCCCGCATCCTAGCGCCCGGCGTGCCGGAAGTGTGACCTCTGGCCGTCGGGACAAGCAGATCCAGGTGTACGATCCGGCTGCCGCCGGAAAGTAGGCGATGGTGCAGAAGAATGTCGGCCAAGCTGACAAGTATGTCGGCAGCAAGAAGCCCGGCCAGAGTGTGCCGGCCGGGCATGAAGCAGGCGCGGCCGGTGATGGCCGGAGTAACAGTGCAGCCCGGCGTCAGCAACAGGGCGCCGGAGGTGCAGCGCAGCAGCAGGGTGCAGGCCATCCGGGACATCGAGAGGATGACGGCAATTCCGCCCTTGCCAGGGCGGGATATCAGCAGCAGCACCAGCAAGGCCGGCATAGTGAGCAGCATCAGCCGGAGCAGCAGCAGCAGATGATAGCAGGCCCAATAGCATCCCGGCTTGGACCTCGGTCCTTGGAAGCCAATGATGCACGTTTCAAGCTGGACAAGATCCACCAATCAGAGTTGGTGGAGAGACAAGGAGCTCCGGGCCCTATGTGTTTCGGACCCCGGATTATGGGGGAGCCGGTGCCTTACTTCTTCCAGCTCGCGCGTGGCGCGAGGACATATAATGGCAGTACGAAGCCGGAAGATTGGTTGGAGGATTACTCCACAGCGGTGAACATCGCCGGAGGAAACCTCAGATGGGCGGTACGATATGTGCCGCAGATGTTGGAAGGTCCAGCCAGGATATGGCTGAATAATTTGCCGGCCGGGAGTATCAACGGCTGGATTGATTTCGAAGAGCAGTTTGTGTCGAACTTTACCAGTACATACAAGAGGCCCAACCGTCCGCAGCAGCTGGCTAACTGCCGGCAAGGAGTGAATGAGACTGACCGTGACTATCTGACCAGGTGGTGCACGTTGCGCAATTCCTGCGAAGGAATCAATGAGCAGCAGGCCATCATGTGGTTCGCTCATGGGTGCCGGCATGGCACCATGCTGTGGCAAAAGCTTCAGAGGCAAATGCCGGCCACGCTGGCCGAAACAATCAAGATCGCTGATAGTTATGCTCTGGGAGATCCCATGCAGCCCAGTCTCGATTCACAAGGACAGGGGCAAACCCAGGGGAACACCAGCAATGCCGGGAGATCAGGGCAATATTATCGCACTGATAACCGGAACAAGAGAAGAGATGAAAGGCCGGATCACCGGTATGGGGCAGCACAAGTTGCAGCTGTGGAGGAAGAGCAAGGGGGCGCCGGCAGTAGCCAGCGTCCGAGATATGAGGACTATCAGCAGCCTCAGCAGCAGCCGCAGCAGCAAGCACAGCCGTTCCAGAAGAAGAATGTCTGGACCAACAAGAATGCCGGCGGAGCCGCCGGCCAGAAGAAGCAGTGGCCGAAGTATACTGTGGGTCTTGCCATGGACAAGCCTTGTGTGTTCCACACATTCCAGCCGGGAAAGCCGGCAAACCATTTGACAAGGAACTGTTCGTGGCTGGACGACATATTAGCAGGTCGTGCAGGTCCCTGGGGACCGGCTAGACCCTCTGTCCCGGCAGCTCCATCGCCGTTGACAGGTGCCAATACGATTGCAGTCCCACCTAGGCCGGTTAATCCCGGGAATCAGAGCAACGCCGGAAATGCCGGCGTAAATCAAGTTGACCAGAGCTATAATCCGGAATATAACGCCGGAGGCCCAGGAGCGGGCCGGAATGAGTACAAGGAGTATGATCAGAGCTATATGGTCTTTGAGACCGAGAGAACAGACAAGCAGAGCTTGTACCGGCGGTGTCTGGAGGTGAATGCCGTTATGTCGGCTGTGCCAAAGCTGATGTACTGGTCTGACCAGGCTGTTGGTTGGGACAGGGCAGATCATCCCCGGATCATGCCAAATCCCGGCGGATATGCTCTGGTGATGGATCCGACATTCGTCGGGCCGGCTAATAACGTAAGATTCAGCAAGGTCCTCATTGATAATGGAAGCAGCATCAACATCATGTATCGGGATACGATGGAGAAGCTGGGAATCAAGGAAAATATGCTGGAACCGAGCAAGACCACGTTCCACGGCATTGTGCCGGGACTTTCGTGTGCGCCGATGGGCAAGATCCGGATGGATGTGATGTTTGGCAGCCGGGATAACTGCAGGGTGGAAAACCTCATGTTCGAGGTGGTTGATTTGGAGAGCCCCTATCATGCTTTGCTGGGTAGACCGGCACTGGCAAAATTCATGGCCTCTACGCATGTGGCGTATCTGAAGATGAAGATGCCGGGACCCAAAGGAGTGATCACCATCATTGGTGATTACAAGCGTTCGATGGCATGTGCCACCGCCGGATCCAATCTGGCCGAGACTCTGATCATTGCAGAGGAGAGGAAGAGGCTCAAGCGAGCAGTGGAGATTGCTGAGACGGTCGTGGCCGGCAAATCTATGCCGGGCATGACAAATCCCGGTGGCAGCGTTTCTTTTCAAGTGAGTAAGGAAGTCAAAAAGGTGCCTCTGGATGAAGCTTTCCCGGAGCGCCATGCCCTGGTTGGGGCAAGTTTGGATCCCAAATAGGAAAGCGAGCTCATCAGCTTCCTCCGTGAGAATCGGGATATCTTTGCATGGTCTACTTCGGACCTGCAAGGTGTGCCGAGGGAGCTGGCTGAGCACGCATTGCACGTGAGACCCGATGCTAAGCCAGTAAAGCAGCCGCTCCGGCGGAATGCCGGCGATAGAAGGAAAGCCATATGGGAGGAAGTGGCCAGGCTCTTAGCCTCTGGCTTTATCAAGGAAGTACTTCATCCGGATTGGGTGTCTAATCCGGTTTTGGTGGAAAAGAAGAAAGATGAGCCCGCCATAGTGAAAGTATGGCGGATGTGTGTTGATTACACCAACTTGAATAAGGCATGTCCTAAAGATCCATTCCCGCTCCCTCGGATCGATCAAGTGATTGATTCCACAGCCGGATGTGAACTGTTATCATTTGTAGATGCCTATTCTGGTTTCCACCAGATCCCCTTGCATGAGCCAGATCAAATAAAGACATCCTTTATTACCCCGTACGGGGCTTATTGCTATCTCACTATGCCGTTCGGTTTAAGAAATGCCGGCGCAACTTACCAAAGGTGTATGCAAAAGTGTTTGCACGATCAGATAGATAAAAATGTGCAGGTATATGTCGATGATATCGTCATAAAAACCAAGGAGAGCAAGACTCTCATAGATGATCTCCGGGAAACCTTTGGGAACCTGAGGAGATTCCGGATGAAGTTGAATCCGGCTAAGTGCACCTTTGGTGTGCCGGCGGGCAAGTTGCTCGGTTTCCTTGTTTCCAGCCGGGGTATTGAGGTGAATCCCGGCAAGATTCGTGCCATAGAAAGGATGAAGCCGCCGACAGATTTGAGGGAAGTACAGAAGTTCACTGGGTGCCTCGCATCCCTGAGCCGCTTCATAAGCCGGCTGGGAGAGAAAGCTCTGCCGTTATATCAGTTGATGAAAAAGTCCGACACATTTGTCTGGACAACGCAAGCAGATGCAGCTTTCAAGGAATTGAAACAGTTGTTGTCAACAGCGCCGGTATTAGCGTCTCCGATGCCCCGGGAGCCAATGTTGCTCTATATAGCGGCAACCAACCGAGTTGTCAGTGCCGTGGTGGTAGTAGAGCGAGAGGAAGGAGGCAAAACCGTGCAGCGGCCGGTATATTATCTGAGTGAAGTCCTCTCCACCTCAAAGCAAAACTACCCCCACTATCAGAAGATGACCTATGGTGTCTATATGGCGGCCAAGAAGCTCAAACATTACTTCCAAGAGCATCCAATCCGGGTAGTGGCCGAGGCCCCTATCTCGGAAATTATAGGCAACAAAGATGCCAGCGGCCGGATAGCAAAGTGGGCAATAGAGCTTTCACCATATACACCGCAGTACGATAAGAGGGATGCAATCAAGTCCCAGGTCTTGGCTGATTTCTTTATTGACTGGGCCGAGATACAGTATGAGCCACCGTTGCCAGATGCCAATTATTGGAGGATGCATTTCGATGGGTCCAAGACAATCCATGGCTTGGGTGCCGGCATAGTTCTCAGTTCACCAAAGAATGACCAGCTGAGATACGTCCTGCAGATTCACTTTGCAGCATCAAATAATGTGGCGGAATATGAGGCACTTGTGCATGGCCTGAAGGTGTCTAAGGACATAGGAATTCGCCGGATTATGTGCTTCGGTGATTCTGACTTAGTGATTCAGCAGTGTTCCGGCATATGGGACGCGCATGATGCTAACATGGCATCATACCGTTTCCTAGTGCAGCAGTTAAGTGGTTACTTTGAAGGTTGTGAGTTCCGGCACGTTCTCCGGGCTCAGAACGATGCAGCCGATGCATTATCCAAGCTGGGGTCTTCCCGAGATTCAATCCCGCCCGGCATTTCGCTGGAGCATCTGAGGAAGCCATCGATCAAACCCTCGCCGGAGTCATCCTCCATTTATGTCCCGCCAGGTCCAGACGAAGCAGTTCCAATGGAGATAGATGCCGGAGCCAGGACGGATAACCCGGGGACTGTTTCCTCAGTCCCGGGGACTGGGCCGGCATATGCTGTTAGTACAGTATTCCGGAGCAAAACTAAAGGCAAGGGTAAAATGTGCCAAGAGGTTGTGCCGGTATACCCGGGGACTGCTCTGGCATACCCGGGGACTGATTCTTCAGTCCCGGGGACTTCGCAGCCCATGGAGATCGATTATGTGTCGGTCGAAATGATGGAAATAGATCAGGCAGTGTTCACTGTCAGGGAAGTGCCCTCATGGGCACGTCCTATCATGAACTTCATGGTGGATGGTCAAGTGCCGGCGGATGAAACCGAGGCCCGCCGGGTTATAAGGAGATCCAAAGCGTATACCATCATCAACAAAGAAATATACAAGAGAAGTACCACCGGAGTATTGCAGAGATGTGTCGAATCTGCGGAGGGTCTGGAGATGCTCCGGGAAATTCACCAGGGGGAGTGTGGTCACCATGCTTCGTCCAGGGCATTGGTGGCAAAGGTATTCCGGCATGGCTTCTATTGGCCAACGGCGCTGCAAGAGGCAGAAAACTTGGTCCGGAAATGTAATGGGTGTCAAAGATACGCCCACCAGATTCATCAGCCGGCATCTGCCCTGAAAACTATCCCGATAACCTGGCCCTTTGCTGTTTGGGGCCTGGATATGGTCGGGGCTTTTAAGCCGGCCAGAGGGAAAATGACCCATATCCTGGTCATGGTGGACAAGTTCACCAAGTGGATTGAAGTGAAGCCCATAAGCAAGTGTGATGGTCACACAGCAGTGAAATTCTTAAAGGATATAATCTTGAGATATGGTGTTCCTCATAGCATCATCACTGACAATGGGTCGAACTTTGCCCAAGGGCCATTTGCCAGATTTTGTGAGGAAGTGGGAATCCGGCTGGACGTTGCGTCGGTTGCCCACCCTTGTGCCAATGGCCAAGTAGAGAGATCGAATGGGCTAGTATTATCCGGCATAAAACCCCGGCTGATAGAGCCCCTGGAGAAAACTCCGGGATGTTGGCTAGATGAGCTGCCAGCAGTGCTGTGGAGTTTAAGAACAACTCCGAATAGATCAACAGGCTACACACCATTTTTCCTGGTGTATGGAGCAGAAGCTGTGCTTCCAACAGATGTAATACATGATGCACCAAGAATAGTGCTATATACTGAGGAAGAGGCTAAAGAAGCCAGAGAAAATGATGTTGATCTGCTAGAGGAAGCAAGGGAAATAACTCTGTCAAGAACAGCAGTATATCAGCAGAACCTCAGACGCTATCATGCGCAGAAGGTAAATCCAAGGAGATTTCAAGAGGGAGATCTAGTACTCCGACTAAAGCAAGGAACAGAAGGCCGGCATAAGTTAACTCCTCCATGGGAGGGACCATTCATTGTGAGCAGAGCTCTGCACAATGATGCCTATTATCTTATAGATGCGCAGGACCCCAAGAAGAATAAGGCGGACAGGTCCGGAGAAGAAACCAAGAGGCCATGGAACATAGCTCTACTACGCCCCTTTTACTCCTGAGCAACACAATGTATGTATTTCCATATTTTCCTTTGTATGCCGGCATGATTGTGCCGGCACAAGACTAATGAATGAAATACCGGCATCCCGAAGAAGCCGGGTAACTAGCTCCGAGGTATATTTGTTGTTTATTTACAGTTTTTTGTTATATGCCGGCTGGCTTGATCTGAATGTTTCCTATGTCGGCCTAGTAATGTGTCGGCACCAAAGGCCACTCTTCGACTTAGCTGCTGTCCGAAACCCGGCTTCATGGCTAGCAAGAGTAGATGCCGGAGATTGTCTACACATGGAAGACGGCTAAGGAAATGTAAAGCAAGCGAACCGACATTTTCGTTAAAGCTAAAATTGGAAGTGTCGGATGATTTGAAGTCTAAGTTTCAAAGTTAAAGTACTGTATGTTCGATGAAGCAACCTTGAGACTCATACGTCGAAAGCCAAATAAGGTAGACAAGCAGCCAAGGTTGTGAAATTGAGGAAACAGGAAAACAACTCGGTGACTTAGCCAAAAGATGATCCGGCATTGATAACAAGCAAACCAAGATAAAACTTGTTCAGGTAGCAAACCAAAGGAAATTAAAACGTATATCTTACAACTGCACCCGGCATACCGGGGATCTGATAAAGCTTAAAGTGTTTTTGGTGCAAAGATTCAAGGGGCAGACGCGGGGCCGCCAGCAGGTGGAGCAGTAGCAGTCGAGATGTCGGCCTCAGGTGTGCCGGACCCAGCAGATGGAATGGAGCCGTCGCCTCCGCCCGGGGCAGATGCCTGTTCCGGAGCTTCAGTGTCGGCTTCCTCAGCTTCATCTTCATCTTGGCTGGAGTCGGAACCCTCAGCAGCGGCAGATGTCCCGGCATCGTCATTCTTCTCCGGCTCGCGGATGTCCCGGACGAATTTGTCGGTGTCGGCATAGTCCACATAACTATGGGCCAACTCCTTGCGGCGACGGATATGATCCGGATCCGTGGTCCAGATGGATCCTTCGCGCACGGTGCGCAAAGTCTCCAAGTCTGCCTTTTCATACCAAGACAAGAAGTAGCTGAGGGCTTCGTCAGCTCCAACCCTCGCGCCGGAATCTCGCCACTCCCGGAGGCGAACCTTGGCAAGCTGCAGGTCGTTGCCAAGGTCAACCGGGTCAGTGGGAGTCCTTTGTCCCGGCCAGAGGGCAGAGAATGCCTCCTGGGCGCCGTAGAAGAGCTCTTCAGTGTAAAGGGTCATGGCCTCCTTCCGGGACTGCAGGGCCAGCAGCTGCTCCGACATGTCCCAGTTGGGCGAGTCAACCGGAACACCCCGGTTTTCTCGGTCCAACTGCAAAGCCCTCTCAACGTCAGCGACGGAAGCGGGAAACATGCCTGCAGAATAGAAACAATGTTAGCAAAAGGAAAATATGTCGGCATAGATGCTATGCCGAAAAAGATTACACTATGTCGGGAAGGATAAAAGGGGAAAGGATTTGAAGCTTACGGGCAAGGTCGGCATTCAGCTGTGCAACTGTAACCTCCCATTTGGTGGCCTGCTCCTTCAGGCTATCCAGTTCAGCATGGGCGTTGGAGGCATCAGTCTCGGAGGTAACAAGCAGGGTCTGGGTTTTCTTCAGTAGGCCCTCCCTCTGTTCCTTTTCGTCCAGCAGCTCGGTGATCCGGCCCTTCAACTGCTCAACCTCGGCCTTGTGACCGGCATCCCGGTCGTCCAGTTGCTTGGCCACATCCACCGAGGACACACAATCCTGGTGGCGTGCCTCCAGTGCAGCCTTCTCATCTGCAAAGATTTCAAGTTAAAAGGATTTGAAGAAAGAAAACAGTGACAAAGAGTAAAGGATTTGAAGTATAAAGTAGCTATCCGGGTAACAGCAGGATCCGGCATACCAGTAAGCTCTTTCACCCTCTTGAGAAGCTCGGTGACTTGCGCTTCGGCACCAGCTGAAGAATGTCGGCACAAGGTTACGTGTCGGCAAGAGTAAGCATTGCAAAGTAAAGAGAGGAAAGATATCCGGCATACAGCAGTATGTCGGCAAAGATTACCTTTCTGGGACAGCTCCTGCTGAAGCTTGCTGTGTGCGTCAGATAGCTTCCGGTGCTCGCACACCAACTCATGGAACATGTCGGCCCGGGTGTTGTTCATGCGCTGCAAAAATGCCGGGATTTGAAATGTCAGCAGAGAAATTTGACATGATAATTAAAGTGAAGATTTTATCAAGTGATCATTCTTTTAAAGACCCGGCACAGGTGCTGCGCACCTATCCCGGCTCTCGGTGACTAGGATTTGAAGCTCGAATCGAGCTTATATCCCGGTCAAGAGGATTTGAAAGATAATAGAGATGTGAAATTGTTAAAGACCCGGCACAGGTGCTGCGCACCTATCCCGGCCCTCGGTGACTAGGATTTGAAGCTCGGATCGAGCTCATATGTCGGCAGTTAATTCAAAAGAAGCTAGCTAAAGGACTATGAGAAAATCCCGGATGTCCATATCCCGGACAGCCGACATTTTCGGGGACTGGGGATATGTGTGTAAATAGAGAGGACTTACGTTGGTGGCAGAGGCCAACTTGTGAAGTCTTTGCTGGATGCTGAGGAGCTCGCTGGCGATCGGTATGGGCTTCGCTGCCAGGAAGTCGCTTGGGTCGCCACTGGTCTTGGCTTCGGCCAGCTTCTTGCTCCTTGAGTCCGCAGTGTCCATGTTGCTGGCGTCGTTCCACTTGATGCACTGCTCCTTAAGAGAGCCGAGGCTCTGATCACTTTTCGTCGCAAGAGGGACGAGGCCCTCGAGTTCTGGGGTGTCGAAGAAGCTGGTCCGGTACCCAGGCCGGGCTGCTGCCCTGCCAAGGTGCAGGGCCAGAGCAGAGCTGGTCCGAGGCGTTGCCTTAGGAGGAGCAGTGGCGGCGGATGCAGTGCCGGACTTGGTCGGCCGGATCTTCAATGTGCCGGACTTGGCCGGGGCAGAGGTCTTGGCCGGCGCCGTGGTCTTGGCCGGTGCAGGAGTCGTTTCAGCAGAAGGAGTTTTGGGCACGGGCTGTTCCGGCGCGGCCGGTGCATCTTGGCCAGCAGAGGCAGGATCCGGAATAGTCCGGACTTCCGGCACTAAAGGGCCTTTACCCTTGATGTCTGCTCCGGCGTCTTCAGTTGTGCCGGCGTCGCTGGTGGGCGCGCCGGAATCTGGTGCTTCTTGGTGGGCTCCTGTGTCCATGTGGACATCAGGAGCCGGAGGTTCCTGTCGAGCCCCCGAGTCCATGTGGACGTCGGGGGCAGAGGTGTCTTGTGCCGGCGGAGGGACGTCCTTCGCCGGGGAGGTGGTCTTGTCGGGCGCAGGCGAAGATGCCGGCGCCGGTGAGGTCGTGTGACTAGCAGAGGGAATGTCGGAGGTAGAAGTGGCCGTGGGCTTGGTAACCTTCGGGTCGCCACTCGAGCCAGAAGCTTGTTCCGGCGCGAGAGGAGCACTGAAAGAGAGAAAAAACACCATGTTAATAAGATGGGCATGAGATATGTCGGAGATGAGACAATGAGAAGAGATTAAGATTTACCCCGAGGCAACTGGCCTCTGTTTCTTCGTTTTGGGCACGCCAACCTTCTGCCTCTTCTGTGACTGAGGAGTGTCAGGCTGGGGCTTCACACCTCGCTTCCGGCCGGCACGTCCGCCGGTGGAAGGAGGTCCCTGGTTCAGAGGGGCGGCGTCGATAACAATTTCGTCCGGGATAGCTGAGGACGGCATTGGAAACTCGTAAGCAATGGGTGTTTCTGGAAAGGCATACGCAAGTGGCATCGGGTCATAGTACAGCAGGATCTCCTCGTCAGAATCTATCTCACTCCGGTCTTGAGTATAATGCCGGGATGAAGAGCCCTTACCCATGGCAGCTGCAGCACGGGTGCTCCTGGGAAGCTTATCCCAATGATCCGGATCTTCAACATCCGCAACAGTGCGGTCCGCCGCGATCTTGATCCGGGAGTTCTCCATGGCTTGGAAGCTGAATTTCTGTATAAACAGCAAAGTCAAGTATTCAGACAAGGAAATATGCCGGTGGAAGAGGTATGTCGGATCAATATGACATGTGTCGACTTAAGTATCTATGTGCCGGACATGGACTTTATGTATCGGATAAGATGGTTTACCGTTGGGGCGGGCCTATCCCGGCTGTATGGTTCTAGCCCCCAGGCAAAAGTGGCCTGAGAGGACTTGCAGACATCCTTAATCCGGCGCAGAATGTCGGCCGGAGTCAGCTCGTGTGTGGAGTGCCGGGTGGGGTCCATTGGCCCGCCCATCTGGCAGATCTTGTGCGACCGGCGCTGCAGAGGGGAGACGCGCCGGCTTATATAGCAGGCCACCAGGTCTTGAGGAGTAAGACCGGCATCCCGGAGCTCGCCCTTAACCCGGTGAAGCGCATTCACCGGCATCACCGAGTTCTTCGGGTTGTAGGTCCAGTTCGTCATAGCCAAGGGTGGCTCGTCCACAAATGGCGGCAGGTTGAGCAGATCCTCGTCGGTGGTGTTCTTGACGTAGAAGAAGCTTTTCTGCCACTTCTTGCAAGATTCCAGGAGCTCCACCTTGGGGAAGTCCGAGCCCTTTCGGGACATGATGGTGGCCGCGCCACAGAGGGTCATGGGGCGGTCCTTCTTTTCCTGGGCCGTCTCCGGCGGGTCGTCCTTGCTCCGGGGCGGCTCTTGGACGACTTGCTTCCGCAGTTGGAAGTACTTCGCCCAGCCTTGAGTGAGGGGCTCTATGCCGGCATAGCCCTCGCAAAAAGCAGCGAAGGCGGAGAGGATCATCACGGCGTTGGCCGGGATATGATGAGGTTGTAGGTCGTAGGTGTTGAGGAAGTCCCGGAAGAAGTCCGATGCCGGCAGCCCGAAACCCCGCTCGAAGTGGGCAATGAAGACGACGCGTTCGCCGGGTTCAGGTGCCGGCACAGTTTCTCCCGCTGGTAGCCGGCATGCTACGCCCTCCGGGACTCTCCTGGTGGAGGTTACCCAGGATATGTCGGCCGGAGTAACCTCCGACCCCTCCCAGCCGGAGCGTCCTTGGGCTCGGGCCGAGGTATCTTCCTCAGAGGCCAAGGTACCCGTCATGCTTGAAGATGCCATCTTAGTGGCCGGGATAAGGCGTGAGAGCCGGAGTCCCGTGGTGTAATTCCTATCAAGGCCGGAGAAAAGAGGGAGGTTAGTCTCTCCGGCATACCGCCCTCACCAGTGTTAGCAGAGATAAAAAGATCTACCGAGACAGTTAAAATAGGAAACAAATCAGGGTAAAACTTCTAAGGAAGAACACCTGTGAGCGCTGTTAGCAATGCTTGTCGAATCCAGAGAGGAACTGCACTAGATCTATGCGGATATGGCTACCAATGCGAAGCTATGAAGAAGCATCAAAGAGGAAGAACAGAGGGAGAGAGGAACTCACCGGAGTTTGGCCGGCGGTGAAAGAGCGGCGGCGGCAAGTGTGCAGAGGAAGATCCAATCTCCCTGCAATGCTGCGGGGAGAAGAGGCGGCGGCGGCGTCGTCGACAATGACGCCGGGCGTCGGCGAGCGGATGCGCCGGCGTGCAGGTGGGCGACGGCGGCGGAGCTTTCTCTCTGTCCCGCGGTCCGGCGGCGAAGCGCAAGCAGCAGGAGAGCAGAAGAGGAAGAAGGCACTGTGGCGGGGGTAAAAAGAGCAAGTTTACCCCCACCCCATATTTATACCGAAGAGGCAGGGTCGTGGGGATCGAGGATAGTGCTCCACTCCCCCGACCGTTTCTGCGGCGAGCTGCCACGTGGTGGCACGGAGTGGGGCGGCGGTTCCTGTAACCGTGCCATGACGCAATGATGGCAAGAAGTAACTGCTGCACTGTGAACCGTCACATCGTGGGTGACCGTTCGAGGTGGCAGGACAGTTACAAGTTTCGATGCAAAGCTGTCAGGCATGGCTTCTCGAGGAAGACTCGTCTATATGTCGGATTAACTGCCCGATGTATATGTTCCGTCCGGAATACCCTCGGGACCGGCCGGAATAAGTTTTGGAACAGGAACAGAGGCCGGGATATGTGCAGATGTGCCGGCATATAATCTGATCGCCGGGGCATAATGAAGAAAGGCATGTTGAACCTGTCAAGGCTCCACAGTTATGACTGGGGAACCTCGGCAGCTTCGGGGACTAGTGTCGGGGGGATGACCCCCGGTAGGGTCAAGAGAGTAGAAAGACACCAGGTCTATGATTGACTTTATGCCGGGTTATCAAGGAAGGGCCTGGCCGGAATATAAGAGCATCGGCCAGGCCGGCATATAATGTGTATCCCGACTGATACTTGGATATGCCGGCATAGCCGGAATACTTATAAAAGTGTGCCGGCATATACTTAGATATGCCGGCCTAACCATTTGGTGTGTTGTGCAGGAGCAGGGGAGGCCGGATTACCCGACCCTCGTAGGTCGTTGGTCCGGCATATATGTCCTGGGTATGGCCAACGGTCATATCCGGGATACTTAAGTCAACCAAGGTGTCACATCCCTACAATCAAGGAAGAAAACATCCAAGCATGGTAGCAGAGTGGGATGGCAGGGTGCACAGTGGTGGTCTACCAACCCTCACTGTGCACCAGTACAGGGCTCACCTCACAGAGGTAAGGTCACAGTTCAAGAGGTACAAGGTACAGGGATACCAAGTCCCATCGAGAGCAATCAGGGAGGAAGTCAAGGGTCGGTGCCTTCGTCAGCAAGTCCTATTTGGAGTGTAGCCCGTGTCTTGTGGTCTCTTATGACCGTTGTAACCCTGGCTACCACTATATAAGGTGGCATAGGGAGCCCTAGTAAAGGGTGGGTTGGTCACTCTGTGTTCCTACACTTAGCAGTTCATCTTCCTTCTCTAGCAGAGAGCTTGGAAGCTCCATTGTTGTGTACTACATCGACCCAAATATACAATCAGTAGAGCAGGAGTAGGGGTGTTATCTCCTTACGAGAGCCCCGAACCTGGGTAGATCAGTGTCTCTTTCTGTCGTGCTTTTTAGCTCGTTCCCCTCTCCCGAATCCTCCAGCATCTAGTTCGGCCCCCATTTAAGCCATCCTATGGCATATGTTGTTTCACCACGACGACACAGGCTCTCAACATATCTTCAAGTATTTGATTTATTCTTTCAGTCTGTCCATCCGTCTGAGGGTGGTAAGCGGTGCTGAAAGCTAATTTGGTTCCCAAGGCTTGATGCAAACTCTTCCAAAATCTCGAGGTGAATTGGGTTCCTCGATCGGAAACGATGGTTTTGGGAACCCCATGCAAACTGACAATTCTGGATAAATACAGATCTGCTAGTTGTCCCGAGTTGTAAGTGGTCTTGACAGGAATAAAGTGGGCCACTTTGGTTAGTCTATCCACAATGACCCAGATAGAGTCATTTCCACGGCTAGACCTTGGAAATCCAGTGATGAAATCCATTCCAACAGAATCCCACTTCCATTCCGGAACTTGCAAAGGTTGCAGCAATCCTGCAGGTCGTTGATGTTCAGCCTTGACTCTTTGACAAATATCACACTTAGAGATGAACGATGCAATCTCACGCTTCATTCCATGCCACCAAAATTGTTCCTTCAAATCTTGGTACATCTTCGTTCCACCGGGGTGGATGGAGTAAGGTGTCTCGTGGGCTTCCTTCATAATCACTTCCTTCAACTCTGAATCAGCAGGCACACAAATACGTCATTTGTACCAAAGAACTCCTTGATCATCTTCCTCAAATCCTGGCACCTTGCCGAAACTAATTCTGCGCTTGATTCCTTCTATACTCTCATTTCCCTTCTGGGCTTCTTTGATTTGGCTCTTCAAGGTGGGTTGAAACTCAAGGTTGGCTAAGAATCCTTGACTGACTAGCTCCAATCCAAACCTTTCAAACTCTTGGTGCAACATGGGTTGCTCGTCTTTGATCCTCATATTCAACGAACACGGCTTCCTACTCAATGCATCGGCCACTACATTGGCCTTACCGGGGTGATAGTGAATTTCCAGATCATAATCCTTGATCAACTCTATCCATCTCCTTTGCCTCATGTTCAACTCCTTCTGGGTGAAGATATACTTCAAACTCTTGTGATCAGTGTAGATCTCACAACGGTTGCCCATCAGATAATGCCTCCAAGTCTTCAAAGCTAGAACCACGGCTGCTAATTCTAGATCATGGGTTGGATAATTTTCTTCATGTGGTCGAAGCTGCCGAGAGAGGTAAGCTATGACCTTGCCTTCTTGCATCAATACGCAACCAAGTCCAAGTTTGGAAGCGTCGCAATAGACATCAAAGTTTTTGGTGATATCGGGCATGGTTAGGACGGGGGCGGTCACCAATCGCTTCTTGAGCTCTTGAAAACTCTCTTCACACTTAGGGGTCCATTCAAACTTCTTGTCCTTCTTCAACAACTGGGTCATTGGCCGGGCAATGCTAGAAAATCCTTCAACAAACTTGCGGTAATATCCCGCTAATCCGAGAAAACCTCTAACTTCCGTCTGAGTGGTAGGGGCTTCCCATTCCATGACTGATTTGATCTTCTTGGGGTCTACCGATATTCCTCCTGCTGATAGCACATGGCCTAAGAATCCAACTTCCTTCAACCAGAACTCACATTTACTAAACTTGGCATACAGCTGATGCTCTCTTAAGGTTTCTAAGATTAATCTCAAATGGGTTGCATGCTCTTCTTCGGACTTGGAGTAGATAAGAATGTCATCAATGAAAACAACAACAAACTTATCCAAGAACTCCATAAAAACCTTATTCATGAGATTCATGAAATAAGAAGGGGCATTGGTTAGTCCAAATGACATTACGGTGTACTCGTACAATCCGTAACGGGTAGTGAAGGCTGTTTTGGGGATATCCGTTGCACGGATCTTCAGTTGGTGGTATCCAGTTCTAAGATCTATCTTCGAGAACACTCTGGCTTCAGTCAATTGGTCAAACAAATCTTCAATCTTTGGGAGAGGATACTTATTCTTGATGGTTACATCATTTAGCTTGCGGTAATCAGTGCACAGTCGGCTAGAACCGTCACTTTTATCCACAAACAGAACAGGTGATCTCCAAGCGGAAGAACTTGGCTGAATCAATCCTTTACTCAAAAGGTCATCCAATTGCTTCTTCAACTCAACTAATTCAGCTGGGTTCATACGATAGGGTCGTTGGGCTATTGATCCAGTTCCGGGGATAAGCTCAATGATAAACTCAATATCCCGATCCGGTGGCATTCCGGGTAGCTCATCGGGAAAGACATCCGGGTAATCACAGACGATGGGGACTTGCTCCAAAGTTGGTCCTGAGATACTCTTATGACATCTGGGGATTGGAATGGGTTTGACGGACACATGCTTCACGAAAACTCCATGGCTACTCCTCATGGTGATGGTCTTTTTGGCACAATCTATAATTCCTTGGTGTTGGGACATCCAATCCATACCTAAGACTACTTCCAATCCTTTGGTTCCTAACACAATCAAACTGGCTAGGAATGAGATCCCATGGATTTCTATGGGCACTGCCAAACAGGTACAACTGGCTTTGGTTACTGACCCGGGAATTTGCACAGACATGACATCTTTCAAGGGTGTAGGTTGAAGTCCACTTTTATCAACGAATAATTGGGTAACAAATGAGTGTGAAGCTCCAGAATCAAACAGAACTCTTGCAAGAACTGAGTTAACAGGGAACATACCAAGCACGATGTCTGTTGCTTCCTGAGCTTCTTCAACATTCATGTGATTCAGACGGCCTTGAGAGCGAGGCTGGTTCCTTGGGGGATAGTTCTTGCCATTTCCCGCACGGCGCTGTTGCTGAACAGGAGCAGCTGTCTTGGATGCATCATTCAGCTTCTTGGGGCACTCATTGGAGTAATGCCCTTTGAGTCCGCACTCATAACAGGTAACTCCAGACTTGTCACCAGGCTTGGGTAACACAGGGGCACCATTTGGCCTTGGAGTATTGGTGTTGAAATTGTTGCCACTGGGTCTTGAAGGTGCACGGTGGAAGTTGTTGCCGGGTGGACGGCTGGGATAGTTGGGACGTGGAGCAGGTGCAGACGGCCTCATTGGTCTAGGGGCGAAACCCATTGGTGCATTTCCCCTTGGCTTCTGCGAGTTGCTCGAGTTGCCTTGATACATCATACGACGCTTGCGGTTCTCGGTAGCTTGCTTGAGTTTGCCTTCCATCTGAATGGCAGAGTCAACCAATGACTCCAGGTCGGCAAAGTGAATGCTGACCAAGACACATTGCATCTCATCATGAAGTCCATCCAGAAACCTTTCTTGCTTCTTTTCAGTGGTGTTGGTGTCATCTGGGGCATACCTAGACAAGGTAAGGAACTTGTCACGGTAATCCACCACAGATAGGGAACCTTGCTTCAGATTTCTGAACTCATCTCTCATCCTTTTCACCAATCCCATAGGGACATGGGCTTTGCTAAACTTGCTCTTGAACTCTTCCCAAGGCATCACATACCCTGGGGCTTGCATTGCACGGGTGCTATCCCACCAAGCTCTCGCTGCTCCAGCAAGATAGTGGGTGGTGTACAAAACCTTCTCATTTTCACCAACTTTGGCGACTGCCAAATTGTTCTCCATGGTACGAAGCCAGTCATCGGCATCTAAGGGCTCTTCAGACTTAGTGAATATAGGAGGGTTGGTGTTTTGGAAACTCCTTAACTTGGATCGGTGCTCTCCATTGCCATGGTTTTCTCCTTCACCATTGCCATTGCCATTGCCATTGTTGTGGTTCATTGCCATCTGGGTTAACTGCTGAAGAGTGGCCAAGTTGGCTTGACGCTCAGCTCGGGCTGCTTCCCGGTCTTCCATGATCAACCTTAGCAATTCGGCCATTTCCGGGTTCGGGGGTGGGGGTGCTCGCGGCATCTGAAGATAAGGGGTGTAAGACAAGAGGGAAAAGCTAATTTTTGCTAAGATTAAAGATAACATGGATGATGCAATTTTGTCTTACTAAGGCCTTAATAGCCAAATTCATATTTCATTCAACACTCATCAAACATATCATACATACGAGTTCACACATTACAAATGGTTTACACTAAACCATAGCGACTCGTCTACTAGAGAGGGGGATACAACTCACACCTACACGAAGTGAAAAATAAGTGGAACTCATAGCTAGATAACACGTGGATCTCGAGTCTAAACAGCGGGCTCCTCGGGGTCTTCCTCCTCATCACTCGCAATGAATCCATTGTGCCCACCATCCTCCGGATCATCGAGGTCCTCCATGAAGTCATCCTCATCACTAATGAGGGCATTATCCTCCTTGCGGAGATCAATGCCTTCCTCCTCACCAAGGTGATCCTCCAGACTCTCAATGTACTCAGTCAACTCCGCCACATTGGCCTTCAACTCCTCAAGGTCTTGTTCCTTCTCCTCGCGCTGGCGACGAAGGCTCTTGCGCTCCTTCGCAAGAATCCTGATAGTGCTCCTCGCCTCCACCAGGGCGAAGTGCTCAAGGTTGGCCTTGGTACGTGCACGATCGGCCTCCTGCTGAGTGGAGTACAGCAAGAAGTCCATGTGATCGATGTAGGTACTTGGCTCATTCTGCCCGGGCATGTTTGCGGGACGTCCATCCGCATCACGCCGAGCAAAGTCCCTGAAGCGTCCTCCCTGAACCTCCTCAACATGCAGTCCGCACAAGCGGTCGTGCATCTCCTGCATTGCTCGGACCAAACCATCGGCCCAAGTGTTCTCCACAAGCTCAAACTTGATCCTTGGAGCACTCAAGTTTCCCTTCTTGCCACGGCAACTAGCTCGGATGAGCCACCGTAGCTCTCCATCTGGGTGCTCATTGAGCACGGCTCCCTTGAACTTCGGATACAAACGATCCAAGAACAAGGTCAAGGTGGTGAGGTCGCGCTCGAAACAAAGGCTGCCACCATGGCCCAACTGGTACTGCTCAACGAATACCGGGGCCATCTACAAAATTTTAGATTAGTTCAAGTTAGTGATCAACTCAAGTGTGCAAAATTTTAAGTAGGCAAAAACTGAAGTATGTATAAAACTTTGCAACTAGAGAGGAAAGACTAAGCAATTTTTACAACCATTACTTGTATCTTTTCTTTTATCAAGGTTTCATTTAACGCCCATTCTAACTAAGGTCTCCTATGGTCAGCCTAGGCTCTGATACCAACTTGTGATGACCTCAAATTTGATACAAATTCGAAGTGCCCGTTATGTATTCCACCGCAATCCCAGAACCATTGTTGCGATATACATAACGTAGTTGGTACTCAGTTCCATAGACATTACAATACGATGGTTCAAATACAATGGTCATATAGACCAAGTCATATTACAACACAATGTAGCAGCGGAAATAACGTCTTCGGGTCCATGTCGTTACCCTACAGGCAATGGCGACTCATGGAGACGAACTTAGTTCTGGTACTCTTCTTCATACCCTTCCTCCTGGTATTCTTCCCCATAGTCTGGCCAAGTTGATAGCCAGGGACACAGCCGTGAGTACATTGGATGCACTCGCAAACCATCTTATAATTGAAAAGATGAAGCAGATATGCAAGGTTTGGTATAGTGGACTAAGCACTAATTTGTTTTGCAAAAGCTAGTTTTATTTCCCAAGAATGTTCATTTATAGGAAAGAGATTTAGTTCTCTAAGTTCCATCTAAAGAGGACTTCAAGTATGTCAACCACATTTCAGGTCAAGTCATTCACCAAATCACCATGGTCATTTTAGTCCTGACAAAAGTCAAGTACAGCTTGCCAACCGTCCATGACCGCGGACGCGGCTATTCGAATAGTTTCAAAACCTCTGCAGAGGGGTACACTTTACCCACAAGATTTGATACATCTGCCGGGAGAAATCCACGGTTCGACATACACAAAGTATGCGAGGTTCAGATAATCAAACAAACTCTTTCACTTGCTCATCCTAGTATAGGATCCTTCCCTAGAGCCCGGGATACGGAACCCCGCTCCGGCGCCTCTAGTTCTGCCCATCCCGGGTACCGGGTTAGTGGAATCCACCTGGTCCAGAAGTAACCGTTTCACGGTGTCCTTCCATGAAGCTTTGATACAAGGCCTCCCATACTAAGATAAACAAACTACGGATTAAGCCCCTTCCCATATAGGGGTAATGTGGTCGTACGGTATAATTGGCTCCCATAGTACATCACTCGTTGTCATTTGAGAAATATATTTCATAGTTCTTAGTCAAGATTAATTTCTTTTATAAAGCCATCATGTAGGAGCAATCTCCCATTTCAAGTTTCAAGTTCAAGTCACCACATTTCAAATGGGGTTCCTCCAGAGATAGCATCAACTTTTATTAGCGACTAAGCAACTACATTGAGTGATAGTACTACTAAATAGGGTTGGATAAACTCAGCTTGATGGTCTTGATAATCAAGACATCAATACACTTCTATCATTCTACTCTAGCAATTCAATCATGCAATTTACTTAAAACAAGTAGAATGCAATATTAAAACTAGGCATGGGGAGTATGAATCAAAAGATGGCTTGCCTTGGTTGGCAAGGTGTCCGGGGTTTTCTTCTTCTTCTTGATAATAATAATCCCCTCCAATATCCTCCTCGGCAACACTAGCATCTAATAACGAATAAACACAAAACACACCATCACTTCACCAAGCTAACAACACACCAAGCACACATCTTTGTTTGTTAACCAAAGCATTCATGTTGCCTTTTTATGGTGTTGGATGGTAAGTCTTCCTTCTAAGTTTTTCTTCAAGTGTGCAAGCTAGAGTCTTTACTAAGTGGCTTAGGTGGTTCACTTGTGCAGCATTGGTGTTGATTTAGGGTTACTAAGACAAGTTCAAGTGGGATGGATCCACTAAGTGAATTGGCATTGAGGGCAATTAATTCTAAGTGTGCACTAGTGATCTATCATTTTATGCTACAAAATAGGATTGGGTTAGGGTCTAAATGATTACACTAATATGGTTTGGGGTAGATTAGTGTTGACTAACAGTAAGAGGGGTCATTAGTAAGTTCACATTTTAATTTTCATGATTTTTGATGGCTTAAATAATTTTCTAGAAATCTTTCATTATTCAACAAGCTAGGGTCACACTATTCATATCTAATTTAATTCTTAACTTAATTTTAATTCTAACCAGTTCTATTGGGTAGATTATTTTATAAGCTTTCCAATGCATATTTATTTGCTAGATTTGGATTTGTAAAACTCTAGGAATTAAAGTTTGAAAATAGTATCTGAAACAGTTTTGAATTAAATCGAAAAGGCGGGAAAATAAATAAAACTGAAACGGACCGAAACTTCACTAGCTGGGCCCAGTTCAGACTAAACCCGAACGGGCCGGCCCAGAAAACGATTCGCTCGGCTGGGGAAAAATAAAACAGGCCTGACAGGTGGGACCTACTCGTCAGACCTAATTACAAAACCCGAATCGGTATGCTAGGGTCGGATCAGAATCGGACGGCTCAGCTTCATCGTCTTCCTCAGCACGGCGGGAGCTCACCTGCGTTGCAGTGAAGATCGTTCGACGGCGAGGGCGAGGCATAGAGGATGCAGAACTCGACGGCGATGCGCGGGATCGGCTGCGGTTCGTCTCCTCCTCCGATTCCCTGCAGCAGCTTGCTCCCAGGTGGTCGAACGTGGC
The DNA here is from genome assembly GCA_007115705.1 of Dactylis glomerata. Lineage (NCBI taxonomy): Eukaryota > Viridiplantae > Streptophyta > Magnoliopsida > Poales > Poaceae > Dactylis > Dactylis glomerata. The sequence continues at coordinate 61,417 of QXEO01000183.1, forward strand.
GGTGCTCCACTTGTCCAGTACCACCCCGGCGAGGCTGGCGACGGCGAGCTAGGGTAAGCGAGGCTAAGTGAGTATGTCTGGGAGATAGCTGGGGACTGGGTGAGTTGCTCCGTTTGATCGGAGGGGCTTTTTATAGGCCGGAGCGACGAGGATAAGCGCGGCCAGAAGCTCGACGGCACGGGGGGCCTGGCGGCGTTTGAAGCTCGCTCCGGTCACGGCGGTCACGCTCGCGTGCTGGGGGGTTTATGGCTTGGCCGCGGGGTGCTGTGGGTCTCCTCTGGCGCCTCCAAGCTGGTCGGCATCGTGCAGGGAAGAGGGTTGCTGGGAGGGGGCCCTGGGCGCGTTTCTCCTCCTTCCTCCTCTTCTCACGGCTTGGGTCGGGGGTGGGGAAGCTGGAGTCGATCGAGGCACCATCCAGCAGCATGGCAGCAGTGCCTGGGCGAGCTCGAACAGTGTTGCACCAGTGATCTTGATCTCATTTGATTTGCTTCTGCCAGTGTTCGACGAAATGCCCGCAAGAACTCAAAATTTGAATTTTCAAAATTTTCCACTTTGGGTGCTCATCATATTGGATAAGGTACCCAGTCATATTTTTGTTATGAAGAAAGGTTGAGTTTTGCAGAAATTTATATTTCAAATTTGGTATAGTTCCTGTTTCAGATTCAGACTTTGGCTCAAGTTTGAGTGAGGCTCTAGTTTGAAATTTGGGTAAATGCTGGTTGGTTGAGTTAGTATACAACTTGGTTAAACTCAACTTGCTGGCCAAACCTGAAGGTGGGTTCTAGATTTCTTAATCCAAGGGCTCAAAGTGGTGTAGTTAATAACAATTCCTAGATCATATTAACTTTATCTCTTTCTTTCTTATTTTTACTTCTGGTTTCTTTGCTTCCTAAAAATCTTCTCAATTGATTCTGTTGGTTCACTTAGAATTATCTAACCAATGCTCAATCAAAAGTCACACACATAAAATCATAGAATACAAATAAAAGAAAATGCATGTATGCATACAATAATAGATAAAAAGTTTTATTTGGGTCCAAAATTTGGCACTTTATTTATTAAGAAGTGGATTACAATTTCTGAGTTGTTACAACCTTGTCCAACTAGACATATTTTGTCTAATTCATATTATACTCAAATTGCGATTGTGCTACTTGAGTAGAATATGAATGCATCTCAAACCTAGATTTTGTTAATGTGGTATTATTATAACCCATACCATAGTATGTGTTATACACCATGTTGAACATTGAACCATTTGATCCATGCCCTCAAATATCAATCATCCATACCCAATCCAATGCCTACTTAGTTTTGTTCACATGTATTGAACTATTCAACTTGCAAATGTGCTAATTGAGTAGTTCAAGCATTCTTAAGACCTAGCCTAGTTTCTAAGTGCAATAGATACTATTCAAGAGTAATTGTTGTCACATTTACTCAATAGTATTGTAGTTGCACAAATTGACTCTTGTGTAATTTATTTCACATGAGCTATTCCTAAAAATCATATATGCTTTAATAAAGCATAAAAGCTTCATCAATCATATTATGCCTAAACCAATTCTCTCTCAGATCATATTGATCTCTCCCAACTAAGCTCTCCGATCCATATCTCACAGATCATGATCCTTTACCATATCTTTCTTGTCATAACATCTCAATAAATCTAAATTGTTAAACAAACCCTTTTCAATTGTTTGATTTGTTTGATTGTGTTTGTATGGTCTGTTTATGGTATGCTATTTCTGTGCTATAGTTGGTGCAAAGAGCTACGTTCTTAGTCGAGAGAAGTGAAACATCGTGATCTTCAAAAAGGCAAGTGATACACATACTTCCACCTATCTTTTATTATATGCATTAGTGATTTCAATACTGTGCATGATATGAAAATTTTCAAAGTGGTTATGAAATGCTTAGCTCCTAGTAGTGGTAGCTATCCCTTAAACCCCACCTGCTAGGATTGCAAACTTGCTTTGCAAAATGATGCCATGCCTTGTTTTCAAATTGATATGAAAATTAACAACCCAATGAATCACCTGGGTGCAATCTTGTGGCTACTCAGGGCCACACACCTGGCTATCAACCCAGGACATGTGTGGTGGTTATCACCTGAGGGTACACAACTCAGGGCTACACACCTGGCTATCAACCCAGGACATGTGTGGTGGTTATCACCTGAGAATACTTTGTATTGGTTGTACCTAGGAACAGAGAGAGGACATGTCGATCGAAAGGAATCTCATCACCTTTTCAAAATAATTAAAACTTGAACAGTGACTACTTAGGGCCACACACCTGACTATTAACTCAGGATATGTGTGGTGGTTATCACCTAAGGGTCCTCACCAATCCCAAGACTAACTACTTAGGGCCACACACCTGACTATCAACTCAAGACATGTGTGGTGGTTATCACCTAAGGGCTACCTTGGGGCTTAAATTGAGTAACTACTCAGGACTGCACACCTGGCTACCAACCCAGGATATGTGTGGTTGTCATCGCCTGAGGGTTATTCTAGTTTTAATTGAGTAACTACTTAGGACTGCACACCTGGCTATCAACCCAGGATATGTGTGGTTGTCATCGCCTGAGGGTTATTCTAGTTTTAATTGAGTAACTACTTAGGACTGCACACCTGGCTATCAACCCAGGATATGTGTGGTTGTCATCGCCTGAGGGTTATTCGTGTTTTGTTGAGTTACTACCCAGGGCTACACAACTTGGCTATCAACCCAAGGCTTGTGTGGTGGTTATCACCTGGGGGTTATCTTGACCTTAAAGAAAAATCAAAATGTTTTAAAAATGTTTTGATAGGATAAAACTTGCTTTATGCAATTTAGCCATAAGATCCACCGGCCAAATGTCATGTAGTATAGCCTTTCCACAAAATGCCACCAAATATGTGTCATTTGCCAGTACATCATTGTACTGACCCCTTCGGGGCTGTATATTCAAACGTGCAGGTTTTATTTCGAGTAAGGAACCAGGAGTAGGATCTCGAGACTACATTCCAACATGTCTGCCTGTGGCACGTGATGAAGAATGAAGGCTCACTGCAACTATGCTTTATGATGTGAACTCGTAAGGTTAAATACCTGTGTAACTGGATTATCGTTGTAATATTTGATGCTACTGCAATGATTACTTATTTTGTACTGTGGTGCTATCTACTGATCCAGGGAATGGCACAATACACAGGAGTTCTGCCTTTAGCAAAAGGCGGGGCATTACAGAATGGTATCAGAGCATAGTGTTGCCTGTAGGATCGAGACCCTAGGTTTGGATAATTAGAGATAGGAAGACCCTAGGATAAAATTCTCTATCTCATCTTACTTCTATTTTAAAAGAATGTTGCATCTTGAAACTCCTTGTATTTCTCCCCTACTTCATTTTCAAATGATTCCCTTAGATGACCCAACTCTCGGAACCTTCAAGAAAGGACAGAAGAACACAATGTACCAGAAGAATGAGACTTCTACTTCATAGGTTGACCTTGATCCAACATGAAGAACTACATTGAAGACCAACAAAGAGCTCGAGAACATGTGGATATGAAGGTTGCCCAACACCAACGATGCATTGGGAAGTGGAAATAAGAAATGGAACAATGAAAAACTATAATAGAATAGACCACCAAGATTCTAGTTTATAGAACCAACGATTTATAGATGCTTCTATGATCATACAAAATTGGTGTATGACCATATTATTTCGTTAGCGTGTTTTTCCAAAACTTATCAAAAGGAATTTTCAATGATTGTTTGATTTATGTTTGCTTGTTGCATGGTTTGTTGTTTGTGCACGGGTAGGAAAATTTTCTTTTTTAGTTCTATCTATCTATTACTCACCTTTGCTAAAACCACCTCAGATGCCGCCTCGCCGTGAAAACAACAACAACAACAGCAGCAACAACAATGACAACAACATCAATGATGTGGTTCAACAGTTAGCCACAGGTCAAGCCCAGCTCATGCAGATGATGACCCAATTCATCCAAGCAAGCACCAACCTCATGAACAACAACAACAACAATCCACCACCCCCGCCTCAAGTAGACCGATTAGCTCGTTTCCTAAATCTCAGACCCAATAAGTTTTCATCTGCCACAGACCCAATAGTGGCCGACGACTGGCTGCGTTCAGTCAGTAAGGACTTAGTTACTTGTGATTGCACAGATGCTGAAAAGATTAGATTCACTGCTCACCTGCTAGAGGGACCAGCAGCAATGTGGTGGGATACTTACCAAGTCACCAATCCAATTGAAGGTCTGGACTGGGATTCCTTCAGGGAAGGCTTTCGTAATGCTCATATCTCCACAGGCATTATGAATCTAAAGAAAGATGAGTTCCGCACTCTAAAGCAGGGTGACAGGACACTAAAGGAGTACATGGATGACTTCTGCTCTCTGTCAAGGTACGCACCAGAAGACATCGACACTGATGCCAAGAGGAAAGATAAGTTTCTCAATGGACTCAAAGGGGAACTGAAGATACCTCTGTCAATAGCTTATGCCCCAAACTACCAGACTCTCCTAGACCAAGCGGTTACTCTGGACAACAACATAAGGAAGGAGGAAAACCGTAAGCGGAATCTCAACAATGGCAGGAACCACACTGAACATTTCCACAGGAGACCCCACTTCAGTGAAGGCTATGGAAATGGTAATTTCAATGGCCATAGGCACAATGGTAGAAACTATGGAAACCGCCCCAACGATCATCATAATGGAGACAATGGAAATCATAATGAAGGAAATGGACAACACCACTCCAAACCGGTGGTTAAGAAGGATCTCTCGACAATCACTTGTTACAAGTGCAAACAAAAGGGACACTATGCGGATAAGTGTTCTGAAAATGGTACTACAAGGCCTCAGTGAACTGGATGACCGAAGGATGCCGCAAAGTACAAGGAGAAGACACAACAAAGTATAGCCAATTTGAAAGAATTTGTATGCAGCTACAGCCTTGTAATAAATATTGTAAGAGCTAAAGACAACCTTGTTGAATGAACTTTACTTCTCAATGAAATGGCAAGCTGAAGGATTGGTAACTCAAGAGTTAAAGTCATACGACCAAGTTCGAGCAAAAACACTAGATAAGGAACGATAGCTACATTTTAAAATCTAGATTTGAGAACATAGGTTTTCATTTCAAGAAAATTTTGTCAAACGAGTAAGGTTGACCAAGAGTTAGAATGCGAGATGCACCAAACCAAATACAAGGTAATGATTGGGTGCGACATGGATTTGCGCCCCATGACGACTACTCATATTGTGCTCTTGTATGAGGAATGGTAAGTCTAGAGAGACATACCTACATGAGAGACGACGTCTTTAAACCATAACCTTAGGAGGATAATATGTTACATCCCTTATAGTAAGCCAGTGGCCAAAACGTAGGAATACGGTGGGAATTTGACTTTTGAACGACTACACATTAATCAGAAGCGTTTTGCTTAGTGGACCTTGAAGGCAAAGACTGTTCAGTTTCGATGGCTGCTTATTCAATTTACCTTCCCGACTCTTCGTTTTGACTCCCTACGTGGCCTGTTCAGCTACCTCCCTGAGCCTATAAAAGAGAAGTCACTCCTCCCCAGAGAGTCATAACAGAGACAACCACCACAACCTATGAGATTCTCTCCTAGATCCAAAGTTTTATGCCACCGAAGTCTACCCCATCCCGACCTGCTATGTTATGAAGCAACTCTCCGAATCCCTGAAACTACTTACCTGCCCATGAGAGCTTCGTTAGATCCCTTATTCTTGCAAAGGAGTTCATCTTTGAGATATGATCAAGTCGACCAGCGTCTTGCAATGACTATGAAGATGGTTACAAAAGGAATTCTTAAGGACCATCTGGTACATGTGGCAAGTAGCACGACTTGCTCCAGTAACTTGAATGGATTCAACAATGCTGGTTATAAGGCGACCTTCCGTCCCTTAAAGGTGCAAGTGCCTCTTACAGAGTCTACCTTGTTTACCCCTATGAAATGCCTGAGAAGACTACAGAGAGATGCCATCCTAATTCATTGGGATGTGTGGTCTCATCATGTTCGTGGAGCAAGCATGCAGTACCTAACACTGAGTTATCTCTTGAGATCCTACTATGAAAATCAGCTAAAAAGCAACACGGAGTTTGACGATGATCTGTATGATTTCTTGGCCTTGGTGAGGACCGACCAAGAAAAGGTTAGATACACATTCTTAGATGATGTGGACTACCTTGTTGAGGACAACGCGATGGATGATATCTGCTTATCACCAGAATTGGATGGAACCTTTGATGTGCCCACTTTTGAACATAGTTGTGGACATCAGAACTTCTGAGAAGAGCAAATCGGGAAATTGGCACCTCAGTGAATGCAAGCTGGCAACAAAATGCAAGTGCCTAAGGAAGCATCAAAATACCACCAAGAGGAATTTTCTTTTAAGGGTGGTAGCCACCCAGATACCTAAAACCCAGATAACCTAATACCTACTTTCTTTCTAGCCTCTCCAATCTCGAGGACGAGATTTCTTTTAAGGGTGGTAGTCTGTAACATCCCAAGATTTTATCAAATTTTGGGGGAATTTTTTTTCAATTTTGTTATGCTTGAGATGATTGAAATTCATAGGATTTTAAAACTTTTGAGTTTATTTGAAAATTTATCCCAAGCTTTCTATCACTTCTTGAAGAGTTTCTTTGGGAAAATAAAAGGATTTGAAATACTATTTTCTTGCCCTTATTCAAAACCTATGCAAGGCTCATTTGCATAGAGAATGTTTGCCAAAAGAATTCATATTCATTTATTTAATGATTATATTTTAAGTTTGGAATTATTAACCAATTCAAAAAGGTTAATTTCTTAAACCCTAGCTTATATTTTATGTGAACAAGCAAGTCCTTCTTGCTATGTCCATGAAGCTTATTTGAAAACTTATTTATTAAGAAAACCTGTATTTTATTGGTTTAAAACATTGTCTTGAAGATTTGAGGAATATGAAAATTTGTTTGATTTGATTTGAGGCATTTATGCAAAATCTATGAAAGAAATAAGAAAACAGAAAAAGAAAAGGAGAAAAGAAAATAAAAATACTAAAAGGGCCTCGGGGAAACGATTCGGCCCAGCAGAAGAAGCAACCCGCAGCCCATCTACTATCTTCCCGAACCGGTACCATCTCACCTCTTTCCCTCGCTGACATGTGGGCCCCAGCAGTCAGACCGAGTCAGCTTCTTCTTCCTCCTCGGGCCGGATTTCTCGCCGGAGGCGTTACCGCGCAGTGAATTACTCCCCTCTTCAATTCGATTAATTCCCCTGCCGTTTCTTCCCCGCGCCATGCCTATAAGAAGGCCACAACCTCCTCTCCTCTTCCCCCTTTTTTCCTCACCCGATTGCGCCGCCAGGCTGGCAAAATTGCTCGCCGGAGGAGCGCGTGTCCGTCACAGTAAACCGACGATTCCGACGAATCCCAGGTACCCCACACTCCCTCTCTGACTTCCTGCTCCGTATCTTGACCTGGCGCACATCCTCATGTCCTTGTCTCGCCCATTGGTCCAGAGAATCATCGACGCCCCGATCACCAGGAGCTCACCTCCGCCCGACGAAGTTTCAGCCGCCACCCTGCGCCATTCCATGAAGAGAAAGAATCCGCCGACCACGCCCTCAACTTCTACATGACCTACTGAACATCGTCGTCAACTTCACCATCACCGGAGGCCACCAGATCCGTCGCCAATGACCACGTCTGGCCGCTACCTCGCCGGAGTTAGCCGGAACCCTAGCCCCCGCGGTGACCTGCCCTCCTCTTCTCTGTGGTCCGTCGGATCAAGATCCTAAGGACCAAAACAGTTCACTTACCCGAATCGGTATCAACAGATCTGGATCGTTCAGATCCACTTTAATCCAACGGTTGCAAACCACGATCCGCCCGAAAGGGTACCGGCCAATCAGAACAGAGCACGTGGCAGCTTCCGGGTTAAACAGAATTTCGAATTAGTATTTGAAATCAGATTTGATCCAAGTCTTTGAAAAATCATAACTTTTAATCTGTAGGTCCAAAAATAACAAATAATATACCGTTGGAATCCTTAGGAAATGTACAATCCAGTAGTACAATAATAATTCATATTTTATGGGTTCAATTTGAAACTATTTTCAAATTGGAATCAAACCTTCTGTCAGCTTGCTAAATTCATATCTTTTGAACCAAGTATCCAAAAATTACAAATTTGTAGTCTCTGGAATCCTCTCAACTTGTAGAACATCATAGGCTCAAGAAAATCCAAAATTGATACGTGCACACACTTTGTGTATTCAAATTTGCCCAAATCACTATTTTGGTGATAAATCAATTTCTATAACTTATTTTAGAGTGAAACCAAGTGCAGTGACTTTGTTTTACTGCAAGCTATCTAGTAGCATCACTCCCATAATTTCTTGAACCATGTCACAATTATTCAAATTCTAATATGAGAATTTGAGTATTCCTATATAGATTAATTATAATTCTATTTCAATCAATGATTCTTTCTACTTTAGCAAATCCCATGATCATTCCTAGCCCTCAAAGTTATCTAAACAACATCTTGATCAAGATCATATCTACTTAGACCTATCTTGTCTAGTTCACACATATTCAAATTACAATAGTGTTGTTTGGGTAAAGTGTGACACATCTCAATCCTAGATTCTATGCTTGCTATCCTTGTAGTGTTGATCAAATCAACAGTATGACACCTATCTAACACTCCTTGTACCTAATAGAAACCTTAAACCATAATCTCAAATGTTATCTACCCATACTCAATCATCTGTTCACCTGATCCTGATTTCATGTGTAGAACTATTCAATTAACAAATGAGTTAATTGAGTAACTCAATGTTTCATGAATCCTTGACCCATACCTTGTCCAACTAGACATATTTTGTCTAATTCATATTATACTCAAATTGCGATTGTGCTACTTGAGTAGAATATGAATGCATCTCAAACCTAGATTTTGTTAATGTGGTATTATTATAACCCATACCGTAGTATGTGTTATACACCATGTTGAACATTGAACCATTTGATCCATGCCCTCAAATATCAATCATCCATACCCAATCCAATGCCTACTTAGTTTTGTTCACATGTATTGAACTATTCAACTTGCAAATGTGCTAATTGAGTAGTTCAAGCATTCTTAAGACCTAGCCTAGTTTCTAAGTGCAATAGATACTATTCAAGAGTAATTGTGTAACAACTCAGAAATTGTAATCCACTTCTTAATAAATAAAGTGCCAAATTTTGGACCCAAATAAAACTTTTTATCTATTATTGTATGCATACATGCATTTTCTTTTATTTGTATTCTATGATTTTATGTGTGTGATTTTTGATTGAGCATTGGTTAGATAATTCTAAGTGAACCAACAGAATCAATTGAGAAGATTTTTAGGAAGCAAAGAAACCAGAAGTAAAAATAAGAAAGAAAGAGATAAAGTTAATATGATCTAGGAATTGTTATTAACTACACCACTTTGAGCCCTTGGATTAAGAAATCTAGAACCCACCTTCAGGTTTGGCCAGCAAGTTGAGTTTAACCAAGTTGTATACTAACTCAACCAACCAGCATTTACCCAAATTTCAAACTAGAGCCTCACTCAAACTTGAGCCAAAGTCTGAATCTGAAATAGGAACTATACCAAATTTGAAATATAAATTTCTGCAAAACTCATCCTTTCTTCATAACAAAAATATGACTGGGTACCTTATCCAATATGATGAGCACCCAAAGTGGAAAATTTTGAAAATTCAAATTTTGAGTTCTTGCGGGCATTTCGTCGAACACTGGCAGAAGCAAATCAAATGAGATCAAGATCACTGGTGCAGCACTGTTCGAGCTCGCCCAGGCACTGCTGCCATGCTGCTGGACGGTGCCTCGATCGACTCCAGCTTCCCCACCCCCGACCCAAGCCGTGAGAAGAGGAGGAAGGAGGAGAAACGCGCCCAGGGCCCCCTCCCAGCAACCCTCTTCCCTGCACGATGCCGACCAGCTTGGAGGCGCCAGAGGAGACCCACAGCACCCCGCGGCCAAGCCATAAACCCCCCAGCACGCGAGCGTGACCGCCGTGACCGGAGCGAGCTTCAAACACCGCCAGGACCCCGTGCCGTCGAGCTTCTGGCCGCGCTTATCCTCATCGCTCCGGCCTATAAAAAGCCCCTCCGATCAAACGGAGCAACTCACCCAGTCCCCAGCTATCTCCCAGACATACTCGCTTAGCCTCGCTTGCCCTAGCTCGCCGTCGCCAGCCTCGCCGGGGTGGTACTGGACAAGCGGAGCGCCGCCACGTTCGACCACCTGGGAGCAAGCTGCTGCAGGGAATCGGAGGAGGAGACGAACCGCAGCCGATCCCGCGCATCGCCGTCGAGTTCTGCATCCTCTACGCCTCGCCCTCGCCGTTGAACGATCTTCACTGCAACGCAGGTGAGCTCCCGCCGTGCTGAGGAAGACGATGAAGCTGAGCCGTCCGATTCTGATCCGACGCTAGCATACCGATTCGGGTTTTGTAATTAGGTCTGACGAGTAGGTCCCACCTGTCAGGCCCGTTTTATTTTTCCCCAGCCGAGCGAATCGTTTTCTGGGCCGGCCCGTTCGGGTTTAGTCTGAACTGGGCCCAGCTAGTGAAGTTTCGGTCCGTTTCAGTTTTATTTATTTTCCCGCCTTTTCGATTTAATTCAAAACTGTTTCAGATACTATTTTCAAACTTTAATTCCTAGAGTTTTACAAATCCAAATCTAGCAAATAAATATGCATTGGAAAGCTTTTAAAATAATCTACCCAATTGAACTGGTTAGAATTAAAATTAAGTTAAGAATTAAATTAGATATGAATAGTGTGACCCTAGCTTGTTGAATAATGAAAGATTTCTAGAAAATTATTTAAGCCATCAAAAATCATGAAAATTAAAATGTGAACTTACTAATGACCCCTCTTACTGTTAGTCAACACTAATCTACCCCAAACCATATTAGTGTAATCATTTACACCCTAACCCAATCTTATTTTGTAGCATAAAATGATAGATCACTAGTGCACACTTAGAATTAATTGCCCTCAATGCCAATTCACTTAGTGGATCCATCCCACTTGAACTTGTCTTAGTAACCCTAAATCAACACCAATGCTGCACAAGTGAACCACCTAAGCCACTTAGTAAAGACTCTAGCTTGCACACTTGAAGAAAAACTTAGAAGGAAGACTTACCATCCAACACCATAAAAAGGCAACATGAATGCTTTGGTTAACAAACAAAGATGTGTGCTTGGTGTGTTGTTAGCTTGGTGAAGTGATGGTGTGTTTTGTGTTTATTCGTTATTAGATGCTAGTGTTGCCGAGGAGGATATTGGAGGGGATTATTATTATCAAGAAGAAGAAGAAAACCCCGGACACCTTGCCAACCAAGGCAAGCCATCTTTTGATTCATACTCCCCATGCCTAGTTTTAATATTGCATTCTACTTGTTTTAAGTAAATTGCATGATTGAATTGCTAGAGTAGAATGATAGAAGTGTATTGATGTCTTGATTATCAAGAGCATCAAGCTGAGTTTATCCAACCCTATTTAGTAGTACTATCACTCAATGTAGTTGCTTAGTCGCTAATAAAAGTTGATGCTATCTCTGGAGGAACCCCATTTGAAATGTGGTGACTTGAACTTGAAACTTGAAATGGGAGATTGCTCCTACATGATGGCTTTATAAAAGAAATTAATCTTGACTAAGAACTATGAAATATATTTCTCAAATGACAACGAGTGATGTACTATGGGAGCCAATTATACCGTACGACCACATTACCCCTATATGGGAAGGGGCTTAATCCGTAGTTTGTTTATCTTAGTATGGGAGGCCTTGTATCAAAGCTTCATGGAAGGACACCGTGAAACGGTTACTTCTGGACCAGGTGGATTCCACTAACCCGGTACCCGGGATGGGCAGAACTAGAGGCGCCGGAGCGGGGTTCCGTATCCCGGGCTCTAGGGAAGGATCCTATACTAGGATGAGCAAGTGAAAGAGTTTGTTTGATTATCTGAACCTCGCATACTTTGTGTATGTCGAACCGTGGATTTCTCCCGGCAGATGTATCGAATCTTGTGGGTAAAGTGTACCCCTCTGCAGAGGTTTTGAAACTATTCGAATAGCCGCGTCCGCGGTCATGGACGGTTGGCAAGCTGTACTTGACTTTTGTCAGGACTAAAATGAACATGGTGATTTGGTGAATGACTTGACCTGAAATGTGGTTGACATACTTGAAGTCCTCTTTAGATGGAACTTAGAGAACTAAATCTCTTTCCTATAAATGAACATTCTTGGGAAATAAAACTAGCTTTTGCAAAACAAATTAGTGCTTAGTCCACTATACCAAACCTTGCATATCTGCTTCATCTTTTCAATTATAAGATGGTTTGCGAGTGCATCCAATGTACTCACGGCTGTGTCCCTGGCTATCAACTTGGCCAGACTATGGGGAAGAATACCAGGAGGAAGGGTATGAAGAAGAGTACCAGAACTAAGTTCGTCTCCATGAGTCGCCATTGCCTGTAGGGTAACGGCATGGACCCGAAGACGTTATTTCCGCTGCTACATTGTGTTGTAATATGACTTGGTCTATATGACCATTGTATTTGAACCATCGTATTGTAATGTCTATGGAACTGAGTACCAACTACGTTATGTATATCGCAACAATGGTTCTGGGATTGCGGTGGAATACATAACGGGCACTTCGAATTTGTATCAAATTTGAGGTCGTCACAAGTTGGTATCAGAGCCTAGGCTGACCATAGGAGACCTTAGTTACAATGGGCGTTAAATGAAACCTTGATAAAAGAAAAGATACAAGTAACGGTTGCAAAAATTGCTTAGTCTTTCCTCTCTAGTTGCAAAGTTTTATACATACTTCAGTTTTTGCCTACTTAAAATTTTGCACACTTGAGTTGATCACTAACTTGAACTAATCTAAAATTTTGTAGATGGCCCCGGTATTCGTTGAGCAGTACCAGTTGGGCCATGGTGGCAGCCTTTGTTTCGAGCGCGACCTCACCACCTTGACCTTGTTCTTGGATCGTTTGTATCCGGAGTTCAAGGGAGCCGTGCTCAATGAGCACCCAGATGGAGAGCTACGGTGGCTCATCCGAGCTAGTTGCCGTGGCAAGAAGGGAAACTTGAGTGCTCCAAGGATCAAGTTTGAGCTTGTGGAGAACACTTGGGCCGATGGTTTGGTCCGAGCGATGCAGGAGATGCACGCCCGCTTGTGCGGACTGCATGTTGAGGAGGTTCAGGGAGGACGCTTCAGGGACTTTGCTCGGCGTGATGCGGATGGACGTCCCGCAAACATGCCCGGGCAGAATGAGCCGAGTACCTACATCGATCACATGGACTTCTTGCTGTACTCCACTCAGCAGGAGGCCGATCGTGCACGTACCAAGGCCAACCTTGAGCACTTCGCCCTGGTGGAGGCGAGGAGCACTATCAGGATTCTTGCGAAGGAGCGCAAGAGCCTTCGTCGCCAGCGCGAGGAGAAGGAACAAGACCTTGAGGAGTTGAAGGCCAATGTGGCGGAGTTGACTGAGTACATTGAGAGTCTGGAGGATCACCTTGGTGAGGAGGAAGGCATTGATCTCCGCAAGAAGGATAATGCCCTCATTAGTGATGAGGATGACTTCATGGAGGACCTCGATGATCCGGAGGATGGTGGGCACAATGGATTCATTGTGAGTGATGAGGAGGAAGACCCCGAGGAGCCCGCTGTTTAGACTCGAGATCCACGTGTTATCTAGCTATGAGTTCCACTTATTTTTCACTTCGTGTAGGTGTGAGTTGTATCCCCCTCTCTAGTAGACGAGTCGCTATGGTTTAGTGTAAACCATTTGTAATGTGTGAACTCGTATGTATGATATGTTTGATGAGTGTTGAATGAAATATGAATTTGGCTATTAAGGCCTTAGTAAGACAAAATTGCATCATCCACACTAGTAGGAAAACCCTTATAGTTGGGATGTATTTTTGTGGCGCACTAGCCAGCAGTGCGGCACAGAAAATAATTCTGTGGCGCACCTGTCCTAGTGCGCCACAGAAATGTTGAATACAACATTTCTGTGGCGCACCAGAAGGACATGCGCCACAGAATTTTGGTGGGGCCCACTCCCTGCCAGCCCCAACCATTGGTTCCACTAATTCTGTGACGCACCAGACCAGATGCGCCACAGAATTTGTACATTCTGTGGCGCATCTGGTCTGGTGCGTCACAGAATTAGCACATTATGTGGCGCATCTGGTCTGGTGCGCCACAGAATTAGTGGAATGGGGTCACCGCAAGGGTCGTCATGGAATGGGGTCACCGCCAGCAGATGGCCGCATTGTATGGCCTTACAACCTACCCCCGTGGCTGTGCACCTGTTGGTCTGCCCGTCAACAAGCACCTTGAGAGGATCGATGGATGGGGTCACCGTGAGGGTCGTCGTGAAATGCATATCAACTTCACTGGTCGACGCGCCGACTTTGATAGAGCAAACCTAGTCGCGCTACAGCACATGCAACTGATCGACCCTTGGGTAGAAGAGCACATGCCAAGTGGACCAATGCTTCTTCATTACCGACCCGCCAAAGCCTACCCGGGTTGTCGTGAGAAGAGGCAAAAGGAACATCATCGAAATGGATGGAGTCGCCAACGAGCAATACTTTGACATGTATGTGTGTGGGCATATTATTACTATGTATCACTTATCCAACGGTAGCATATTATTACTATATTATTTGTGCTTATTTACTTTATAAAATATATTATAATGTATAAGAATGTAATAGCATTCTAAAAAGTTAATTAAAAAATAAAACAAAAATATATTTTTGGCATGATACAAAAATATTATTTGTGCTTATTTACTTTATAATATATATTATAATGTATAAGAATGTAATAACATTCTAAAAAGTTAATTAAAAAATAAAACAAAAATGTATTTTTGGCATGATACAAAAATATTATTTGTGCTTATTTACTTTATAATATATATTATAATGTATAAGAATGTAATAACATTCTAAAAAGTTAATTAAAAAATAAAACAAAAATGTATTTTTGGCATGATACAAAAATATTATTTGTGCTTATTTACTTTATAATATATATTATAATGTATAAGAATGTAATAACATTCTAAAAAGTTAATTAAAAAATAAAACAAAAATGTATTTTTGGCATGACACAAAAATATTATTTGTGCTTATTTACTTTATAATATATATTATAATATATCATAATGTAATAACATGCTAAAAAGTTAATTTTAAAAATAAAATAAAAAGTTAATTAAAATATATCATAATGTAATAACATGCTAAAAATTTAATTTTAAAAATAAAATAAAAAGTTAATTATAATATATATTATAATGTATAAGAATGTAATAACATTCTAAAAAGTTAATTAAAAAATAAAACAAAAATGTATTTTTGGCATGATACAAAAATATTATTTGTGCTTATTTACTTTATAATATATATTATAATATATCATAATGTAATAACATGCTAAAAAGTTAATTTTAAAAATAAAACAAAAAAATATGGGTTCCAGGACTCAAACCCTAAAAACTGTATCTCAACATCTACGCGTAACCTCGTTTAGGCGTAGCGCATCCTTTCACCGTGCGCTACGGGTAACCTCGTTTAGGTTAAGTGCGCTGGGCCCCCTTCTTCTCCCTCCTACTCGATTCAGATCTCGACCCAACACACTGCGCCAGGCTACCAACCGCCGCCGCCGCCGCGAAGGAGAGGAGAAGCCCGACCCACCGCACGCCGTCCCCGCAGAGGAGCCCCGGTCGCCGCCGACCGCGCGCTGTCCTCGCAGAGAAGGCCCACGGCGCGCCGTCTCCGCAGAGGAGGCCCGGTTGCCGCCCAGAGGATCCCCGGCCGGTCGTCGTTGACCTCGCAGAGGAGCCCCGGTCGTCCTCGCAGAGGAGGGAGCCCGCCGCCGCGTTGCCGTCCCTGCAAATCAGCGAGCCGTGCCGCCGTCCTCGTCCGGCTTGACCCAGCCAGTGGCCGCGCCCACAGCCGCCTCGCCGGTCTCTGCCTCCGGTGAGCTTCGCATTCTACTCTCTCTCTCTCTTGTCTCTACAACCAGCATTGCGCAGACGATTAGCACAGTAATTTGCTTTGATTTCTTGCTTTGATTTCAGTTTGTTGCGTGCCTTCGGTTAGGCAAAAAAATGAACTTTTAGTTACACGATTAGCACAGTAATTTGCTCCTAGTTGATCTGTGACTGAGGAAAATGATCAGTAATAGCCTGCTAATAAGCTGCTAGAACTTTTTTCTTAAATGATCAGTAATAGAGGACTTTTTTCTTAAATGATCATAATTTAGTTCCCATCACACAATGCTGATGAAAGGGGTTGCTTAGCTGTATTGTTTTGTAAGCTTGCTAGAACTTTTTTCATAAATGATCAGTAATAGAGGACTACTAATAAGCTGCTATGTTTAAAATAAAAGGATGGATGAACATGAATCCTAGAACTGTAGTTAGACAGTGAAATCTGGTAATTTTTTGTGCTGCGTACAACGTGCAGTTTTTCTAGTGCTGTTATTGCTTTTATGCTTCTCCTAGGCCTAGGTACATGCCAACTGAAAGAACCCAATAGCGTGGAACTGAACGAGTACACGGTTGTGCCAGACCACTAACGCTACTACAAACGAGCTGAACAAATTAACCTCACGCTCAAAATTCTGAACTTATCTGACGAAACTGAATTTGTAACGACAATGAACATAACATTCAGACAACAAGATTGCTGAAGCTGTAAATTGTATGAAGTGCAAAGTAAATTTGGTCAAATTAAAGATCATATAATGGAAAGAGAAATGCAAGTCCTGTTTATGGTGTCCTGCCACTGTAGGTCTGTAATTCTGTAATTCTGTTTTTTGTGATTACTAGTAATACTATTACTGGTGAAAAAGAAAAAGTTGATAGTTTTATAAAATGCTGGTGGAAGCTAACAGTTGTGTGTGTTTTGATCACTAACAGGGTAGCTCATCTAGTGTGATTTATAGGAAAATCATTATCTCAGTTCAACATTGTTTTCTTACATGCTTTCTTGCTGTAATGGGCGGTCTAGGGTTTATGCTAACATTTTTGCTATAGTGAGCAAGGTGTGGTGCGGCTAGCTATTGTAGTGTTGCTTTTATACTATTGAACTATTCCTGTGCAAGTGACAACACATCCTTTGCATGTGATGTGTGTGCTGCTTGTGAGTACACTCCACATATTTAATTAAGCCTTGTTTAATTACATTGTGGCTTAGGATCATATTGTCCTCTCAATGTCAAACATGATCCAATAAAAATACTTTTGTGGGCCTTTTAAAGGACTCTAGCTAGATTAGAGGGAAATAACACTGTTGCCTTGTTGCCAAAAGATAAATAGGATCATTGCGGTTGCCTTGTCCCTCTTCTTGATAATTGTTGCCTCTTGATCCAAGTGTTTGGTCAATGTTGACCAAAATATGCTCAAGTGATCCTTATGTTGCCAAAATAAGATTTACTCCCTCTAATCACCATTTGGGGATCAAAATACTTGCACTTTTATGCTTACTTCTTTAAAATGTTTCTGTTAGCTAAAAATGCAAAGAATTATAAGTTTCTGTTAGCTAAAAATGCAAAGAATTATAAGTTTCTGTTAGCTAATTGCAAAGAATTATATGTTTCTATTATTGAGAGTCTGACCTACTTTTTCTCTCTGCTTTTAGGTACGCCATGGTGCACCGCAAGATCACCACCTACGCGATGATGAGCCGACGCCCACCACCACCCCCTCCCCCTCCGACGCCGCCTCCAACGCCGCCACCTCCAGCGTCCGACGGCGAGGAGGAGGAAGTCCCCGAGGTGGACTACCCGGAGGACGAGGAGGAGAACGACCGCCTGGAGGCGGAAGTCCAGGCGGAGATCGACGACATGGAGTGGGCCATCTCGGACCCCGAGAATGAAGAACAGGCGGCCATCCACGCCTCGTGGCGTTCTCTCCGGATGGAGAACAAGGAGGCGGCGCGCGACGACGAGATGGACGGCCTGCTTCTTGAGTCGGGGCTCAAGGAGTCCCGCGACCGCCACGCGACGGAGGAGGGAGCGCGCAGCTTCATGGAGTTGGAGCGGCGGCGCCTCTTGGCGCTGCTCGCGGAGGACTCCGGTCGCCTCCACAAGATTGTGGAGGATGACTTCCTCCCCGCCCCCGCCCCCGCCCCCGCCCCCGCCCCCGCCGCCGCCCCCGCGACGAGGAAGCGCGTGAGGGCCAACGACGACGAGGCGGGACCCTCTAGGCGCTAGAACTTTTTTTCGTATTATGAACTGCTTATATATGATCATATGAACTGCTATGTTTTATTCTAGGCTTATGAATCCTTGCCATAGTATTTGTGATCATGCAAGCATGCTTTTGAACTTTGTCATTCCTTTCGTTGCATAACATATATACTCCATTCTAGGCTTATATATGATCGATCGTCATCCATGCTATGTTTTATTCTAGGCTTATGAATCCTTGCCATAGTATTTGTGATCATGCAAGCATGCTTTTGAACTTTGTCATTCCTTTTCGTTGCATATATAACATATATAATCCATTCTAGGCTTATATATGATCGATCGTCATCCATGCTATGTTTTATTCTAGGCTTATGAATCCTTGCCATAGTATTTGTGATCATGCAAGCATGCTTTTGAACTTTGTCATTCCTTTCGTTGCATAACATATATACTCCATTCTAGGCTTATATATGATCGATCGTCATCCATGCTATGTTTTATTCTAGGCTTATGAATCCTTGCCATAGTATTTGTGATCATGCAAGCATGCTTTTGAACTTTGTCATTCCTTTCGTTGCATAACATATATACTCCATTCTAGGCTTATATATGATCGATCGTCATCCATGCTATGTTTTATTCTAGGCTTATGAATCCTTGCCATAGTATTTGTGATCATATGCAAACATGTTTTTTAACTTTATCATTCCTTTCGTTGCATAACATATATACTTCATGTCTATACGGAGATGTCTTGTGGTACGTGGTGTACAGTGGTCGGGTTCTAGGAGTCTACGAGGAGTGGGAGGACTGCCAGGCACAGGTGACCAACTTCAGCGGCAACTGCTACAAAGGGTACAAGACAAGAGAGCTCGCGGTCTCCAAGTGGAGGAGACACGTGTGGAAGAAGAATCGGATGAAGTTCTTGATCATGGTCTCGATCTTGCTCATCGTCGTCGCCGGTGTGATCTATTCGAACTTTTTTTTCGATGTTGGACTTGCTTATATATGATCGATCGTCATCCATGCTATGTTTTATTCTAGGCTTATGAATCCTTGCCATTGTATTTGTGATCATGCAAGCATGTTTTTGCACTTTGTCATTCCTTTCGTTGCATAACATATATACTACATGTCTATAGAGCTACAGGTAGAGCTACAGGTAGAGCTACCTTTCTCTACATGTCTATAGAGAAAGGTGTTGTTATATGCCTTGTGTCCATAGAGATGACGTGGTACGTCGTGTTCGAGGGGCGGGTTCCAGGAGTCTATGAGGAGTGGACGGACTGCAAGGAACAGGTGCACAAGTTCCAGCGGCAACTGCTACAAAGGCTACCCGACTCAACAAGAGGCGGTTGCCAAGTGGACGAAGCACCAGTCGAACAAGAGCAAGATGAAGACCTTCATTGTGCTCTCGCTCTTGCTCACCATCGTCGGAGCGGTACTCTATTTCATCCTAGTGTAGGCGGCGGCCGGTGTCACTTCATTTGTATCTTGAGATGATGCACTTAATTTGCATGGATTATGAGCTGTATGGAGATCTATATATGTATGATGAGTTGTATATGCATGGAGCTATATGAAATCTGTTAATATTCTATATGAAATGAGTTTTATATGGAGATATATAATTGTGCTATATGAAATCTGTTGATATATCTGTATACTGCTATATTATATCTGTTAATACCTGTATATATACACCAGACAGAATAAGTTCTGTATAAAACCTGTAATATTTCTGTGGCGCACTAAAATGAAATTTTGTGGCGCACCTAATTCTGTGGCGCACCAAACCATAATGCGCCACAGAATTTCTTATTTCTGTGGCGCATTAGGGCTTAGTGCGCCACAGAATTTCTTATTTCTGTGGCGCATGTGCTGGTGCGCCACAGAAAGCTTATTTTTGTGGCGAAGATTCTGTGGAGCACCACCCATGCGCCACAGAATGCATATTTTGGTGCGCCACGGAAGAGGTTTTCCCTACTAGTGCCATGTTATCTTTAATCTTAGCAAAAATTAGCTTTTCCCTCTTGTCTTACACCCCTTATCTTTAGATGCCGCGAGCACCCCCACCCCCGAACCCGGAAATGGCCGAATTGCTAAGGTTGATCATGGAAGACCGGGAAGCAGCCCGAGCTGAGCGTCAAGCCAACTTGGCCACTCTTCAGCAGTTAACCCAGATGGCAATGAACCACAACAATGGCAATGGCAATGGCAATGGTGAAGGAGAAAACCATGGCAATGGAGAGCACCGATCCAAGTTAAGGAGTTTCCAAAACACCAACCCTCCTATATTCACTAAGTCTGAAGAGCCCTTAGATGCCGATGACTGGCTTCGTACCATGGAGAACAATTTGGCAGTCGCCGAAGTTGGTGAAAATGAGAAGGTTTTGTACACCACCCACTATCTTGCTGGAGCAGCGAGAGCTTGGTGGGATAGCACCCGTGCAATGCAAGCCCCAGGGTATGTGATGCCTTGGGAAGAGTTCAAGAGCAAGTTTAGCAAATCCCATGTCCCTATGGGATTGGTGAAAAGGATGAGAGATGAGTTCAGAAATCTGAAGCAAGGTTCCCTATCTGTGGTGGATTACCGTGACAAGTTCCTTACCTTGTCTAGGTATGCCCCAGATGACACCAACACCACTGAAAAGAAGCAAGAAAGGTTTCTGGATGGACTTCATGATGAGATGCAATGTGTCTTGGTCAGCATTCACTTTGCCGACCTGGAGTCATTGGTTGACTCTGCCATTCAGATGGAAGGCAAACTCAAGCAAGCTACCGAGAACCGCAAGCGTCGTATGATGTATCAAGGCAACTCGAGCAACTCGCAGAAGCCAAGGGGAAATGCACCAATGGGTTTTGCCCCTAGACCAATGAGGCCGTCTGCACCTGCTCCACGTCCCAACTATCCCAGCCGTCCACCCGGCAACAACTTCCACCGTGCACCTTCAAGACCCAGTGGCAACAATTTCAACACCAATACTCCAAGGCCAAATGGTGCCCCTGTGTTACCCAAGCCTGGTGACAAGTCTGGAGTTACCTGTTATGAGTGCGGACTCAAAGGGCATTACTCCAATGAGTGCCCCAAGAAGCTGAATGATACATCCAAGACAGCTGCTCCTGTTCAGCAACACCGCCGTGTGGGAAATGGCAAGAACTATCCCCCAAGGAACCAGCCTCGCTCTCAAGGCCGTCTGAATCACATGAATGTTGAAGAAGCTCAGGAAGCAACAGACGTCGTGCTTGGTATGTTCCCTGTTAACTCAGTTCTTGCAAGAGTTCTGTTTGATTCTGGAGCTTCACACTCATTTGTTACCCAATTATTCGTTGATAAAAGTGGACTTCAACCTACACCCTTGAAAGATGTCATGTCTGTGCAAATTCCCAGGTCAGTAACCAAAGCCAGTTGTACCTGTTTGGTAGTGCCCATAGAAATCCATGGGATCTCATTCCTAGCCAGTTTGATTGTGTTAGGAACCAAAGGATTGGAAGTAGTCTTAGGTATGGATTGGATGTCCCAACACCAAGGAATTATAGATTGTGCCAAAAAGACCATCACCATGAGGAGTAGCCATGGAGTTTTCGTGAAGCATGTGTCCGTCAAACCCATTCCAATCCCCAGATGTCATAAGAGTATCTCAGGACCAACTTTGGAGCAAGTCCCCATCATCTGTGATTACCCGGATGTCTTTCCCGATGAGCTACCCGGAATGCCACCGGATCGGGATATTGAGTTTATCATTGAGCTTATCCCCGGAACTGGATCAATAGCCCAACGACCCTATCGTATGAACCCAGCTGAATTAGTTGAGTTGAAGAAGCAATTGGATGACCTTTTGAGTAAAGGATTGATTCAGCCAAGTTCTTCCGCTTGGAGATCACCTGTTCTGTTTGTGGATAAAAGTGACGGTTCTAGCCGACTGTGCACTGATTACCGCAAGCTAAATGATGTAACCATCAAGAATAAGTATCCTCTCCCAAAGATTGAAGATTTGTTTGACCAATTGACTGGAGCCAGAGTGTTCTCGAAGATAGATCTTAGAACTGGATACCACCAACTGAAGATCCGTGCAACGGATATCCCCAAAACAGCCTTCACTACCCGTTACGGATTGTACGAGTACACCGTAATGTCATTTGGACTAACCAATGCCCCTGCTTTTTTCATGAATCTCATGAATAAGGTTTTTATGGAGTTCTTGGATAAGTTTGTTGTTGTCTTCATTGATGACATTCTTATCTACTCCAAGTCCGAAGAAGAGCATGCAACCCATTTGAGATTAATCTTAGAAACCTTAAGAGAGCATCAGCTGTATGCCAAGTTTAGTAAATGTGAGTTCTGGTTGAAGGAAGTTGGATTCTTAGGCCATGTGCTATCAGCAGGAGGAATATCGGTAGACCCCAAGAAGATCAAATCAGTCATGGAATGGGAAGCCCCTACCACTCAGACGGAAGTTAGAGGTTTTCTCGGATTAGCGGGATATTACCGCAAGTTTGTTGAAGGATTTTCTAGCATTGCCCGGCCAATGACCCAGTTGTTGAAGAAGGACAAGAAGTTTGAATGGACCCCTAAGTGTGAAGAGAGTTTTCAAGAGCTCAAGAAGCGATTGGTGACCGCCCCCGTCCTAACCATGCCCGATATCACCAAAAACTTTGATGTCTATTGCGACGCTTCCAAACTTGGACTTGGTTGCGTATTGATGCAAGAAGGCAAGGTCATAGCTTACCTCTCTCGGCAGCTTCGACCTCATGAAGAAAATTATCCAACCCATGATCTAGAATTAGCAGCCGTGGTTCTAGCTTTGAAGACTTGGAGGCATTATCTGATGGGCAACCGTTGTGAGATCTACACTGATCACAAGAGTTTGAAGTATATCTTCACCCAGAAGGAGTTGAACATGAGGCAAAGGAGATGGATAGAGTTGATCAAGGATTATGATCTGGAAATTCACTATCACCCCGGTAAGGCCAATGTAGTGGCCGATGCATTGAGTAGGAAGCCATGTTCGTTGAATATGAGGATCAAAGACGAGCAGCCCATGTTGCACCAAGAGTTTGAAAGGTTTGGATTGGAGCTAGTCAGTCAAGGATTCTTAGCCAACCTTGAGTTTCAACCCACCTTGAAGAGCCAAATCAAAGAAGCCCAGAAGGGAAATGAGAGTATTGAAGGAATCAAGCGCAGAATTAGTTCCGGCAAGGTGCCAGGATTTGAGGAAGATGATCAAGGAGTTCTTTGGTACAAAGGACGTACTTGTGTGCCTGCTGATTCAGAATTGAAGGAAGCCCACGAGACACCTTACTCCATCCACCCCGGTGGAACGAAGATGTACCAAGATTTGAAGGAACAATTTTGGTGGCATGGAATGAAGCGTGAGATTGCATCGTTCATCTCTAAGTGTGATATTTGTCAAAGAGTCAAGGCTGAACATCAACGACCTGCAGGATTGCTGCAACCTTTGCAAGTTCCGGAATGGAAGTGGGATTCTGTTGGAATGGATTTCATCACTGGATTTCCAAGGTCTAGCCGTGGAAATGACTCTATCTGGGTCATTGTGGATAGACTAACCAAAGTGGCCCACTTTATTCCTGTCAAGACCACTTACAACTCGGGACAGCTAGCAGATCTGTATTTATCCAGAATTGTCAGTTTGCATGGGGTTCCCAAAACCATCGTTTCCGATCGAGGAACCCAATTCACCTCGAGATTTTGGAAGAGTTTGCATCAAGCCTTGGGAACCAAATTAGCTTTCAGCACCGCTTACCACCCTCAGACGGATGGACAGACTGAAAGAATAAATCAAATACTTGAAGATATGTTGAGAGCCTGTGTTCTAGCCTATGGAGCTAAGTGGGAAGATTGTCTGCCTTTCGCGGAGTTTTCCTACAACAACAGTTATCAAGCCAGTTTGCAAATGGCCCCCTTTGAAGCGTTGTATGGAAGAAAGTGTCGTACCCCTTTGAATTGGTCAGAAACTGGAGACAGTCAGATATTTGGACCTGACATTCTGCAAGAAGCCGAGGAGAAATTTCGCATGATTCGTGACTATCTCAAGGCAGCCCAGTCAAGACAAAAGAGTTATGCCGACAAGAGACGGAGAGAATTAACTTTCAAGAGTGGAGACTTCGTTTACCTCCGAGTATCACCCCTCAAGGGAATGCAAAGATTCCAAGTAAAAGGAAAGCTTGCACCCAGATATATTGGACCCTTCAAGATACTAGACCGCTGAGGAGAAGTGTCTTATCAATTGGCCATGCCCCCTGAATTGTCTGAAGTACACGATGTCTTCCACGTGTCGTTACTTCGGAAATGTCTTGAAGTTCCGGAGAAGCCCGAGATCTTCAAGAATATTGATCACCGTTCTGTGGACATCAACAAGGATTTGACATATCATGAAGTACCTATCCGTATCCTCGAGGAAGCATATCGAACCACTCGAACCCGAAGCATCAAATTTCTGAAAGTTCAGTGGAGTAATCACACCGAAGAGGAAGCCACTTGGGAACGAGAAGATTACCTTCAGAAAGAGTTTCCCAATCTTTTCAGTTCTTAATTAGTGAATCTCGGGGACGAGATTCTTTTTAAGGGGGGAAGATTGTAACAACTCAGAAATTGTAATCCACTTCTTAATAAATAAAGTGCCAAATTTTGGACCCAAATAAAACTTTTTATCTATTATTGTATGCATACATGCATTTTCTTTTATTTGTATTCTATGATTTTATGTGTGTGATTTTTGATTGAGCATTGGTTAGATAATTCTAAGTGAACCAACAGAATCAATTGAGAAGATTTTTAGGAAGCAAAGAAACCAGAAGTAAAAATAAGAAAGAAAGAGATAAAGTTAATATGATCTAGGAATTGTTATTAACTACACCACTTTGAGCCCTTGGATTAAGAAATCTAGAACCCACCTTCAGGTTTGGCCAGCAAGTTGAGTTTAACCAAGTTGTATACTAACTCAACCAACCAGCATTTACCCAAATTTCAAACTAGAGCCTCACTCAAACTTGAGCCAAAGTCTGAATCTGAAACAGGAACTATACCAAATTTGAAATATAAATTTCTGCAAAACTCAACCTTTCTTCATAACAAAAATATGACTGGGTACCTTATCCAATATGATGAGCACCCAAAGTGGAAAATTTTGAAAATTCAAATTTTGAGTTCTTGCGGGCATTTCGTCGAACACGGGCAGAAGCAAATCAAATGAGATCAAGATCACTGGTGCAGCACTGTTCGAGCTCGCCCAGGCACTGCTGCCATGCTGCTGGACGGTGCCTCGATCGACTCCAGCTTCCCCACCCCCGACCCAAGCCGTGAGAAGAGGAAGAAGGAGGAGAAACGCGCCCAGGGGCCCCTCCCAGCAACCCTCTTCCCTGCACGATGCCGACCAGCTTGGAGGCGCCAGAGGAGACCCACAGCACCCCGCGGCCAAGCCGTAAACCCCCCAGCACGCGAGCGTGACCGCCGTGACCGGAGCGAGCTTCAAACGCCGCCAGGGCCCCCGTGCCGTCGAGCTTCTGGCCGCGCTTATCCTCGTCGCTCCGGCCTATAAAAAGCCCCTCCGATCAAACGGAGCAACTCACCCAGTCCCCAGCTATCTCCCAGACATACTCGCTTAGCCTCGCTTGCCCTAGCTCGCCGTCGCCAGCCTCGCCGGGGTGGTACTGGACAAGCGGAGCGCCGCCACGTTCGACCACCTGGGAGCAAGCTGCTGCAGGGAATCGGATGAGGAGACGAACCGCAGCCGATCCCGCGCATCGCCGTCGAGTTCTGCATCCTCTACGCCTCGCCCTCGCCGTCGAACGATCTTCACTGCAACGCAGGTGAGCTCCCGCCGTGCTGAGGAAGACGATGAAGCTGAGCCGTCCGATTCTGATCCGACGCTAGCATACCGATTCGGGTTTTGTAATTAGGTCTGACGAGTAGGTCCCACCTGTCAGGCCCGTTTTATTTTTCCCCAGCCGAGCGAATCGTTTTCTGGGCCGGCCCGTTCGGGTTTAGTCTGAACTGGGCCCAGCTAGTGAAGTTTCGGTCCGTTTCAGTTTTATTTATTTTCCCGCCTTTTTGATTTAATTCAAAACTGTTTCAGATACTATTTTCAAACTTTAATTCCTAGAGTTTTACAAATCCAAATCTAGCAAATAAATATGCATTGGAAAGCTTATAAAATAATCTACCCAATAGAACTGGTTAGAATTAAAATTAAGTTAAGAATTAAATTAGATGTGAATAGTGTGACCCTAGCTTGTTGAATAATGAAAGATTTCTAGAAAATTATTTAAGCCATCAAAAATCATGAAAATTAAAATGTGAACTTACTAATGACCCCTCTTACTGTTAGTCAACACTAATCTACCCCAAACCATATTAGTGTAATCATTTAGACCCTAAGCCAATCCTATTTTGTAGCATAAAATGATAGATCACTAGTGCACACTTAGAATTAATTGCCCTCAATGCCAATTCACTTAGTGGATCCATCCCACTTGAACTTGTCTTAGTAACCCTAAATCAACACCAATGCTGCACAAGTGAACCACCTAAGCCACTTAGTAAAGACTCTAGCTTGCACACTTGAAGAAAAACTTAGAAGGAAGACTTACCATCCAACACCATAAAAAGGCAACATGAATGCTTTGGTTAACAAACAAAGATGTGTGCTTGGTGTGTTGTTAGCTTGGTGAAGTGATGGTGTGTTTTGTGTTTATTCGTTATTAGACGCTAGTGTTGCCGAGGAGGATATTGGAGGGGATTATTATTATCAAGAAGAAGAAGAAAACCCCGGACACCTTGCCAACCAAGGCAAGCCATCTTTTGATTCATACTCCCCATGCCTAGTTTTAATATTGCATTCTACTTGTTTTAAGTAAATTGCATGATTGAATTGCTAGAGTAGAATGATAGAAGTGTATTGATGTCTTGATTATCAAGAGCATCAAGCTGAGTTTATCCAACCCTATTTAGTAGTACTATCACTCAATGTAGTTGCTTAGTCGCTAATAAAAGTTGATGCTATCTCTGGAGGAACCCCATTTGAAAGGTGGTGACTTGAACTTGAAACTTGAAATGGGAGATTGCTCCTACATGATGGCTTTATAAAAGAAATTAATCTTGACTAAGAACTATGAAATATATTTCTCAAATGACAACGAGTGATGTACTATGGGAGCCAATTATACCGTACGACCACATTACCCCTATATGGGAAGGGGCTTAATCCGTAGTTTGTTTATCTTAGTATGGGAGGCCTTGTATCAAAGCTTCATGGAAGGACACCGCGAAACGGTTACTTCTGGACCAGGTGGATTCCACTAACCCGGTACCCGGGATGGGCAGAACTAGAGGCGCCGGAGCGGGGTTCCGTATCCCGGGCTCTAGGGAAGGATCCTATACTAGGATGAGCAAGTGAAAGAGTTTGTTTGATTATCTGAACCTCGCATACTTTGTGTATGTCGAACCGTGGATTTCTCCCAGCAGATGTATCGAATCTTGTGGGTAAAGTGTACCCCTCTGCAGAGGTTTTGAAACTATTCGAATAGCCGCGTCCGCGGTCATGGACGGTTGGCAAGCTGTACTTGACTTTTGTCAGGACTAAAATGACCATGGTGATTTGGTGAATGACTTGACCTAAAATGTGGTTGACATACTTGAAGTCCTCTTTAGATGGAACTTAGAGAACTAAATCTCTTTCCTATAAATGAACATTCTTGGGAAATAAAACTAGCTTTTGCAAAACAAATTAGTGCTTAGTCCACTATACCAAACCTTGCATATCTGCTTCATCTTTTCAATTATAAGATGGTTTGCGAGTGCATCCAATGTACTCACGGCTGTGTCCCTGGCTATCAACTTGGCCAGACTATGGGGAAGAATACCAGGAGGAAGGGTATGAAGAAGAGTACCAGAACTAAGTTCGTCTCCATGAGTCGCCATTGCCTGTAGGGTAACGGCATGGACCCGAAGACGTTATTTCCGCTGCTACATTGTGTTGTAATATGACTTGGTCTATATGACCAATGTATTTGAACCATCGTATTGTAATGTCTATGGAACTGAGTACCAACTACGTTATGTATATCGCAACAATGGTTCTGGGATTGCGGTGGAATACATAACGGGCACTTCGAATTTGTATCAAATTTGAGGTCGTCACAAATTGTTGTCACATTTACTCAATAGTATTGTAGTTGCACAAATTGACTCTTGTGTAATTTATTTCACATGAGCTATTCCTAAAAATCATATATGCTTTAATAAAGCATAAAAGCTTCATCAATCATATTATGCCTAAACCAATTCTCTCTCGGATCATATTGATCTCTCCCAACTAAGCTCTCTAATCCATATCTCACAGATCATGATCCTTTACCATATCTTTCTTGTCATAACATCTCAATAAATCTAAATTGTTAGACAAACCCTTTTCAATTGTTTGATTTGTTTGATTGTGTTTGTATGGTCTGTTTATGGTATGCTATTTCTGTGCTATAGTTGGTGCAAAGAGCTACGTGCTTAGTCGAGAGAAGTGAAACGTCGTGATCTTCAAAAAGGCAAGTGATACACATACTTCCACCTATCTTTTATTATATGCATTAGTGATTTCAATACTGTGCATGATATGAAAATTTTCAAAGTGGTTATGAAATGCTTAGCTCCTAGTAGTGGTAGCTATCCCTTAAACCCCACCTGCTAGGATTGCAAACTTGCTTTGCAAAATGATGCCATGCCTTGTTTTCAAATTGATATGAAAATTAACAACCCAATGAATCACCTGGGTGCAATCTTGTGGCTACTCAGGGCCACACACCTGGCTATCAACCTAGGACATGTGTGGTGGTTATCACCTGAGGGTACACAACTCAGGGCTACACACCTGGCTATCAACCCAGGACATGTGTGGTGGTTATCACCTGAGAATACTTTGTATTGGTTGTACCTAGGAACAGAGAGATGACATGTCGATCGAAAGGAATCTCATCACCTTTTCAAAATAATTAAAACTTGAACAGTGACTACTTAGGGCCACACACCTGACTATCAACTCAGGATATGTGTGGTGGTTATCACCTAAGGGTCCTCACCAATCCCAAGACTAACTACTTAGGGCCACACACCTGACTATCAACTCAGGACATGTGTGGTGGTTATCACCTAAGGGCTACCTTGGGGCTTAAATTGAGTAACTACTCAGGACTGCACACCTGGCTATCAACCCAGGATATGTGTGGTTGTCATCGCCTGAGGGTTATTCTAGTTTTAATTGAGTAACTACTCAGGACTGCACACCTGGCTATCAACCCAGGATATGTGTGGTTGTCATCGCCTGAGGGTTATTCTAGTTTTAATTGAGTAACTACTCAGGACTGCACACCTAGCTATCAACCCAGGATATGTGTGGTTGTCATCGCCTGAGGGTTATTCGTGTTTTGTTGAGTTACTACCCAGGGCTACACAACTTGGCTATCAACCCAAGGCTTGTGTGGTGGTTATCACCTGGGGGTTATCTTGACCTTAAAGAAAAATCAAAATGTTTTAAAAATGTTTTGATAGGATAAAACTTGCTTTATGCAATTTAGCCATAAGATCCACCGGCCAAATGTCATGTAGTATAGCCTTTCCACAAAATGCCACCAAATGTGTGTCATTTGCCAGTACATCATTGTACTGACCCCTTCGGGGCTGTATATTCAAACGTGCAGGTTTTATATCGAGTAAGGAACCAGGAGTAGGATCTCGAGACTACATTCCAACATGTCTGCCTGTGGCACGTGATGAAGAATGAAGGCTCACTGCAACTATGCTTTATGCTGTGAACTCGTAAGGTTAAATACCTGTGTAACTGGATTATCGTTGTAATATTTGATGCTACTGCAATGATTACTTATTTTGTACTGTGGTGCTATCTACTGATCCAGGGAATGGCACAATACACAGGAGTTCTGCATTTAGCAAAAGGCGGGGCGTTACAGAATGGTATCAGAGCATAGTGTTGCCTGTAGGATCGAGACCCTAGGTTTGGATAATTAGAGATAGGAAGACCCTAGGATAAAATTCTCTATCTCATCTTACTTCTATTTTAAAAGAATGTTGCATCTTGAAACTCCTTGTATTTCTCCCCTACTTCATTTTCAAATGATTCCCTTAGATGACCCTAGGATAGAATGGGAACTTCTGATAAGCCAAATATGCATTTTAATTTGGCTGACCTATTTGGTGAAGTAATGGATGAAGATACTAAGAATGAGCTTGAAATTCCATTCTCTGAAAAAGAAATTGAAGATATTGTCAAGGATCTGCCAAATGAAAAATCCCCTGGTCCAGATGGTTTCAATAATGAATTCATAAAGAACTGTTGGAGTATTATTGGAAAAGATATAAAAGAGTTGATTGAGGACTTCTATAATTGCAATGTTTCTATGGAAAGTATATTTCTATGGAAAGTATAAATTCTTCCTATATCACTTTGGTGCCCAAAATGGACAGCCCCACCTCTCCAAATGATTCTAGGCCTATTTCATTGCTGAATGGTGTTCTGAAAATCATTACAAAGCTCTTGGCTAACAGATTACAGAGAATCTATTATATATTAAAAGTACATTACGGGCTACTAGAAAAAAGAGAAATAGACTAGAAAATCCCACAATAATTAGAGACATCTGGCCATTAGTTTAACTAAGAAGACCATAACAGCCGATGGATCTTTTAAAAAAATCTTATTGACGTGGAAGTTACAAAAATTACCCACCACTGCCCTCGATAAGTTTTCACGTACCGTTTCGCATATTGCCTACCTAACGAGCTAATAAAAAGATCACGTTTAGTTAGCAGCCGATGGTTTCAGTTTAGTTGTTCATAGGGCAAACACAAACGCAGATGCATCCTAGAAGATCAAAGATCGATTGATGATTTCCCCATAGTGAATGGTAAAGATTGCCCTAGAAAAGATAAAAACGGTGCCTCCATGCCTTCTCGCCTCCGGTGCCATCGGCCGGCCGGCCGACCTCTACCAGTACCTACACATCCGCGGCCCTTGAATCAATCCAGCTTGCCTCATGAATTAACAGATCACCAGCAGACTAAGATCCCTATGTATTTGCCTCGGTGCCAACATGCCGTACTGCCGTCTATCAGCCGCCACCACCAAGTCCATGCACAACGGATCATGTATCGATCGAGCTTGCTTCATGGACAGATGCATCAACAGACACACATCCCTGCGAGATAGATTGATCAAGCTACCATGTGTGACTATAGGTAGGTTAAAATAGCCCACCAAAGCATCTTATATTATGGAACATAGGTAATATTATTTTCTGCACTTAATAAAACATGCACAATTTGCATACATCATATATGGTTTCTGAATTTTCTTTTAGATGTTAAAACTTACTTCTACTAAATTTCTCTGAACGTACAACTATTACTAGCAAGCCTAATAAAGGAGGACCAAGACGAGCAAAGGGCAGAAGGGCATGCTATACTCACCTACGATATTTTCCAAACTTCAATCTTTTGGATGTTACAACTTACTTCTACTAAATTTCTGTGAATGTACAAATATTATTAGCAAGCCTAATAAGGAAGACCAATAGGAGCAAAGGACAGAAGGGCATTCTATACTCACCTTTGATATTTTCCGAACTTCAATCCCTCAAACGCTCCATAACTCATTTCTGCCGCACAAATTGTACTTTTGTTACTTTGCTAACATGCTTTTATTTTTTTACCAACGCCATGTAGAAAATACGTTTGCAAATACATAAATAAAGGTGATAACCAAGCAACATCACTAATAAAAATGATGAGATTGAACTACCTTGAATGCACATATATATCAGGAAACCACACATGTTGGAGAGTATTTCAGTTCGAGATGCAGTTCCAAGATCCATGTGTTTAAGATTGCCTTTCCACCTGCAGAGTGAGCAACAAGTCATTTTCTCGGATTCTACAGATTTAACAAAGGTTGTATGGAAAGAAAGAATATAAATAAGTAAATTTACATAGTGGATAGAGACAAACAAGATGTTTGAAGAAGCCAACCAACTAACATATGCAGAACTCAAGTCAAAATGGGTATGGAATAAGAAACAGACAAAGTGGACCCATCCATCAAGCGGCGAAAAATAATACAGAAGAACCTACTTAACATTGTCAAAGGATTCACATCTTTTGAAGATGTAAGAACTTCAAAATGGAGTTGTCCACACATCATCTAAAGCAGCTTGCGGACTACTAGGATTCTTGATGATGACAAAAAGTGGCTTGAGTGTATCAATGAGGCATCAAATTGAGCAACAGGAAACAAGCTAAGACAACTTTTCACAACTATCTTATGCCACAAGGGAAGAAGGCACAACATAGTCATTTCATCCATTAAAGGCCATATCCCTGGAAAAACACTTCAAAATACTAAAGCTAACAAAAAATGTGTCTCAATGGCATAACAGGTGATGTAACAGAGAAACAAAGGGTAGCAGAATTTGTAGACTGGATTCTCAATATTAACAATGGAACAAATACATCAGCAAAAGATGATCCAATAATGTAACTGTGGAAAGCATATATCTAAAGTTGAGGGAGAGGTACTGCAAATGAGAATTCTTAGAAGAAAGAGCAATCTTATGTCCAAGCAACAAAACAGTCCGCTAGATAAAAAACAACTTATCTAGGTTGTGACACCCTATGCAAAGCAACAACCTTAAATGGTGAAACTGGGATGCTATACCTAAGAGAGTTTGTAAGAAGATTAATGTTCACTGAAATCCCAAGTTATGACCTAAACCTAAAAGTAGGTATACAAGTGATGCTCCTACGTAATATCAACCAAAGTGTCCGGTTATGCAATGGTACAAGGATGACGATTATTCAACTTGGAAGAAGATTCCTGGAGGCACAAATAATAAGAGGAACTCATGTGGGAGAGAAGGACTAAATTCCAAGAATAATGAAGTCGCCAACAAAATCAGCATGACAATTCCGTCTAAAATGGAGACAATATCCTATTTTTTGTGCTTTGCTATTAAAATCAACAAAAGTCATCTTAATCTCTAAACAAGGTAGGACAATATCTGCCTAAACAAGTTTTTACACACGAACAACTATATGTAGCATTCTCAAGAGTAACAAGCGAGGGGCTGCAGACAATGGTCTATGATGGAGATAGTAACGATGATAATGTTTTCAAGGACATAGTTCACAAAGAAAATTTCTAAAGGTACAGCAAAATGACATCGTTTTGTATACCTGCTACTTGAACCAGATGATGCTACAAACCTTTTAAAAATATATATTGAAAATAGAACGTATTAGTTTCCTGGCAATAACTTACAACTAGAATAAATATCTTATACATACAAGTTCTTATGCAGTATATGCCAGGATGGATATGGTCTGCTACACCAAAATATAAGAAACATGTACCACGATTTGATGTAATTAGTTAAAAATATTTTGCTAAAAGCTTAAGACACCATCACTTCCTTTCATGATGATGAGATTCGGTAGGCTTATGGTTTCTTACAAGATATCTGACTTGAGTGTAAGTTTGTTTAAGATACTTGGATAGTATATATTGTCAAACATTTTTAATGATACACAATTCTAATCACATCAAATGTTTAAAGCTTCAGTCTTTTACTATATTTTATAGTACAACTACACAGGTCAACCCGAACATTTTTTATATTCATTTCTTTAATTTGTCCATCTTTCACAAGAATTATATAACTATAAAGATCGGTGACATATGCGAAGAAAGGGACAAATATATAAAATGGATGTACACATGTAATTTTTTGGTACATAATAAATATTTATGTACCAACATTTAAATGGTAGAATAAAAAACTAATCACAGGGAAAATTAACATCCCTTCATTTTTGTACATATGAATTGAGGTACAGGAGGGCGGGGCCGAACACTCCCGATGGTGGTCCCAAGACTGGGGTACAGCGCAATAAAAACACTGTTTTGTGAGTAACAAAAAAATTCCAATATCGATAATTCGGACAGTTAGATAGCAAATTGGTTGAAATGGCCACTTGCTGAAATTGTAAAAACATACCTCTAGACTTCTAACCGAGAAAAACTAATATTAACCTCTTGGTGTCTATATATGGTATGAGCAAAACAAAAAACAAAACTAAATAGCCCTGCTAATGCTATGACTGCATATCGTCACTTTCACATAAGCAGGAAGGAACTGCCTACAAAGGCATAGAAAAAATTCTACCACTCGATGATCAAAGAACCTAGCTGAGGTTGCAATAGAGTTGAGGTAGATAGTGATGCGACCAATCTTTAGTGGTGCCACGTCTTTTCTGGTCCTTCATGTATTCCCACACCAAAGAAAGAAACGCTCTGAATTTGTAGAATAGACAGATTAGCCTACATCAATCAGAAAGGAACTTGATTGTTTCCAGATCGAAGCGCTAGAAGAAGACCTGATCGTAAAAGCTCCATGAACCTGGGAATATGACATGAAGCTGACAATGAGATTGAAGCAAATAAATAAGATGGGCGGAAGAAGAGACAAAAGCATCGTGTAATATCACAAGAAAATGTGTTGGTACTTCTATTGCACACAAAAACGCAGGCTGGTACCAATTCATGGAAGCGTCCTGGGCTCCTAGCCGATTAAAACAATAATAGGCATCGGGACCTCTACGGCTCTACCTACTACAAGTAACAGCCGGCGACCTGCGCCGCAAGCCTCGCACTTCTGGTCGGAGCGAAGGTGCCTAAACATCTTCAGCCCTCACGTCCGCCATCGCCATCGCCCTCCAATACCACTATCTCATACTCCATTTGTAGGCTCAATTTGTGGGCCAGGAAGATAATTGGTGATCTGAATCCGGAGAATTCCTGGGAGGTGGGAGCGGACAATACCAGATCCGGTGGATTCGTAGGAGCGAAGACAATCAAATTCGGCGACCAGCGGAGGAGAACAAAAAAAGGGCTCAGTGAGCAATGAGGAAAAATGGGGCCGTTTGACTGGAGGGAGTGAAAGAAAATTATACTACTCCGTATTTCTTTTTTCTAAAAAAGCCACTTAATCACAAAGGAAGGCAACACAAAATAACCACCTGCAAGGGACCCACAAGCTCATAATATTTGGCCGAAAAAAATAAAGTGAGCTAATTTAGAACATCTAAAAAATATACAAATATTCACTAACCATGAAATTTAACCATATATTCATATCAAATATAATAAAACCAATAGTAGAAGATCAATTAAGTAGAAATTTATGCTAATATATTGCTTTAGATATAGTCAAATAATTACAACTAATAACAATACAATAAGATTAATACTTACCTTCATAACAAATTATATTGAAAATTTCAAATAAAAGTTTGGGGTAGATTAAACATGGAATTCTAGAATTTTGTTAAATGTCAATTTTTATTAGGTTATCTAGAATTATATCTTTTCTAAATCATATAAGAAATTTAATAAACCATCAAGATGCCGCCCGTGCATGTGAGCGGGCCACTATGCTAGTTATTCTAAAGTTAGTGCACAAAAACCAATATGGTTTCCTCAAAAGCAGATCAATTCAAGATTGTCTTGGGTGGGCACTTGAATATCTTTTTCAGTGTCACAAGTCAAAAGAAGAAATCCTGGTTTTCAAGCTAGATTTTGAGAAAGCCTTTGATAAAATTGAGCACTGTACTATAATTGAAATTTTAAGAGCAAGAGGTTTTGGAGAAAAATGGATTAACTGGATCAGTATGATTTTAAGCACAGGAACTTCTGATGTTCTATTAAATGGTGTGCCTGGGAAAAAGTTTTATTGCAGAAGAGGGGTAAGGCAAGGAGATCCTTTGTCTCCTCTCCTTTTTGTCCTTGCTGCAGATCTCCTCCAGACAATAATGAATAAGGCAATGGCTCAAGGATTAGTTTCCCCTCCCCTCCCTAGTCAAGCATGTCCAGACTTTCCAATAATACAGTATGCTGATGATACTCTAGTGATTATGAAGGCTGATGCAAACCAGCTCCTCTGTTTAAAATCTTTGCTTCATACTTTTGCTGAGTCAACTGGTCTGAAGGTCAATTATAACAAATCATGTATGACTCCAATTAACATGGATGACTCAAGGCTGTCTCACTTTGTAAATACAGTAAACTGTCAAAGAGGAAGTTTCCCTTTCACTTACTTGGGCTTGCCCTTGGGAATCACAAAACCCACTCTTGAACATTTCATTCCTCTTGTTGTCAGAGTGGAAAAAAGACTCTGTGGAATTGCTGACTTCCTAAACTATGGTGGAAAGCTACAGATGGTAAAATCAGTTTTGGCATCTTTGCCTATTTCTTACATGAGTTGTTTTGATGTCCCTGTGAGTATCAAAGAGCAAGTGATCAAGTTTATGAGTCATTGTCTCTGGAAAAAGAAGACAACAGATGTTCAAGCTAAAGGATCAGCTCTAGTGGCATGGAGCAAAATCTGCAGACCAAAAGAGCAAGGTGGTTTGGGAGTGTTAAACTTAACTATTCAAAATAAAGCTCTGCTACTGAAAAATCTCCACAAGTTCTATAATAAGCATGATATTCCATGGGTTAATCTGATTTGGAGTACTTATTACAGTGATGGCTCTATTCCTGAGCAAATGATTGGGTCATTCTGGTGGAAATCTCATATTAAGCTCATTGATTATTTCAAAGGAATGGCAAGATGTAATTTGGGTGATGGCAATTCAGTGAATTTTTGGATAGATTTATGGAGGGACAAGTGCTTGCATCATAGGCTTCCTCACGTTCTGTCCTTTGCAAAGAATACAAGAGCAACAGTTCGAGATGTTGTAAATGCTGAATTCCTAGAAGACCTTTTTCACTTGCCTCTCTCTCAAGAGGCACATGAAGAATTTGCTATTTTTGAAGATACTTGCAATTCGGCTGTTTTGACAATTGATCAAGGCAATATAGATTCTTGGAGCTATATCTGGGGTAGCCAAACATTTCATTGCAATAAGGCATACAAAGTTCTGAGTGGACAACAACCTGCCCCTCCTCATTTTGCCTGGACATGGAAGTCTTCCTGTCGATCTCACCACAAGTTCTTCTTTTGGTTGCTCCTCCTTGACAGGCTAAACACAAGAAACTTACTGGGAAGAAAGAATTTTCATATTCCTTCTTACTATTGTGAGCTTTGTCAACAGAGCAATGAAGAAACCCTAGTCCATTGTTTTGGAACTGCTCATTCTCTCAGGAATGTTGGGACTCTATTTGTCCAACAAGAGATAGAAATCTCTCAGTCCTTGAAGCTATTGCTGATGTGAGACTAAAGCTAAATGTTCCATTCTCCTCGGAAATAATAATCCTAGCTGCCTGGAGTATTTGGATGGTAAGGAATAATAAGGTATTCAACAACCAAGCCTCAACTTTCAGGAATTGGGGGGGGGGGGGGGGGTTCTTTATTCAAGAATTGAGAATGGTTGCTCATAGAATGAAGAAGAAGCATGTGGAAAGTTTCAACGAATGGTTGCAGTCACAAGTCTAGCTCTTTGTATAGCAGATTTCTTATTTGCTATTTTCTATATTTTTATTTCTTTTTTTGTCTATCTTTTGGCTAAGACATTGCTTGTACATTCTCTTGTAAACCCCTAAAATCTTATAAAAATTGCAGTGGGCTCCTCCCACTGTTTTCACCTTCAAAAAATACTCAAATTGTCATTTGAATTTGAATACTTGATAAAATTGGTCCAAACAATTTGTGTAGTAGTTCTACTGGATAGGGGATAATAATATAATTCATTTGCAAAAAGAATCAATTGAAAAGGATTTATAGAATTTGAACTATATCAAAATTACTCAAACTCACATATTTAAATTTGAATATTTTGAAATAGTTGGAAGGTGATATTTTATTTCATAATGGTGTTCTACACATTTTTAGGAGTTTAGGGATATATTATTTGCAATTTTTGGATCAGTAGATCAAAAGATATGATTTTTGCAAGTTTCAAAGATTTTCTGTTTTATTTCTAAATTGATTTCTATTTAATCCGAGGGGCTGGCCACATGGCGTGATGCCATTTGCTGATACCTCTTCGGCCGGATCCGTGTTCTGGGCCGTAGGATCTAAGTGGAAATGGATGAATCAGATTAGATCAAGAGGGGGGCTCACCTAGGGTTTCCTGGTGGTCACCGGAGATGGCGTGGGCGGCGGCGCTGCGTCCAGGAGCTTGCCGGCGATGATGTTCCCGAGGTTCCTGGCGATGGTGGAGGCGCGGACAAGGTGCAGACGAGTGAGGCGGAGGAGATGGTGTGGGCGGCATTGCAGATCTCGTGCTGTAACTGCAAGGGGAGGCTGCCGGAGTGGCTTTGGTGACGGGAACCTTCGGGAGAGAATGGCAATCTCGATTTTCTGCAAGATAGTGTCGGGAAAAACTTTCACAACATGCGCCAGGGAGAGGGGATTCGAGGGGGTACCGAAATGGGACTGGGAAGTACCTCGAGTTGGCCAGAATCAAGCCTGCACGGCGGCAGTACTGGCGGGTCTCCGGCGTTCAATTCCAACGGCCTGGCGGCGTCTCAGGCTACGGAGGAAGAGGGGAAAAGCGGAGGGGGTCGAGGGGCATTTATAGGAGAGGTCAGGCTGGCAGATTAGGCGATGAATCGCCAGAATTGATAGGGGAGGAGATCACGCGGCTCGGGCGTGCTGTCAGGCGAGATTTTAGCGGGAGGGAAGATGATGACAGGTGGGTCCCGCTGGCAGGGAGTGAAAGCAAAAAGGGAAGGTACCGGTTTGGGAGGGAGCTTTGTTGGGCCACGGGGCCGATCTGGAGCTGGGCTAGATGGTTCCCCCCGGCCTCTTTGAAGTTTTTTTCTTCTTTTCTTTTTCTTCTTTTCTTATTTTCTTTATAACTTTTGCACTTTGGCTTCAAATGAATTCAAACCAATTTCTAAAATTTTCTGAAACTTAAACTATCATTTCAAAACAGTAAGGAGCAAGTTTTCATTATAAGACAAACTTTTCAAAAATATTTTATAGGTTTGGCCAATAGGGCTTGTTTGCATAAACCAAAATAGAAATATAATTTAAAATAATCCTTTGAGGTTCAGAGAATAAACTCAATAAAACTTTATTTTTCAAATACATTCTTGGTAATGTGAACCTTATTGGATATAAATCGTTTTGTTATCTTTCTCCTTTGCAAGTATGCTTGCATAGGATTTGAAATAACACAAATTAGTATCTGAAAACTTATTTTCTCAAATGAGTTCTTCAAGAAATAATAGAAGGTTTGAAGTGCTTTTTTTTCTTCTGATAATGCCTTTTTAAATAAATCAAAAAGTTTTAATTCACTGTGAAATTTCAAATCAAGACAAGCAAACATGGTCCCTATTTTATTTATTTCACATTCCAAAATTTTGGGATGTGACAAACATGCTGGGTAAACAAGTTACAGTTGGGCAATTGACAAAATAAAGAATGCATAACAATGCATGTACAAGTCACGAAGATCACTATGAAATTTACTTGGGCATTACAACATAGTACATAGACCGTAATCCAACTGCATCTATGACTAATAATCCACCCACCGGATATCATCTGAACAACCATTGGGTATGAAGTTGCAAGCAACAGATTATCGCCTTAAGCAAAGTTTGTAATGTAAACAATACAAATGTCCTTAAACAAAAGATTGTTGTTTTCTCCTAGTAGCAACAACATATCTACAACCTCAGAAGTTATTGTCACTCTCCCAGATTACTAGAGGCATGAACCCACTTGATGTCTATGAACGCTTCTATTCTTGTAGACCAGGGGCGTACCTACATACAACCAGCGGGGTGCATAGGACACCGGTAAAATGAATTTTCATTGCTATATAGCTCAGTGATTTATGTGAGTGGACCCCTGAAACGCCCCAAAACCGGCACCTTGCAGATTATAGCGATCAAGCCACAATCTACATGATGTCGCTTTGGAAATGCACCACCAAGCGACTCGTGCACGTTGGAGCGTGCACGTGATGCGGGTGGAATCGAGTAGCAACAGTTACACAAGTTCACGATGGAACCCACAAAAGAATATATAATAACCACAGAGACTCCACGAGTCAAGAATCCAAATATACATCACAAAGATCCGAATCATACATAAAGAAAATAGCATCCGAGTACGGACAAGAACACAAATGGGCCTAAGAGGCCTGAAGATAAACGATGGCGTCCATAACCCTGCCCAGGCCAAGCCGGAAGGGTAACCTTGCTAACGTCGTCGCTCCCATACCTGTGAACAGCGTCGGGCCAAAGGTTGCCGAACAAGGAGGGAGAAAGAGAAAAAGGGAAAAAAAAACGAGGGTGAGTACCGAGGCACGTACTCGCGAGACTGGAATTCAGCTGTGCTCGCCTACAGGCTATATGGTGTACTTAGCGGCAACAAAAGAACTTTACTACAGAGACACTAAAACTTCCGTCTAAATAGGATAAGATAAGAGAGCGCATAAGAGAACCAACTAGAAACTAACACCAAACATAACCTAGCCGATGTATCGCCCCTTCGTACCCAACGAGGAAGCAAATGCAAAGGCACTCACACAGTTAACAAGTTTTATTGCAGGTTTTTTTTGTTGTAGTTGTGCTAACTTACTACACAAGTTTATTTGTATTGAAACAACAGGTGCAAGTTATTCTATGATCGAGTAGTACAGCTCCAAGTCGTCCATAACCGCGGACACGGCTTTTCGAAAAGATTTAACCCTGCAGGGGTGCCCAAATGTACCCACACGTTCGAGCAATCCTTTAGGCAAATCTCGCACCCTTAATAAAAACAGGTGCGCCATCAGGATAGTCACGACTCGCACTCTCCTTCACTACAAACAAGTCCAGGAAGCCACCTGACTAAGTTTAACCCGTATCGAGAGTCCGGCCGAATCTCCGAACGGACCTAGCTGTTTGCGTCGGCGCTGCAAAATGGACCGGAGCCTCTCTTCTGGGGAGGTTGTCCACCTGCAGTCGTCCCGCACCTACACGAGCGTGCAGAACAAGGGGTTACAAGGCTCACTGGGCTTCCCCCAAAGTAAATCGGACCATAAGATACAAGCTGCACGCCCGACAAGAACCAAATGGAAACACCTCGAACTAGTTGTGGCCACTGGACAAGTATGTAGATTCCGGCAGTGATCGAGGGGAGGCCCGCAAACGTACCCACGTGTGGTTAGAGCGCTCAGTCTCAGAACAGTTCATGCGATCTCGGGGTCCTAGGGGACACAAGTGAGCCGTCGTAAAACCGGCAAAATGACTCACCAATGCCTCTGCTTAATTCAATTTTTAATTATTAATATTAAAGTAAGCCAGAAATATCTCCAACAACATATATCCAAAAAGTAGAGCATGTGATAACTTTGCCAACCCGATAAGACAACACCACTTGAAACAACCTGAACATGCCTACGACTCGCAAGGCCAACTCGAACAACAAGCATACAGTTAATAAGATATATGAAAGGTTCTATGGCTTTGCTTTGGATAAACATGTGGATAGGACACGTGAGTCAACAAAAGCATCGCGACACAAGGCTAGAATATAGAGCTAGCGAGAGCAAAAGTGTTAAATGGGTAGAGAGAAAAGGGCTCGCCTGAAAAGATGGTCGAAGAACACCCGAAGAACTTGTCGTTGCTCACATCACCGCGAAACATCCTATCCGGGAAGAAGCAAATCGCTACAACAAAGAA
The DNA here is from genome assembly GCA_007115705.1 of Dactylis glomerata. Classification (NCBI taxonomy): domain Eukaryota; kingdom Viridiplantae; phylum Streptophyta; class Magnoliopsida; order Poales; family Poaceae; genus Dactylis; species Dactylis glomerata. The sequence continues at coordinate 103,442 of QXEO01000183.1, forward strand.
CGGATGCAACACTTACTACTACGGAGAAAGAATCGGCATGATCATGTGAATGCATGCATGACATGGCAATTATGATGCAATGCAACTTATCCAAATTAAGCGGGATCAGAATCCCGTCACACACATATATGGTTCAAATTGTTTTACTACACGACATTTTATATGTTGATTAGCATGGCAAAGACAAGATATGGGTGAGCTACACAAAATTAAATGAAGCGGGGAAAATATTATTAGCATTTCCCATATACTCCATATGTTATTAATAGGTGTGATGCAAATTACCACGGCACGACATGATGCGAGATGCAAACAGGTATATGGATGACATATTCAAATTCTATGCACTAGTCATTAACCCGTGCATCGCACGGGGCTACATAGTTTATCTCAAACTTCAATGCCTTTAGTTATACAATTAGTTGTTACCATTGTGGAAATTTTAATAGCACATCTGCAACGCAGCTGAACTCTTACTTGAACCTTAGTGAATTTATTCCTTCTTCAATTCAACTCTTAGTTTGTCAGATATTTCCCGTATATTCAATTGCCATTCATGTCTCTTTTACTTCACGGGAGCTATGCCTGTGCAACTACATCTTCTAGTTAAATGCATGGTTTTACTTTGTTTCCATTCTCTATGAGTTTTTTCCTTTGCATGGGAATTTCTACATGTATAAACCATTGATCTCATAAAAGAGCAACCAATAGTATGTTCACAAAATATACATGAATAAGAAGCCTTGCGTGAATAATTACATAGAAATCTGAATTGCGCATGACATACACACAATAACGTAATATGATTATGGTTGAAGAAAATATCTTCATATTATGTTGAAAAAAAGGTCATGCTCATATAGTTGCCAGAGTTGAAAACAAATAGAGAAGTTTCTAGCAAGCTCCACGCCTCAATTCGGAATGACCATACCTTTGTTTATTGATATACAGTAGAAAACAACAGAAGCAAAGTTGTATTAGTATATCGGAGACACAGTCCGGTAACAGCAAAAAAAGGATATCATCGTGCCTTTTTCAGCCCAGTTTGCGAGTGGAGCTGAAAACATAAAGTTTTAGTAGCTATAGGAAAAATGTGATAGTTTTGACATGGAAACACCAATTTTGCTGTAACAAATAATTGCACACCAGATGGACTTCATGTGAGGCAAAGTTTAGGCGGAGACGTTGATGTTTTAGAGTTCTTTGGCGAACTCTCCGACGATATAGTTCACCAAGTTAAAGAGTAGATGCAGCACATTTTTTTTTAAGCTACCTCTTGCAGTTTGCCAAGTCCCATGGCACGGATATATGCAGTCATATATTTATGTGCTTATCTAATATTGCCATTATTCAATTTGAGAATGCGTATATAAGAAATCATGTCCATGCTACAATAGGTTATCAGTTAACACCTAATCATAGAACAGGTCTATTGTTGTTTTTTATTTCTCTCATCAGATTAATAAATGCTGATCAAATACTTTTTTGTTTCTTTGGGGATACGGTCGCATAAAGGTATTTGATGCCTGCCCTTATGCACACCAGATTTCCTATTGATTTGTAAAATAAAAATTGGTTTATATAGAACATACCTACAAAAGTGTAGACTTGGGTCGTACATGCAAGACCAGAAGCAGTGTGATTAACAATTAAGCCATTATATATGCATGATGTCAGTAGCCAAATTAACTCATATGAGCACTAAATATTAATATTCTAAGTCCTATTTGTGATTGGGATAAATAATTAAGTTACTCCATGTAAACCTCATTATTCATTTGTACATGATAGAAGGCATCAGTTTATTAATTTGACAATAATAAATTTAACAACATTATGTGGCAAATAGCAATCTAGGCGACTCACTGTTGTCGCTTATGAAAGATAAGACAGTTTGACAGGTAACAACTTAAAATCGTGCATTATATTTCTTATAAGCAAAGCTTTAAATGCTAAATACCGGACCTGCAAAAGAAAATATCATAAATATTTTTAGAAACAGAGCCGGAGAATGTAGAAAATTGTAGATTAATTGATGAGTTATAGTTGCAGGAAAATTTCATACTAAGTCTTTTTTGCATCCATATGTACATGGAAACGATTACATACTATTGGCACTAATTCGAGTAATCTTGGAGGATAATCTGGGCTAAATGTCGGATGGTTAAATTACCCAGAACTTTGTTATTTGTCGTCGCTTAGTGCTGAGAGGGTGGATATATATACCAAAAAGAAAATCAAGAGATTTAACCTACATGAAGAAATAACACAGAACATGCAAATCCTCTCCATGAGAAACATGGACTAATTTCATTGGCTAACACTCCATGTATTAACGAACTGCAAAATAGAGCAGGAAAATTAACCACACACCTCAAATCATATTGACCGCCAGCTCCAGTAGGAGACTATATGTAGAGAGCTGATATTGCAGAGTAAAATATTAGCCACCATGATGGTATTAAAGCAATCGTGACCATGCACACATGCATGCAGATTGCTGAGAGGAGTGTAATCAATTCATCACTGAAGGTAGTACCTTGCATGCAATTCGATCGCCGTCAGCAGAGCACATGGCCGGTAAATTTAGATCAGCTAGGCTACTTTCAGATCAAATCAGTGCATGGGCGTAATCCTTGCACCTCCCGACGTTGAGGATGTCGCCAAGTAATATCGCTGCCGCCGCACGCGAAGGCCGATGAGCAGTACCGTGAGCACATCAAGGCAGGAGGAGATGGCTTGCGGCCTTGCTCGCGGCAGGAGGCGGCGATTAGATAGATGTGTGTTTTTATTATGGAAGAGATGGGAAGACAGAGTCCTTATTCTTGACGGAGATTGGAAGAGTCCAAAGACAGGACTACATAAGTCTTTCTCATGCGCGTGGAGGATGTGAATTCGGAATTATTGGACGACTATGATTTGATGATATGATAATCGGATGGACATAATCTCTTTGACCTGTAGGATTAACGTGGAGCCTCCTATGGTGCCTCCAATTAGTAAATATAAGATTTTTCTGATAAACTTTCATATAAAATACTTTTTATTTCGAGTTACGGTTTAAAAGATATGAATTTTGCAAGATGCAAATACTTGCAGGAATTTTCAAGAAAAAAAAACAGAGAAGCTGAAACTGGGCCGGACCTTGTTGGCGTCGGAAACAACAGGCCGCGCGGGGCGCAAGACAGCAGCGAACAATATTTGGGCCAAGGCCCATTTGACGCTGGATCTGAAAAAATGGAGCAAAAAGGTGAGGCTTTTGCCTCAAATAGGATTCGAACCAAGGATCTGCAGATATTAAGCAAAGGAACAGACCAGACAGGCTACGGAACTGATCTTGTTTGATAAGGGCTTCGGCACCAATTGAAGCTACTTTGAACATGAGATCTGAACAAAAACAGATTGAAAAGAGTGGATCTCCTGCTGCGGGCGTTTGATCTCTGGATCGAATTGATGAAGATGACAGGTTCGAACCACTATGCTGCTGCTTGATACTGGAAACAGGAAGGGTTGCCGGGTCTTTGGTACAGAACAAGGAGGAGCGCATCAGAGCTCCACGAGCTCGTCCATGGCACCGGACAAACAGCAAAACTGGTGTCAGCAACGGGAACCACAAGGAGCAGCAAAACCGGAAGAGGAAAAGGGCCGAAAAGGAAGAGAAGCTCACCACAAGGACGCGAGTGAGCTTGGGGAAGCCGGAGGAGGATCTGACCCACCGGATTTCGGCGGCGACCGAAGACGAAGAAGAGGACGCGACAGTCTCTGTGGTCTATGCCGGTTCGATTCCTTCATGGCGTACGGAGAGGACGACGTACTGGACATCTTGGAGGCCTCGGGTCTACGAGCAGGTGACCACGGAAGCGGGGCGACGGCGGCCATGGTGGCAGAGGTCTTCAGGCTCGTTTCTGGCTCAGGAACTTGCAGAGAAGAAGGGGAAAAAGGGGAAGGAGTGGTGGCGGCGCAGAGGGAGGAGGCTAGGGTTTTCACAGGGACCTCAACCTGGTGGGGATAAGAGGAAGAGGGGGTGGTTGGCGTGCTCGCTGACGTGTGCAGGGAGAGGTTCACGCTTGCTGCGTGCTCCATCGAGGAAGATGACATAAAAGGGAGGTACAGCTTCGGTTGGGGAGTGGAGGCAGACCAAAAATAAGAAAAGCCACCGGTTCAAGAATATGGATGAATTTTCCAGGAATTTCAAAGGAAGAAAGAGGGAAAGAAAATATTAGAGAGGAAAGGATTTGAGAGAGAAAGAAAGAGAACAAAAGATGGATAGAAGTAGGCAGAATACTTTGCAAACATTTTCGAATACTTTATTTGGATACAAAACAATTCCAAAGTTTGCAAAAATTTAGGTTTAAGTTTTATTTAAAATAGGAAAGGCCGAGGGAGTTTATTTTATAAACCCATACGAGCAAAATAGAAAATAAATTTTTATTCAAAAGTAATTTAAAGTTTGGCAAAAACATGCAAGGTTATAGATGCATGATGATGCACACGTCGCGATGACGCGAAAAAGAAAAAGAACAAACAATTCTAACATTGGGGATTTTTCCGGGTCGTTACAATCGACACCACTAACAAGGGATCTCGCCCCGAGATCCACACTCGTGTAGGGGGGAAGAGTTGGTGAAACTATCGAGTCTTCACGCTTCATGTTGAAATTCCCGGTCCTTAACGTGGATCTATTTTTCTCGACACCACTAACAAGAGGATTCTTCTCGACACCACCAACAAAGAATTCTTGCTCACATTGATGATGAAGAAATTTTGAAGATCGAACCTATTAGGATAGAAGGCTAGAGATCGTCCACCCATGTAGGAACCTAAACTCGAAGAAGTGGATAAGAGAGAGAACACAAAACTCGCAAAGGTAAGAGCAGAGAAGCATAGAAGGTAAGGAGAAAATGCAGACTACTTAGATCTATCCAACTCATTTTTAGCAAAATAGTTTTGACACTAGACTCAACTCATCCGTTGGCAAGGTTATCCTACAGGCGACTAGACCCGTGGGTATCGACAAAACTTGGCTCTGATACCACTTGTAACGCCCCAAAACCGGCACCTTGCAGATTATAGCGATCAAGCCACAATCTACATGATGTCGCTTTGGAAACGCACCACCAAGCGACTCGTGCACGTTGGAGCGTGCACGTGATGCGGGTGGAATCGAGTAGCAACAGTTACACAAGTTCACGATGGAACCCACAAAAGAATATATAATAACCACAGAGACTCCACGAGTCAAGAATCCAAATATACATCACAAAGATCCGAATCATACATAAAGCAAATAGCATCCGAGTACGGACAAGAACACAAATGGGCCTAAGAGGCCTGAAGATAAACGATGGCGTCCATAACCCTGCCCAGGCCAAGCCGGAAGGGTAACCTTGCTAACGTCGTCGCTCCCATACCTGTGAACAGCGTCGGGCCAAAGGTTGCCGAACAAGGAGGGAGAAAGAGAAAAAGGAAAAAAAACAAGGGTGAGTACCGAGGCACGTACTCGCGAGACTGGAATTCAGCTGTGCTCGCCTACAGGCTATATGGTGTACTTAGCGGCAACAAAAGAACTTTACTACAGAGACACTAAAACTTCCGTCTAAATAGGATAAGATAAGAGAGCGCATAAGAGAACCAACTAGAAACTAACACCAAACATAACCCAGCCGATGTATCGCCCCTTCGTACCCAACGAGGAAGCAAATGCAAAGGCACTCACACAGTTAACAAGTTTTATTGCAGGTTTTTTTCGTTGTAGTTGTGCTAACTTACTACACAAGTTTATTTGTATTGAAACAACAGGTGCAAGTTATTCTATGATCGAGTAGTACAGCTCCAAGTCGTCCATAACCGCGGACACGGCTTTTCGAAAAGATTTAACCCTGCAGGGGTGCCCAAATGTACCCACACGTTCGAGCAATCCTTTAGGCAAATCTCGCACCCTTAATAAAAACAGGTGCGCCATCAGGATAGTCACGACTCGCACTCTCCTTCACTACAAACAAGTCCAGGAAGCCACCTGACTAAGTTTAACCCGTATCGAGAGTCCGGCCGAATCTCCGAACGGACCTAGCTGTTTGCGTCGGCGCTGCAAAATGGACCGGAGCCTCTCTTCTGGGGAGGTTGTCCACCTGCAGTCGTCCCGCGCCTACACGAGCGTGCAGAACAAGGGGTTACAAGGCTCACTGGGCTTCCCCCAAAGTAAATCGGACCATAAGATACAAGCTGCACGCCCGACAAGAACCAAATGGAAACACCTCGAACTAGTTGTGGCCACTGGACAAGTATGTAGATTCCGGCAGTGATCGAGGGGAGGCCCGCAAACGTACCCACGTGTGGTTAGAGCGCTCAGTCTCGGAACAGTTCATGCGATCTCGGGATCCTAGGGGACACAAGTGAGCCGTCGTAAAACCGGCAAAATGACTCACCGATGCCTCTGCTTAATTCAATTTTTAATTATTAATATTAAAGTAAGCCAGAAATATCTCCAACAACATATATCCAAAAAGTAGAGCATGTGATAACTTTCCCAACCCGATAAGACAACACCACTTGAAACAACCTGAACATGCCTACGACTCGCAAGGCCAACTCGAACAACAAGCATACGGTTAATAGGATATATGAAAGGTTCTATGGCTTTGCTTTGGATAAACATGTGGATAGGACACGTGAGTCAACAAAAGCATCGCGACACAAGGCTAGAATATAGAGCTAGCGAGAGCAAAAGTGTTAAATGGGTAGAGAGAAAAGGGCTCACCTGAAAAGATGGTCGAAGAACACCCGAGGAACTTGTCGTTGCTCACATCACCGCGAAACGTCCTATCCGGGAAGAAGCAAATCGCTACAACAAAGAACGGATGCAACACTTACTACTACGGAGAAAGAATCGGCATGATCATGTGAATGCATGCATGACATGGAAATTAAGATGCAATGCAACTTATCCAAATTAAGCGGGATCAGAATCCCGTCACACACATATATGGTTCAAATTGTTTTACTACATGGCATTTTATATGTTGATTAGCATGGCAAAGACAAGATATGGGTGAGCTACACAAAATTAAATGAAGCGGGGAAAATATTATTAGCATTTCCCATATACTCCATATGTTATTAATAGGTGTGATGCAAATTACCACGGCACGACATGATGCGAGATGCAAACAGGTATATGGATGACATATTCAAATTCTATGCATTTTTCTGATAAACTTTCATATAAAATACTTTTTATTTCGAGTTACGGTTTAAAAGATATGAATTTTGCAAGATGCAAATACTTGCAGGAATTTTCAGGAAAAAAAAATAGAGAAGCTGAAACTGGGCCGGACCTTGTTGGCGTCGGAAACAACAGGCCGCGCGGGGCGCAAGACAGCAGCGAACAATATTTGGGCCAAGGCCCATTTGACGCTGGATCTGAAAAAATGGAGCAAAAAGGTGAGGCTTTTGCCTCAAATAGGATTCGAACCAAGGATCTGCAGATATTAAGCAAAGGAACAGACCAGACAGGCTACGGAACTGATCTTGTTTGATAAGGGCTTCGGCACCAATTGAAGCTACTTTGAACATGAGATCTGAACAAAAACAGATTGAAAAGAGTGGATCTCCTGCTGCGGGCGTTTGATCTCTGGATCGAATTGATGAAGATGACAGGTTCGAACCACTATGCTGCTGCTTGATACTGGAAACAGGAAGGGTTGCCGGGTCTTTGGTACAGAACAAGGAGGAGCGCATCATAGCTCCACGAGCTCGTCCATCGCACCGGACAAACAGCAAAACTGGTGTCAGCAACGGGAACCACAAGGAGCAGCAAAACCGGAAGAGGAAAAGGGCCGAAAAGGAAGAGAAGCTCACCACAAGGACGCGAGTGAGCTTGGGGAAGCCGGAGGAGGATCTGACCGACCGGATTTTGGCGGCGACCGAAGACGAAGAAGAGGACGCGGCCGTCTCTGTGGTCTATGTCGGTTCGATTCCTTCATGGCGTACGGAGAGGACGACGTACTGAACATCTTGGAGGCCTCGGGTCTACGAGCAGGTGACCACGGAAGCGGGGCGACGGCGGCCATGGTGGCAGAGGCCTTCAGGCTCGTTTCTGGCTCAGGAACTTGCAGAGAAGAAGGGGAAAAGGGGGAAGGAGTGGTGGCGGCGCAGAGGGAGGAGGCTAGGGTTTTCACAGGGACCTCAACCTGGTGGGGATAAGAGGAAGAGGGGGTGGTTGGCGTGCTCGCTGACGTGTGCAGGGAGAGGTTCACGCTTGCTGCGTGCTCCATCGAGGAAGATGACATAAAAGGGAGGTACAGCTTCGGTTGGGGAGTGGAGGCAGACCAAAAATAAGAAAAGCCACCGGTTCAAGAATATGGATGAATTTTCCAGGAATTTCAAAGGAAGAAAGAGGGAAAGAAAATATTAGAGAGGAAAGGATTTGAGAGAGAAAGAAAGAGAACAAAAGATGGATAGAAGTAGGCAGAATACTTTGCAAACATTTTCGAATACTTTATTTGGATACAAAACAATTCCAAAGTTTGCAAAAATTTAGGTTTAAGTTTTATTTAAAATAGGAAAGGCCGAGGGAGTTTATTTTATAAACCCATACGAGCAAAATAGAAAATAAATTTTTATTCAAAAGTAATTTAAAGTTTGGCAAAAACATGCAAGGTTATAGATGCATGATGATGCACACGTCGCGATGACGCGAAAAAGAAAAAGAACAAGCAATTCTAACATTGGGGATTTTTCCGGGTCGTTACAACCCCCCATCAAAGTATACCACAGCGTTGTGACTTAATGGATGACACCGGGTGATTTTTGTTCTAGGTCCGCCCCTGTTGTAGACAGTGTTGGGCCTCCAAGTGCAGAGGTTTGTAGAACAGCAGCAAGTTTCCCTTAAGTAGATCACCCAAGGTTTATCGAACTCGGGGAGGAAGAGGTCAAAGCTACCCCTCTCAAGCAACCCTGCAATTATGATACAAGAAGTCTCTTGTGTCCCCAACACACCCAATACACTTGTTAGATATATAGGTGCACTAGTTCGGCGAAGAGGTAGTGAAATACAAGTAATATGGATGATTATAAGTAGTAAATGCAATCTGAAATAAATATCGTTGTGAGCAAACATGTAACAAAACTGAATGTAAACGGTATTTCAATGCTTAGAAACAAGGCCTAGGGATCATACTTTCACTAGTGGACACTCTCAACAAAGATAACATAATTGAACACATAAATATCTATCTTCACTATGCTACTCTAAACTATTCTCCAATGGATAACGAACACTAATCATGTGTAGGGCTACGAAGCACTCCTCAAAGTTCACATTTCCCCAAACTAGATTGCCCCACACTATCACCTTGAGTGCACTAGATGGTTCCAACAAACACCAACAATTCGTAGAGACACTAGCCAAAGAGACACACATAATGCACACACTGTCATCCTTCACATCATGGTACAAGGTGTCTCCGGAGATTACAATAAAGCACTGGAGTAGCATAATATATGAAGAATAACATCTATCAATTCAACTAGATACAAAGCTCATGATCACATATAGATCACATCATGGGAGAGAGAGGTGAACCACATAGCTACCGGTAGGGCCCTCAGCCCCGGGGGAGAACTACTCCCTCCCCATCATGGGAGACAGCAACGTCGATGGAGATGGCGGTGAAGTTGATGGAGACGACAGTGGAGGCGATGGAGTCGATGGAGATGGCTCTGGAGGCACTTCCCCATCCCAGCAAGTTTCTAGAACGGAGACTTCTATCCCCCTAACTTGGTCTTCGAAGGCGGCGGTGCTGCGGAACTTTACTGGTAGAAACACCGATTGCTTTAGGGTTTTCATGATGGAGGCTCTTTATAGCCGGAGGAGCGATGTCAGGGGGCAGTTAGGGGCCCCACACCTGGTGGTGGCGTTGCCAGGAGGGCAACTGCGCCACCCTATGGTGTGCCAGCTTCCTGGCCCCCCTCCGGCTCTCCTTCGGACTTCATCTCATGTCGGGAAAAATAGGAGGTTCGAGCTTCATTTCGTCCAATTCCGAGAATATTTCCTGTGTAACTTTTCTGAAACACAAAAATAGCATTTAACAGGAACTGGCACTATGGCATCTCATCAATAGGTTAGTTCCGGAAAATGCATAAAAATGCCACGAAGTGCAACAAAACACAAAGCAAATGGTGCAAAAACAAGCATGGAGCATCAAAAATTATAGATACGTTTGAGACATATCAAGCATCTCCAAGCTTAACTCCTGCTCATCCTCGAGTAGATAAGTGATAACAAAACAATAATTTTTGAGGTGACATGCACCAACACAATCTTGATCAAACGATGTAAAGCATTGAGTGCTGAGATCAAAGTACTCTAAACATGGGCATAAAAGACATAATCTTGATAATAAAACGTAGCAACCATGTTATAACATGAAAAGTAACACAAACAAAAGATCATGAGTAATAATGGATTGAAAGTCAAGTGTGTGTTTCAAGCATATACAAAACCATAAACAAGTGGTATTCAGCTTGTCCTTCATGGAGTAGCAAAACATAAATGCATAGGACACCTTCAAGTTTTAAGAGGGCGACTAGATACAAATAATTTAAGAACAAGCAAAATCAGAATCATGAATCAATCAATAATTAATTTTGGGACTATGCACATTATACTCAGAATGACAACTATGCTCTCTTAGAAGGTGCATAAAGGTAGAAGGTGAAGACTCGACATAAAAGTAAAAGAAAGGCCCTTTGCAGAGGGAAGTAGTGATTGCAAGTTTTATAAACCTCCAAAATTATGATACTTACTAGCTTTGAGATCTCATTGCCCCTATCATAGGCATCTTGAGTGGTTAAGGTTAATGCGAGTATAGTTATGAAGCATATGCTTACCAAATCATAAGTAGGAAGTCTCATGTCCCGTGAAATATGAATACCCAAACCTCTTGCTACTCGACTTAGGTCCCAAGCAAGTTCTTGTCATTGTAAGCATATGTGTATCATTGAGAACGCCAACGGGGTACCTCTTGCCCGATGACATCGAAACAAGCCCACATCAAAATGACAATACAAACAGACAATGGACACCTCGGCATCTCCTTTATTTACCATTGGTATAGCTTTTTATTTTTAGATGCATCGTCGAATGTCCACTATGGGCATGCTGTAAATTTTCACCATGAATTATGCATGGCTTAGATTAGTGGCCCAGGCGTTTCTCTAACACATATACAAACTCCATGAGCTCACAAGTTTCCAACTTATTTCACATCGCAGGTATGCATAAACAAAAGATCATGATATCAACTAAATGAGAGTAAGTGCAATGTTGAAAGCGTCCCCCATGACAGCATGGCTGGGCTAACTTCCAACTTACAACTTGCAAGCATAACATCAACATAAGAGAGCCACAATGGTCAAATTTATTAAGAGCAAGAAAGTAAATATGCCGTTGGGTTCGTGAGAGCTTTACTGACTAATTTTCACATAACACAAAAAGTTTAATTTGAAGGATACATAAAAGCAAGACGAATGTACTTGGAATAGAAAATTGCTAATAGGTATATATGGTGGACACATTGAAAAACTTTGGTTTTTGGGAGTTGGATGCACGAGAAATATTCCCTCTCAGTACAGATGAAGGCTAGCAAAAGATTGGGAGCGACCAACTAAGAGAGCAATAACGGCCATAATCATGCATAGCGACAAAACATTATTAACCAAAGCATAAAGTGGTATCACAAGTCAAAAACCAAATGATCATAGAGGCTTATGGTGACTTGTTAAAGTCAAACATGGTGTAAGCATGTGCCAAGTCAACCCAAATAAAGCATCAAAGGATAAACCACAATAATATGCTCCCATATAATAAAAACAACGCATGATTCTTTCAAAGGAACATTAAGCAATCTCAGTCATTTGAGACAAGTCATGCTATAGAAAAAACTACTAAGAATACTATCAAAATAACATCAAGCATGACATGCAAAAGTCTAAGCCACGGTCTAAACAAGCTCCCATTTATACCACTATAAGCATGAAACCTTTTTCTCTTTTCCAACACCAATCAACCTTTTTGAAACAAATCTTAGAGATGAAAAACCAACATAGACCAGAGGTCTAAATACACCTTGATACAAAGAAATAACAAGATTTTAACAAAAATCAAGGAAAAAAATGAAAGCTAAATGCAGTACCAGAAAAAGAGAACACTCGTTGAACGATAAGAGTGAAAACTAGAGTGTTCTTGGCAATGAAACACGGAGTAAGTCTCTCTCAAAAACAAACATAATGTGATCCAACCATTTATTAAAGCAAACAAAACAAAAGAAAACTGAAAGCGAAAATAAAGACACTCCAAGAAAAACACATAGCATATAAAGCAATAAAAATATAGTGTCTTGAAAGGTGACCTGATTTTTGTCGATGAAGAATGGGTGCCTCGGGGCATCCCCAAGCTTTGACGCTTGTACCTCTTGGATATTTCTTGGGGTGACATGGGCATCCCCAAGATTGAGCATTTGTCCATACTTCATCGCATCTCATCATTCTCCTTTCCCTACACTTGAAAACTTCCTTCATACAAAACTTCACACAATTCTTGTTAGCAACATTAGTGTATGCAAGATAGTAGGTCCACCTTTGTTTGAGCTTCAACTCAAGTATAGAACATATTAACACATAAGATACTGTAGCAACTTCCTCAAAAAGTTCCATGATCAAAAGAACTCAAAAAGAAAGAGATCAAGAGGCAAATGCAAATAATGGCAGAAATCTGTCAAAACAGAACCAGCTGGTAAAGATCAATTTTTTCGAAAATCTTCTGTTGCTCAAATCAAAAAGTGCAAAACAAATGAAAGTTAGATAATAACCTGGGGCATGTGCACAAGAAATCGCAGATCAAAAAGACAGTCTGAGAATTTTTACGAATTTTTACGGTACAGCGTAGAAATCTGTTTCAGGATAGCAACCTCCCCAAATCTTACCTTCCTCCAATTAGAGGTTCTTCTTGACACAAAAATGAAATAAAAATAGTAAGGAGAGGTCATTACAGTAGTAATAACTTCCAAGAGTCAACAAAAATAAAAAGTACTGAAAAGAAAATATTGAGTTATCTGCCAAGAGTGCTCTTCTTTAACGCCTTTGAGCTAGGCGCAGTGATTTGAGAAGATGCTCACATAAGTACCGGAAAGAACTTGAAGAAAGAGAGAGCATCAAAAAGCAAATACGAAACAAATTTAAATCTAAACCACTTCCTATGAAAAAGAGTCTTGTAAAGAAACAAGTCATGACAGCACAAAGCAACAAGCATAGGAAGGCAAAACAAGTGCAACTTCAAGAATTCCAACATAAAGAGGGGAAACTTAATATTATTGAGATGCATAAAACCATGTTTCCCTCTCTCATAATAACTTTCAGTAGCATCATGAATAGAATTAACAATGTAACTATCACATAAAACATTCTTATCATAAGACATATGCATAAAAGAATTAATACTCCCCACATGAACATAATCATTCTTAGCAATCATAGTAGGAGAAAATTCAACAAAATAGCTATCTTCCGAAGTGTGTTCAGTTGTAAACACATCAAGGAAATGCGGTGAAAATGAAATTTCGTTCATATAAAATCACTTTGTTAACAAGGTTGATCAACTCTTGTTACCAAACTAACTTTATATGAGGCAAAACTTTGCATTTCACTATATGCTTATGTTACCTCGACCTTGATAGGCATAGTCCCAATCATAACAATTTTATATTCTTCCTTGGGCTTTCGCTCTGAACAAATAATTTGACCAACTTGAATGGTCTCAACATTCTTGATTGAATTTAGAGCATTCTTTCTATCAATCTTCTTGGGAAAATAGACCATGTACTCTTTATCATTGACATTAAAAGTTACTTTTCCTTGATTGCAATTAATAACAACACCTGCAGTGTTTAGAAAAGGTCTTCCAAGAATAATAGACATATTATCATCTTTAGGCATTTTTAACACAACAAAGTCAGTTAATATCAAACAACTGTTAGCAACTTGAACAGGAACATTTTCACATATACCAATAGGAATAGTAGTAGACTTATCAGCCATCTCCAAAGATATATCAGTTGACACCAATTTTTCTAGGTCAAGTCTCTTATAAAGAGAAAAGGCATGACACTAACTCCAGCTCCCAAATCACATAAAGCAGTTCTAACATAGTTATTTTTAATGGAGCAAGGAATAGTTGGTATACCTGGATCTCCAAGCTTCTCTGGAACTTTACCATCAAAAGAATAATTAGCAAGTAGAGTGGAAATTTCCTCATTAGGAATCTTCCTTTTGTTAGTAACAATATCTTTCATATACTTTGCATAAGGAGGCATTCTAATAACATTAGTCAAAGGAATTTGCAGAAATAAAGGTTTCATCCATTCACAAAACCTGTTGTAGTGTTCTTCTTCCTTGGACTTGTGTTTCTTACCAGGAAAAGGCATTGGTTTCTGTACCCAAGGTTCTCTCTCATTACCATGCTTGTTGGCAATAAAGTCTTCTTTGGTGTACTTTGCATTCTTATCAATCTTTTCTGGTTCCTCTTCAACTTCTTCTTTATCAGAAGCATCGCCTGGTTCAGTTTCAGCATCAGAAATAGAAACACGGTTAGGATCTTTACCTGCTTCAGAGGATTCTGAAGTTGTTTTATGCTTGTTCTTCTTCTTCTTGAAGGAATATCATCTCTTGAAGTGCGTTGAGAATCTTGCTCGATCCTCTTAGGATGTCCTTCAGGATATAAGGGGTCTTCTGTGGTAGCACCTCCTCTTGTGCGTATTTCACATGCTTGTTTTTCTCTTGCAGCATTAACTAGCAAATCTTTTTGCACCTTGGTAAGCTGATCAATTTGAGTCTGAACCATTTGAAAATGTTTAACAAGTATCTTCACATCATTGGAGGTTCTCTCCACAATATCCTGCAACTTGTTAATAGCTCTAGAATTTTCCAACAAATGATTCTGCACCATTCTATTAAAATTATCTTGCTTAACAATAAAATTATCTAATTCATCTAAGCATTGATCAGGAGGTTTTGAGTAAGGAATATCTCTATCATCAAAACATTGGAGAGAGTGTACCTCAATAGTAGATGAGTGAGGGATTGGCTTACATAATTCTTCTATAGGAGGTAAATTCTTCACATCTTCGGCCTTAGTACCTTTCTCCTTAAGAGATTTCTTGGCTTCCTTCATAACTTCATCATTTAATTCAATCATCCCTCTCTTCCTTGGTGTCAGCTCTAGAACTGGCGCAGGTGTTGGTGCTGGTGTTGGCTCAACTAGAGTCCAATCATCATGATTCCAGCTTATTTTAGCCATTAATTCTTCAGCTTCAGCTGGAGTTCTTTCCCTAAAAACACAACCAGCACAACTATCTAGATATGACTTAGATTCATCAGTTAGTCCATTATAAAATATATCAAGGAGTTCATTTTTAGGCAATGGCTCTTTAGGCAAAGCTCTAATTAAAGAACAAAACCTTGTCCAAGATTCAGGCAGTATCTCTCCTTTTCCCTGTTCAAAATCAAAGATTTTCTGCATAGCAGCATGTTGAGCACTAGCAGGAAAATATTTCTGAAAGAAAGCGTTAACCAAAGCAATAGGACTATGAATAGACCCAGGAGACAAGCTATTAAACCAAATTTTAGCTGCATCTTTCAACAAGAAAGGAAAAATCTTAGCAACAAAGTAAGTGCGCAACTTAATATCATCAGAAAACAAATTACTCAAAGTAGAAAGCTCATTCATGTGCTCCATAGCACTTTCATTCTCAGTACCACAAAAAGGCTCTTTCTCAACAATAGATATGTAAGATAAATCTAAAGAGAAATCATAATCCTTGTCTCTAATATCTATGGGAGAAGCAGCAAACTTAGGATCAGGAGACAATTTATATCTAAAAGCACGTCTCGCTAGAAGTTCCTTAACAGCTTTAGCATCACGAGTAACATGAGTTTTAGCAATAAAATCGTCGTCAAGCTCAATATAAGCATCATCAAAATCATCACTAGGACATTCCCTAGACTCTGGTGAACTAACAGGTGTAACAGTGGTGTTTCCCAACTTAGCTCTAGCAATTGTAGCATCTAAAAAGGAACCTAGTGACCCACTCTCATCAAGCACAGTAGAAGCATCATCTAAATTATCAGTGGAATTTCAAACTCAACAGAAATAGTAGTAGTAGCGTGTGCGTGTGGTGGTATAAGCAACTTACTCATAACAGATGGTGAATCAAGAGCAACAGAAGTGTTCAGAGTCGTACATCTTCTTGTAGTGGATAGTAATATAGGAACTTTTCCATCACGAGGTTTACCCATGATGAAAGGATTGCAGCGAATAATATGAATTCCAAGTGAACTTACAAATAAAGCTATGCTCCCCAACAACAGCGCCAGAAAATAGTCTTGATGACCCACAAGTATGGGGGATCGCAACAGTCTTTGAGGGAAGTAAAACCCAAATTTATTGATTCGACACAAGGGGAGCCAAAGAATATTTATAAGCCTTAACAGATGAGTTGTCAATTCAGCTACACCTGGAAACAGATTTGCTTGCAGCGGTTTATCAGTAGCAACAGTTTTATAGTGGTGATAATAGTGAAACAGTAACAGTAATAGTAAAATAAAAGCGGTAATAGTAGCAATAGTAAACAGTAGGATAAAATACTGTAGGCATAAGGATGGATGTATGGGTGTTGCATGGATAAGATAATTCATGAAATCAGTGAGACATGGGCATTGCAGATAAATAATGATAAAGTATCCTAGTACTAACAATCATAAGCATGTGTTCCGTATATAGTCGTACGTGCTCGCAATGAGAAACTTGCACGACATCTTTTGTCCTACCAGCCTGTTGCAGCAGGGCCTCAAGGGAAACTACTGGTAATTAAGGTACTCCTTTTAATAAAGTACCGGAGCAAAGCATTAGCACTCGGTGAACACATGTGATCCT
Organism: Dactylis glomerata; assembly: GCA_007115705.1. Taxonomy (NCBI): domain Eukaryota; kingdom Viridiplantae; phylum Streptophyta; class Magnoliopsida; order Poales; family Poaceae; genus Dactylis; species Dactylis glomerata. The sequence goes on from QXEO01000183.1 coordinate 120,429, forward strand.
CACATCATAGCCATCCCCTCCGGTTATCCCAATTTCTATCACTTTGGGGCCTCGGGTTCCGGACAACAATATGTGTAAACAACTTGTAGGTAAGACCATAAACAACAAGTATCATCATAGAAACAATAACATGTTCAGCTCTGAAATCATGGCACTCGGGCCCAAAGTGACAAGCATTAAGCACAACAAGTTGCAACAATGTCATAAGCACTAATAGAAGATACTAGGCACTATGCCCTAACAATCTCATAGCAAATTACATGAATGATCTCATCCAATCCCTACCATCCCCTTCGCCTACAGCGGGAATTACTCATACATGGATGGGGGAGTCATAGATGGTTGATGGAGAGACGTTGGTGATGATGGTGATGAAGATCTCCTCCGAATCCCCGTCCCGGCAGGGTGCCAGAACGGAGTTTCTGGTTCCGAATCGCGGTTTCTAATGGCGGCGGCATAGCGGAAGTCTATCTGGGAAAAATGCCGAACCCCCGTGATACGTCTCCAACATATCTATAATTTTTGATGCTCCATGCTTGTTTTTACACCATTTTCCTAATGTTTCGTTACACTTCGTGGCACTTTTATGCATGTTCCGGAACTAACCTATTAACAAGTCGCCACAGTGCCAGTTCCCTGTTTTCTGCTATTTTTGTGTTTCAAAAAAGCTACACAGGAAATATTCTCGGAATTGGATGAAACAAGTTCCTGAAGTCTTATTTTTACCGGAAGCTTCCAGAGATCCGAAGAGTCGGAGGGGGGCCACGAGGGCCCCACACACTAGGGCGGTGCAGCCCAGCCCCTGGCAATGCCCCCTATGTGTGAGGGCTCCTCGGTCCACCTCTGACGATGCCCCTTCACCTATAAAGACCCCCCGACAGGAAAAACCTAAGTACCCGATCAATTTTCCAGAACACATCGCGATCTGCCGCCGCCTTCGACCCAAAGATCGGGAGGGTCCAAAAGCTCTTCCCGGCACCCTGCCGGAGAGGGGAATCACCACCGGAGGTCTTCTTCATCGCCATGCTTGCCTTCGGAGCGATGAGTGAGTAGTCTACCTTGGACTATGGGTCCATAGCAGTAGCTAGATGGTTGTCCTCTCCACCATGTGCTTCATGTTTAGATCTCATGAGCTGCCCTACATGATTGAGATCACCGTTATGTAATTCTACATGTTTGGTTTGTTGGGATCCGATGAATATTGGTGTTATGATTGAGTTGCTATACTGAAATATATCTTATGTTATCTCTATGTTGTTTATGATCTTGCATGCTCTCCGTTGTTAGTAGCTATCTTGGCCGAGTAGTTGCTAGTAACTCCAAGAGGGGGTATGTATGCTCGATAGTGGGTTCATGCCTCTATTTAATCTGGGGGAGTGACAGAAACCTCTAAGGTTGTAGATGTGCTGTTACTACTAGGGAGAAAACAATATTCATATGCTCGAGGGCATATGCTTCGTTTACATTACACACTTTGCTTAATGCAATTATCTGTTATTCGCAACTTAATACTCATGGGGTGTTCAGATGATATCCCCACAAATGGATTATTAGTCATAGATGCAGTTGGATGGCGGTCTATGTATTTTGTTGTAATGCCCAGAGTAAATCGCATAGTGATCTTTATGACATATCACATTATCTTTATTCTATCAATTGCCCAACTGTAATTTGTTTACCCAGCATGTGTTATTTATCTTATGGAGAGACACCACTAGTGAACTATGGACCCCGGTCCTATTTCCATCATATTGCTATCACCTGTTTACTTTACTCGCACTGTTTACTTTACTCGCATATTACTATTGCTTTCCACTCGATACGCTCATACCCTTTGTTTCAAGCAAACCGGTGAGATTGACAACCTCATCGCAAGTTGGGAACAAAGTATTTGGTTGTGTGTGTGCAGGTTCTGTGTTGCAGCTAGCAAGGCAAAGCTTGGACGAGGTGCCCTATAAATTGTCCTGAGCTGTCGCAAGCTAGCAGCATCACCTTCAGTCGTTTGTTTGCTCCTCTCCTGATCGACATACTTTGGTTTCTAACTGAGGGAAAAACTTGCTGCTGTGCTCATCATACCTTGCGCTTGGGGTTTCCAACTGCCTGGCCATAATCATCATCAACTACATGCCAGCCATCAAGTCTTTTCTAGCACCGTTGCCGGGGAGGAAGTAGAAGACCTCTGCAAGGGGAGTTTTTTGCACGCACATCCTTTACTTTGTTTTATTGTTTTGCTTTACTTTATTTTCACTTGCATCGTTTTATATCAAAAACACAAAAAATTAGTTTACTTTATAGTTGCTTTTATGTACTTGCTTTTAGTTCATGATGTTGTTCCCTAAGTATGTTTTGGAGGACGTCTCAGTAGGTAGTGGTTCAATTATTGGAAAAAGTAACATTGAGGAGTTCTTTAATCACATTAGTATGCATAAAGAAGTTGAGGAAAAGTCTTTGGTTGAGCTTGCTCCTAGTTATGAAGTTGCTTCTACTTATTTAGTTCACATGTTAGAAGCTAGGTTTGCTAGCCTTAATCCTTTTATGCAATACATGTTCCTTAAGCTTCATGAAATTGAGGATCCCGAAAAGAAAGCTTTTATCTTGGAAACTTTGTGCATAGAATTTAGAGATGTTGCAATTGAGGCTAGGAAAGTTTTTAAGAAGTTTAATAAGCTTGGCTCGCCTGTAGCGGTTGTTGACACACCCAATGAAGATTCTAGAATGCCAATACCTTGTAAACTTGTGGGAATTCATGATGCCTTGGAAACTACTTTTAGTTGGATTTGTCCTAAAAATCTTTTTGATGAAAATAGTGTACCAAGGCATGACTACAAGGGGTACTCAAAACCTCATTTGGATAATATTCATTTTTTGTTCCTATGGATATTAATGCTCCTTCCGATGTTACTTGATTCGCAATTTTCTGCGCCTAGCTCAAAGGCGTTAAAGAAAAGCACTCTTGGGAGATAACCCAATGTTTTATTTTCAGTACTTTTTCTTTTATTTGAGTCTTGGAAGTCATTACTACTGTAATGACCTCTCCTTATCATTTTTATTTTATTGTTGTGCCAAGAGAAGCCTCTAATTTGAGTGAGGTAAGATTTGGGGTTGTTGCTGTCCTGAAACTGTTTTCGGTGTTGCACCGTAAAAATTCGTGAAAATTCTCTGTATATCTTTTGGACCTGAAATTTCTTGTGCATATGCCCCAGGTTATATCCAAACTTTCGTTAGTTGAACACTTTTTGATTTGAGCAACAGAAAACCCCTCAAAAATTCGACCTTTATTAGCTGTTCTGTTTTGACAGATTTCTGCCACTATTCGTTTTTGCCGCTTTATCTCTTTCTTTTTTAGTTCTTTTGATCACGGAACTTTTGGGGAAGTTGCTACAGTAGTATATACCTTATATGTGGTGGTTTTGGATTGAAACCTGAAGCAAAAATAGGTTGATTATATGTTATGCCTACACTAATATTGCTAATAGAGTTGTGTTTAGTTTTGTATGAAGGAAGTTTTCAAGTGTAGGGATTGGAGAATGATGAGATGAGTTGAAGAATGGACAAAAGCTCAAGCTTGGGGATGTCCATGCGTCACCCCCAGAAATATCCAAGAAGTACAAGCGTCAAAGCTTGGGGATGCCCCCGAGGCACCCCTTTTTCATCGGCAAAATTCAGGTCACCTTTCAAGACACTATATTTTTATTGCTTCATGCACTATGTGTTTTTCTTGGAGCATCAGTTGTTTCAGTTTTTGTTATTTTGTTTTGTTTGCTGCAATAAATGTTTGGACCCCAACAAATTTCCTTTGGAGAAGTTGCCTTGCCTTTCATTTTCCAAGAACGCTCTAGTTTTCATTCTTATCAAAAACCGAGTGTTCTTCTTTTTCTGCTACTGCTTTTGGTTTTCATTTTCACCTTGATTTGCATTCATACCTTGTCATATCTTTTCATCAAGGTGTATTTTTGCCTCTGATCTTTATTGGTTTTCATCAAAAGAGGTGTTCTTAAAAAAAATTCAAATGGAGTTGGAAAAGAGAAAAAGCTTTATGCAAAAAAAAGTGGTACAACAAGGAGCTTGTGTAGACTACGGCTTAGGCTTTTTCATGTCATGCTTGATGTCTTTTTGATAGTATGCTTAGTGGTTTTGCTGTAGCATGACTTGTCTCAAATAACTGAGATTGCTTAATGAGCCTTTGAAAAAAAAATCATGCATTGTTTTTATCGTTTGGAAGCATTATTTTGGTTTTCTCCTTGATGCTTTATTTGGGTTGACTTGGCGCATGCTCACACATGTTAGACTCTTACAAAGTCGCCAATAGCCTCTATGACCATTTAATTTTTGACTTTTGATGCCATCTTATGCTTCTTTTAATGTTGCTTTGTCGCTTTGCATGATTATGGCCATTATTGCTCTCTTAAATGGTCGCTCCCAGTCTTTTGCTAGCCCTTGCCTTGTACTGAGTATGAGCTCTACTCGTGCATCCAACTCCTAAAAACTAAAGTTTTCTAAAGTGTCCACCATACATACCTATTAGCAATTTGCTATTCCAAGTAAATTTGACTTGCTTTTATTTTCTCTTCAAATTAAATTCTTACCAGTGTTATGCGAAAATTGGTTAGTAAAGCTCTCACGAACCGGAAGGCACACTTTACTTTTTCTTGTTCTTAAAAATTTGACATTGTGGTCTCTTATGTTGAGTTGTTATGCTTGCAAGTTGTAAGTTGGATACTAGCCCAACCATGCTGTCATGGGGCAAGCTTTCAATATTGCACTTCTTATTTGAGTTGATATCGTGATCTTTTGTTTATGGATGCGCGCGGTGTGAAATGAATTGGGCATCTTGCGGGGATCATGGAGTTTGTATATGTGTTAGGGAAACACTTGGGCCACCAATCTAAGCCATGCATAATTCATGGTGGAAATTTACAGCATACCCATAGTGGACATTCGACAACGCATCTCAAAATAAAAAGCTAAACAAATGGCAAATAAAAGAGATGTCGAGATGTTCATTGTCTGCTTGTCCTGTCATTTTGATGTGGGCTTGTTCCATGTCATCGGGCATGGAGGTACCCCGTTGGCGGTTCTCGATGATACATATATACTTACAATGACAAGAGCCTTGCTTGGGACTCTAAGTAAAGTAGCATGAGGTTTGGGTACTCGTATTTACGGGACACGAGGTTTTCAACTTATGATTTGTCAAGCATATGCATCATAATTGTTCTCGCATTAACTTTAACCATTCAAGATGCTTATGATGGGGGCAATGAGAGCTCAAATCCGATAAGTACCATAATTTTTGAAGGTTATAAAAGTTGCAAACACTGCTTCCCTCCATGAAGGGCCTTTCTTTTACTTTTATGTTGAGTCACCACCTTCTATCTTTATGCACCATTAAGAGAGCATAGTTGTCATTCTTAGTATAATGTGCATTGTTCCAAAGTTTTCATTGATTGATTCATGATCATGGTTTCAATTGTTCTTAAATTATTTGTATCCAGTCGCCCTCTTAAACTTGAAGGTGTCCTATGCATTTATGTTTTTCTCTCCATGAATGACAAGCTGAAAACCATTTGTATGTTTTTCCTTATGATTTGAACACACGTTTGACTTTCATTGTTTCATTTTCATGATCTTTTGTTTGTGTTCATTTTCATGTTATAACATGGTTGCTAAGTTTTTATTGTCAAGATTATATCTTTCATGCCCATGTTTTAAGTTCTTATGATCCCAGCTCACAAATGCTTTCATATATGATCAAGATTGTGTAGGTGCATGTCACCTCAAAAATTATTCTTTTGTTATCACTTACCTACTCGAGGACGAGCAGGAGTTAAGCTTGGGGATGCTTGATACGTCTCCAACGTATCTATAATTTTTGATGCTCCATGCTTGTTTTTACACCATTTGCCTAATGTTTTGTTACACTTCGTGGCACTTTTATGCATTTTCTGGAACTAACCTATTAACAAGTCGCCATAGTGCCAGTTCCCTATTTTCTGCTGTTTTTGTGTTTCAGAAAAGCTACACAGGAAATATTCTCAGAATTGGACGAAACAAGTTCCTGAAGTCTTATTTTTCCCAGAAGCTTCCAGAGATCCGAAGAGGAGTCGGAGGGGGGCCACGAGGGCCCCACACACTAGGGCGGCGCAGCCCAGCCCCTGGCTGCGCCCCCTATGTGTGAGGGCGCCTCGGTCCACCTCTGACGATGCCCCGTCGCCTATAAAGACCCCCCGACGGGAAAACCTAAGTACCTGATCAATTTTCCAGAACACATCGCAATCCGCTGCCACCGTCGACCCAAAGATTGGGAGGGTCCAGAAGCTCTTCCCGGCACCCTGCCGGAGAGGGGAATCGCCACCGGAGGTCTTCTTCATCGCCATGCTTGCCTCCGGAGCGATGAGTGAGTAGTCTACCTTGGACTATGGGTCCATAGCAGTAGCTAGATGGTTGTCCTCTCCACCATGTGCTTCATGTTTAGATCTCATGAGCTGCCCTACATGATTGAGATCACCATTATGTAATTCTACATGTTTGGTTTGTTGGGATCCGATGAATATTGGTGTTATGATTGAGTTGCTATACTGAAATATATATTATGTTATCTCTATGTTGTTTATGATCTTGCATGCTCTCCATTGTTAGTAGCTACCTTGGCCGAGTAGTTGCTAGTAACTCCAAGAGGGGGTATTTATGCTCGATAGTGGGTTCATGCCTCTATTTAATCTGGGGGAGTGACAGAAACCTCTAAGGTTGTAGATGTGCTGTTGCTACTAGGGAGAAAACAATATTCATATGCTCGAGGGCATATGCTTTGTTTACATTACACACTTTGCTTAATGCAATTATCTGTTGTTCGCAACTTAATACTCATCGGGTGTTCGGATGATATCCCCGAGAGTGGATTATTAGTCATAGATGCAGTTGGATGGCGGTCTATGTTTTTTGTTGTAATGCCCACAGTAAATCGCATAGTGATCTTCTTGACATATCACATTATCTTTATTCTATCAATTGCCCAACTGTAATTTGTTTACCTAGCATGTCTTATTTATCTTATGGAGAGACACCACTAGTGAACTGTGGACCCCGGTCCTATTTCCATCATATTGCTATCACCTGTTTACTTTACTCGCACTGTTTACTTTACTCGCATATTACTATTGCTTTCCACTCGATACGCTCATACCCTTTGTTTTAAGCAAACCGGTGAGATTGACAACCTCATCGCAAGTTGGGAACAAAGTATTTGGTTGTGTGTGTGCAGGTTCCGCGTTGCAGCTAGCAAGGCAAATCTTGGACGAGGCGCCCTATAAATTGTCCTGAGCTGTCGCAAGCTAGCAGCATCACCTTTAGTCATTTGTTTGCTCCTCTCCTGATCGACATACCTTGGTTTCTAACTGAGGGAAAACTTGCTGATGTGCTCATCATACCTTGCGCTTGGGGTTTCCAACTGCCTGGCCATAATCATCATCAACTACACGCCAGCCATCACCCCGCTTTTTTCAGGTTAGAGGGTATATGTAGGCGGAAGGAGGGGTCGATGTCGGTGTTCTAGATACCGGGTATCCCGGTCGACCTGCTCCTGGGCCCCGTCATCGGCCCATCTTCAGCCCAGGGGAGAACCGACGATCGAAGCTATTCGAGAAGACCCTCATGAGGAGGCGCCTCATGAGGAGAACGACGATGGAAACTGCTAAGGACCAGAAGTCCTCCTCACGAGCTCCCACTGGTGAGGAGAGGGACCACGTCCACATCAGCTCAGCACGTTGGCGTGCAGAGCAAGAAGATAAAGGACAGAAGACCGCGTACCGCCCACGCTACCCCCGACAGGAAGGAGACCAACTTTCGTTGTGCCTACCCAAAGCGGCACAGTGGTTGTTGGCCACCCCCCTAAAAATAGTGTGGATGGTGCAGGGTGCCAGAGGAAGACGTCAGCTTCCTCCACCCACTCTGGTGGACCGGCGCCACTACCCTACGAAGACTACGTCCACGGAAGATTGTAGTCTACAGCTGTCCTCCCTCCTTGGCCGTGTGTGGCAACCCCTTCCCCAAGAAGATAAGGGGAAGGAGGAACTTGGCGCTATAAAAGGAGGGGAGGCCACCCCCTAGAGGGGATCGGAATCTTCATCTTCTCCAAGCTGCTAGCTGGGAACGTAGGTTCTTCAACCTCTGGCCAGCTAGAGCTTTATAACCAAGACCTTGTACTCCTCGCGAGGTGTCACGTTGTAATACAAGAAGGCAGGAAGTAGGGGTGTTACCTCACCACGAGGGCCCTGAACCTGGGTAAAGCTCGGCGTCTCTCTCTGCAGTGCGTAGTGCGTTCGACGACTCGAGGCTTCCGTCACCGTGCTTCGTTGCGATCCTAGATCTCACACGTTCAGCCCCTGCGTTCGAATCTTTGGGTCCGTCGCGTGGTACCCCGTGTTCTTGCGACACAAAATCCACCGACATTTGGCGCGCCAGGTAGGGGGCTGTGGTGTGTTTTCTTCCAGATCTGCTTCGACATGGCCGACGCCAATGCAAGGCTCGAGCGTCTTCGCCGTCGCAACGCTGTTCGGGGGCAAACCGAGCCCATCTTCCGTCGTCGTGAAGCTTTGGCCGAGGAGAAAGAGGAGGAAGATCTGGAGTCCTCCTACCTCCCGTTCGGGCGTACAGAGCCTTCGCTCTCCTTCACCGCCACCGCCACTTCTCGCACTCATTCTGGGAGTCAGCTGTCTCCTACGCAGGCTCTCGCCATAGCGCAGTAGCTGCTGCGCTATCAGCCCACTGATGACGGGTGTGAGGGGTGGCGCACTCGAATCGCCGAGCTCATCGCCATCGCCAATGAAGACCCAGCCCAGGGAGGAGCCCAGGGCGCGGGAGACCCAGATCCGGTGGCGGGGCGTCGTGCCCCGGGCGCCGGAGATGGGAAGGCCACCAAGGCCAAGAAGGTGGTTTCCCACGCCGCATCTTCGCCGCGCGGGGAGCCCAGCTGCCAAATCGTCCAACGCGCTCCGGAAGACGCACGCGTCTCCCTCGAGCGCCGCCGCGAAAATCATGACCACACCATCGACGACATCGGCGAAGCTGGCAAGAATGTCAGGACCCCCGGCGACCCTATCTACAACCCCGGGTGTCTTGCTCTCACTCGCCAGCAACGCTACATGGTCTGGCCTGACAAGTTCAAGCCGGACATCGGCGCGTGTTACGACGGGACCACCAACCCCGTCGAATTCCTCTAGCTCTACGTCGTCGCCGTCTAGGCCGCGCGTGGAGATCAGTGTGCCATGGCCAATTGGTTCCCCATGGCCCTCAAGGACGCCCTGCGAACTTGGCTCATGAATCTTCCTCACGAATCCGTGACTTCATGGAAGGATTTATGTCGTCAGTTCGTTGCCAACTTCATGCCCACGTACGAGCGCCCTGCTACTAAGAATGATCTTAAGGCGGTGCGTCAGTACAAGGGCAAGACGCTTCGTCAGTATATCCAGCGCTTCAGTCAGATGAGGAACAAGATCCCCAGCATCTCTAACGAGGAGGTCATCTCCGCGTTCTCCACGGGTGTCTCCGACATCAAGATGAGGGAGACGCTGTCAGTGAATGATGAGCTGACTTCCATCGTCAGGCTCTTCAAGATCGATGACCACTGCGCCAAGGCCGAGGAGGGTAGGCTCTTCGTGCACAACCTGCCGGAGGCGCTTCCCCCAAAGCCGAAGTCCAAGGACCCCAAGCGAAAGAAGGCTGCTATCCTTGCGGCGGAACCAGATCATAAGCAACACCGCGGGGACCGCTCCGAATGCGATAACGGTCGACGTCGTCGCTACTGCATTCTCCACAAGAAGGACACCCACAATACCGACGATTGTTGGATTGTCTGAAAGTTTCACGAAGAAAATGGTCTCTCCAAGCGCCGCGGGGGTGGCTGCAGCTACGACAAGAGTGGATCCCGGGGCGATCGCCGCAACGACGACCGCGAGGAAGGTCGCCGCCACGAGGGTCTGTCTCGAGCCGATCCCGAGCCGCTGCCGCTGCCCCCACCAGCGAACGATCGTCGGGAGGAGAACCAGGGGGGCTATCAAGAGCCGCGAGACTTCGCCGCTTGCCTCCTGGGTGGAGCTCAGGCTCCTTTATCTAATCGTCACTTCAAGCAGCTGTCGAGAGAGATCACGGCGGCATAGCCCAACGTCGGCAACCGCCTAATGAAGTGGTCAACATGCAAGATCGGCTTCGACGAGGAGGACCATCCGGCCTCCACCAGGGGCGTGGGCACAATTCCCCTCTTGTGCACACCAACCATCAATAACGTCGCCGTCAATCGCACTCTCATCGACGGAGGGGCGGGCCTCAACATCATCTCGGTTGAGATCTTCGAGAAGATGCATGTGCCGTACCACCGGCTCATGCCAACTCGACCATTCTTCGGGGTAACCAAAGGGTCTACAACGCCAATTGGGCAGGTACGTCTGCCCGTTACCTTCGGCACCTGGGACAACTACAGGATAGAGAGCCTCGACTTCGATGTCGCCTACATTGCGCTGCCATACAATGCCATTCTCGGCTACCCAGCCCTGGCAAGGTTTATGGCAGCAACGCATCATGGCTTCAGCGTCCTCAAGATTCCGGGGTCCAACGGCACGATCACCGTGCGCAGCAATGAGAAGGATGCTCTCCGATCAGTGGAGCATGTCTACCGTGAGGCCGCCACCATGTTCCTCGCCGATGAAGATCTGCTGGAACACTCCGGCGACCTCGCGAGGAAGAAGCAGCTCATATCCCAAGAGCGGGCTGCTGCGAAGAAGGCCTCTCTTGAGCCCCACCTGCAGGGCTCGACAGGGAAGAAGTTCGCCGCCTCTGCATCGCCTACTCCAAGCGACGACCTGGTCCATCCGATGCTGGACATGAGCATTGGGGAAGCCGCGGTACCCTCTGGGAGGAGGCCCTAGTTCACCCAAGAGCGCTCTGCAACCAAGAAGGTCCCGCTCCAGGCTGGGGGCTGCGAAAACTTCATCACCATCGGGGCAGGGCTTTCCCCCAAATAGGAAAGCGCGCTCGTCACCTTCCTACGGGCAAATTCTGACATGTTCGCTTGGACTCCGTCAGATATGCCCGGCGTTCCCAGGGAGGTGATTGAGCACCACTTAGCCGTGTGCCCTCAGGCCAAGGAGGAGGTCGATCCTCCCGGCCCGGGGGCTCCTCGCGAGGAAGAGGCCGCTGCACCTCCCGTCCCTCAAGAGGAACCGCCCGCTGCATCTTCGCCGACCGAGCCGCTCTCTCAGAGTAACGCTCCAAAGCCTCCCGAGGAGGAATCTCCAGAGGGTGTCGCCAAGGTGCAAAAGCCCGTGTACTTTGTCAGCACGGTACTGCGCGACGCGCGGGAACGCTACACCATGCAGCAAAAGCTGCTCTACACCTTACTCATCGCTTCAAGGAAGCTGCGTCACTACTTCCAGGGTCACCAGATTAAGGTGGTCACTGATCATCCCCTAGAAACCATTCTACACAATCCCAATGTCACCGGGCGGGTGGCAGAATGGGCCATGGAGCTTCAACCCTTCGAGATCTCCTTCAAAACTACAAAGGTAATCAAGAGCAAGGCTTTGGCCGAGTTCACTGCGGAGTGGACTGATCCATTCGCCGATGAGCCTCCAGAGGTGGAGTCAACGCTCCCAGGAGAGGAGGCCCCAGGCCTCTGGGTCATGCACTTCGACGGTGCCTTCAACCTCCCCGGCGTGGGAGTTGGTGCTGTCCTGACCTCTCCAACAACATCGCGGAATATGAAGGACTACTCGCCGGCTTAAGGGCAGCGAACGCTTTGGGCATCAAGTGCCTCATTGTCAAGGGAGATTCACAACTGGTTGTGAACTTCTCAAACAAGAGCTACACTCCAAAGGATGAGCACATGGCGGCTTATCTCGAGGAGCATCGAAAGATGGAAAAACGCTTCCAAGGCTTGGAGTTGAAGCACATCCCGAGAGGTGAAAATGTGGAAGCTGACGAGATCGCCAAGCGCGCCTCTTATCGCCTGGCACAACCTGCCGGCATCTTTGAGGAGCGTCTCTTCAGACCGTCCGCTTCTCCATCGTCATCTGGATCAGACACTCCACCTGCCCTGCCGCCGCCGCCGGAGTAGGGGGCACCAGACTGCGGGCCTCCTTCAGGTGACCGCGTCCTTCTGGCATTGGCACGGCAGGAGGGAGTGGATTGGATCCTCGAGCTCAAGGCCAACCTCATCAGCAGCAGGCTTCCTGAGGATGAAGAGGAGGCCGAAAGGATTATGCGTCAAGCTTCGGGCTACTGTGTCAAGGATGGTGACTTGTACCGGCATCGCCCAAACGGCGTCGCTCTGAAGTGCATATCTACTCACCAAGGCCAAGAGCTTCTCAGGGACATCCACGCCGGCGAGTGCGGACATCATGCATCTGCTGCAACCCTAGCCTCGAAGGCATATCGAAGCGGCTTCTACTGGCCTTCGGCGCTCGGGGATGCGGCGGAGATGGTCAAGAGGTGCGAGGCATGCCAATTCCATGCCAAGCAGATTCACCACCCAGCGCAGGAGCTGCAAACCATCCCACTCACTTGGCCCTTTGCAGTTTGGGGGCTGGACATCCTTGGTCCATTCCCCAGAGCGCAAGGGGGCTACCGATACCTCTACGTCGCCATCGACAAATTCACCAAGTGGGTGGAGGTGGAACCAGTGTGCACAATCCCTGCCAGGTCCACAGTCAAGTTCATCCGTGGGCTGGTCTGTCATTTTGGTGTGCCTAACCGCATAATCACCGACAACAGCAGCCAGTTCACCAGCGGGCTGTTCCGGGAGTACTGCGCATCGGCCGGCATCAAGATCTGTTTTGCCTCAGTCGCCTACCCCAGGAGCAATGGCCAAGCCGAGCGTGCTAACGCCGAGCTCCTCAAGGGACTGAAGACGAAAAGCTTCAACGCAAAGCTCGAAGCCTGCGGCAAAAAATGGTTAGACAACCTCCAATCCATCTTGTGGTCCATCAGGACTACCGCCACCAAACCCACTGGAGAGACCCCTTTCTTCTTGGTCTATGGGGCGGAGGCCGTTCTACCCACCGACGTAAAATTCGGGTCGCCAAGAGTGCTCGCCTTTGACGAACTTCGCCAAGAGGACCTCATCAAGGACCGCCTCCTCCTGCTCGAAGAAGCTCGGTGCCAAGCCGCGCTCCGCGCTGCGAGGTACCAGCAAGGACTACGCCACTACCATAGCCGCCATGTCCGAGCAAGGACTCTGGAGGTCGGCGACCTGGTGCTGAGGAGAATACTCTCTCACGAGGGCCTGCACAAGCTATCCCCAATGTGGGAAGGACCCTTCAAGGTGACGCACATCGCAAGGCCAGGCTCGGCGCGGCTGGAAACCACAGAAGGCATGCCGGTGGGGAACTCGTGGAACATAGCTCATCTGCGAAAGTTCTACCCTTAGGTTCCTCACGAGGAGATAAAGACCGTTTTCACGGCACTTGTATCAGCTCAAACTGCTCTTAAGCACTGATATTAAGTTATTGCGCAATATAGCGCCTCTGCTTCGGCATGACTTTAAAATGGCATGAAGTCTATTTATTTTCTGTTGTACTCCACGCGGAAGGGGGCTAGGCACGGTGTCTATGCTGGGGCCTGATGTCTACACACGCTTCTGTTCTTGTAGACAGTGTTGGGCCTCCAAGTGCAGAGGTTTGTAGAGCAGCAGCAAGTTTCCCTTAAGTGGATCACCCAAGGTTTATCGAACTCAGGGAGGAAGAGGTCAAAGCTATCCCTCTCAAACAACCCTGCAATTACGATACAGAAAGTCTCTTGTGTCCCCAACACACCCAATACACTTGTCAGATGTATAGGTGCACTAGTTCGGCGAAGAGATAGTGAAATACAAGTGGTATGGATGATTACAAGTAGTAAATACAATCTAGAATAAAAATGGTAGCAAGCAAACAAGTAACAACACAGCAAGTAAACAATGTGCAAAGCTTGGAAATAAGACCTAGGGATCATACTTTCACTAGTGGACACACTCCCAACAAATATAACATAATTGAACAAATAAACAACTTCTCTTCACTATGGTACTCTGAATTACTCTCCTATTGAATAACACTAATCATTGCGTAGTGTCTACAGAAGCACCCCTTAAAGTGCATCAAGTACTTGACAAACACCGCTCATAGAGATATCCAAATCAAATCACAATTCAAGATAGATATTATTGCAACTTAGACCAAGTACTAACACGGTGCACACACTGTCAACATTACACCATGAAAGGAGGAATAGATCACTTCAATACTATCATAGTGATAATTATTCTCATAATCTATAAGAGATCACAATCGTAACCTAGACCAAGTACCACCATGATGCACGCACTGTCACCGTTACACCATGGCAGGAGGAATAGATTACTTTAATAACATCATTAGAGTACACATAATATCTGAATAATAATATCTACTTGTTCAACATGATACAAAGCTCACGATCACATAAAGATCACATCATGGGAGAGAGAGGTGAACCACATAGCTACCGATAGAGCCCTTAGCCCCGGGGATGAACTACTCCCTCCTCATCATAGGAGACAGCAAGGTTGATGGAGATGGCGGTGAGGTCGATGGAGACGGCAGAGACAGCGATGGAGACCGATGGAGATGGCTCCGGGGGCACTTCCCCGTCCTGGCAGGGTGCCAGAACAGAGACTTCTATCCCCCGAAATTCATCAGTGGCGGCGGCGGAACTGCGGAACTCTTTCTGGAAAATTGCCAACTCCCCTAGGGTTTTCCGTCCCGAGGCTTCTTATAGGCAAAGGGGCGTCGTTAGAGGGCAGCCAGGGGCTCCTCACACCAGGGTGGCGTGGCCAGGGCCTGGGCCGCGCCACCTATGTGTGAGGGCGGCCTCTGGCCCCCCTCCGGCTCTCTTTTGGTCTTCGGGAAGCTTTCGGGAAAAATAAGACTTCTGGCTTTTGTTTCGTCCAATTCCGAGAATATTTCCTGTGTAGCTTTTCTGAAACACAAAAACAGCAGAAAACAGGGAACTGGCACTGTGGCATCTTGTCAATCGGTTAGTTCCAGAAATCACATAAAAATGCCACGAAGTGTAACGAAACACAAGGCAAATGGTGTAAAAACAAGCATGGAGCATCAAAAATTATAGATACGTTTGAGACGTATCAGCATCCCCAAGCTTAACTCCTGCTCGTCCTCGAGTAGGTAAGTGATAACAAAAGAAATAATTTTTGAGGTGACATGCACCATCACAATCTTGATCATATATGTAAGCATTTGTGAGCTGGGATCATAAGAACTTAAAACATGGGCATGAAGATATAATCTTGACAATAAGAACTTAGCAACCATGTTGTAAACATGCAAATGAACACAAACAAAAGATCATGAAAATGAAATAATGAAAGTCAAACATGTGTTCAAATCATAGGGAAAAACATACAAATGGTTTTCAGCTTGTCCTTCATGGAGAGCAAAACATAAATGCATAGGACACCTTCAAGTTTAAGAGCGCGACTAGATACAAATAATTTAAGAACAAGTGAAACCAACAATATGAATCAATCAATGAACTTTGGGACAATGCATATTACACTAAGAATGACAACTATGCTCTTTTAATGGTGCATAAAGGTAGAAGGTGGTGACTCAACATAAAAGTAAAAAGAAAGGCCCTTCGCAAAGGGAAGCAGTTATTAAACATGTGCTAGAGCTTTTCATTTGTAAAACAGAGAGATAAAAATTGGTTTTGAGAGGTGGTTGCTTTTGTCAACGACTAGCAATGGGGTTCTTACTATCTTCCATACAAAAATGAAGCAAGTTTTTGAGAGAGAGATTGGCACTTTTGTGCTCTTTTATAAAGCTTGGCACTCCTCCCCACCTTTTTTCCTTTCACAAACCATGGCTAACCGATTCCATCGGGTGCCCACCAACATTCACATTCCATGGAGGAGTGCCTTTTTTTCTTTTTCTTTTTTCTCTTTTTTTCTTTTTGGAATAAGCAATATGGAAGATAGCAAATCCGACCACTACGTCCCCATGAGCTGAAAATAGTGTCACAAAACGAGAAGTGTTTTGAAGGTTTTTGAAAGGTAGCACATGAAAATTTACTTGGAATGGCTTACAAATACCATGCATAGGAATTTATAGTGGACACAATGGCAAACTTGGTTTTTAGGAGTTGGATGCACGAGTAGAGCTCATACTCAGTACAAGGCGAGGGCTAGCAAAAGACTGGGAGCGACCAACTAAGAGAGCAATAACGGCCATAATCATGCAAAGCGACAAAACAACATTAAAAGAAGCATAAGATGGCATCAAAAGTCAAAAAGTAAATGATCATAGAGGCTATATGCGACTTATTTTGTAGTCAACATGGTGTAAGCATGTGCCAAGTCAACCCAAATAAAGCATCAAAGGAGAAAACCAAATAAATGCTTCCATATAATAAAAACAACGCATGATTTTTCAAAGGCTCATTAAGAAATCTCAGTTATTTGAGACAAGTCATGCTACAGCAAAACCACTAAGCATACTATCAAAAAGACATCAAGCATGACATGCAAAAGCCTAGGCCGCAGTCTACACAAGCTCCTACTTGTACCACTTTTTTGCATTAAACTTTTTCTCTTTTCCAACACCATTCAAACTTTTTGTTAAACACCTCTTTTGATGAAAACCAATAAAGACCAGAGGCAAAAATACACCTTGATGAAAAGATATAACAAGATCTGAACACAAATCAAGGCAAAAACGAAAACCAAAAGCAGTAGCGGAAAAAGAAGAACACTTGGTGAACGATAAGAGTGAAAACTAGAGTGTTCTTGGCAAATGAAAAGCGAGTTCATCTCCTCCAAAAGAAACATGATGTGATCTAACCATTTATTGCAGCAAACTAAACTAAACTAATACTGAAAACAAAAACAACTGACGCTCCAAGAAAAACGCATAGTGCATGAAGCAATAAAAATATAGTGTCTTGAAAGGTGACCTGATTTTTGCCGATGAAGAAGGGGTGCCTCGGGGGCATCCCCAAGCTTTGACGCTTGTACTTCTTGGATATTTCTTGGGGTGATGCATGGGCATCCCCAATATTGAGCTTTTTTCCATTCTTCAACTCATCTCATCATTCTCCAATCCCTACACTTGAAAACTTCCTTCATACAAAACTAAACACAAATCTATTAGCAACATAAGTGTAAGCATAGTAATGAATCAACCCTTTTTGGTTCAGGTTTCAACACAAAACCACCACATATAAAGCATAAACTACTGTAGCAACTTCCCCAAAAGTTCCGTGATCAAAAGAACTCAAAAAGAAAGCGATAAAGCGGCAAACACAAATATTGGCAGAAATCTGTCAAAACAGAACAGCTGACAAAGGTCGAATTTTTGAGGGGTTTTCTGTTGCTCAAATCAAAAAGTGTTCAACTAATGAAAGTTTGGATATAACCTGGGGCATATGCACAAGATATCGCAGGTCCAAAAGATATACAGAGAATTTATACGAATTTTTACGGTACAGCACTGAAAACAGTTTCAGGACAGTAACATCCCCAAATCTTACCTCACTCAAATTAGAGGCTTCTCTTGGCACAAAAACGAAATAAAAAGGATAAGGAGAGGTCATTACAGTAGTAATAACTTCCAAGACTCAAATAAAAGAAAAATTATTGAAAATAAACAATGGGTTATCTCCCAAGAGTGCTTTTCTTTAACGCCTTTGAGCTAGGCGCAGTAATTTGCAAAGATGCTCATGTGGGCGCCATATAAGAGCTTGAGGCAAAGGCGCCATATAGGAACTTAAAGCAATAGAGAGCATCAAAAAGCAAGTATGGAACACATTTAAATCTAAACCACTTCCTATGAAAAATAGTCTTGTAAAGAGACAAGTCACGAAAGCGCAAAGCAAAAAGCATAGGAAGGCAAAACAAGTACAACTTCAAGAATTGCAACATAAAGAGGGGAAACTCAATATTGTTGAGATCCATCAAACCATGTTTCCCTCTCTCATAATAACTTTCAGTAGCATCATGAATAGAACTAACAATATAACTATCACATTGACGAGGGGTTAACTCGACAAATGTCCTCGATGAAGGACTTAGGATCGGGGAGATAGGGCATCGGATGAACTCGAAGGTAAAGTTAGTCGAAATAGGTATGTATCAAAAGTAAACTTGGGTGTTCAACCTGGCTTGCTTTCAATCTGGCTTACACCGTCCCCTCCTGGCCCCTATATATAGGTGGCCAGGTCTCGAGGATCGGGTAGGGTACGATACAGATTACAATATCGACATACGGTAAGAACTCGTATTCGACTACCATTACAATTGGGCCTAGCTTAACGGGCCTTAGGGGTACACAACTAACGGGCTCTATTAGCTATACCCTTGTCAGTAGCCCCTGAGATTCTACCAGAATTGCAGATTCAGGTTGAATCTCTAATCTTTAAATCTTTGACTTGATCAATTCTTCGTCTTCTTCATATCTTCAAATCTTCGATTTGGTCTTTTCGACTTATTTTCATGATATTTTTCGCAAGGGGGTTTGATGAACAAGCCTGACAACTCTGACGGATCAAGAGGTCAGTTAACTGCCGGAACAGATACTTGTCACCTACTTCAAATTCAATCCCCTTGGACTTGAATTCGGGATACCGGTCAAACCCACTCTTTTGCCGCATTTAGGACTTACAAAGAATGAATCCCAGTGATTCTCAGGGTACCCAGTGCGTCCACCAGGATTTTCTTCGCGTCGTAGACACGGATACATACCAGCAGTGCGCATCCATGTGCGTATACCAGGCCACACAGGACGGATCCCGGGGTCTTACCTTCGTGATAAATCACGGCATTCGAGTTTCGTTGCGATAACGCAACTTGAGAATCTTATATTCGCAACCAAGTTTTTGACTGATAAAACCAAAGAATTTCTGATTTTAAATTGAACTTCTTCGCTCCCGATGGGAGTAATCTCTCTCTTTTTTTTGTCGACTACGTAGTCGAAGTTTGTATGCTTACCCTTCCGCATCTCCAGTATTGATTATCTCATCTCTATCGGGTGCGCGCTCAGCGCTCCCAATGGGAGTAGCCCCCGAGGCTATGCTTGTCTACTTGTAGTCAAGCATAGGCTCAAAGTTCAACTCTTCTTTCTTCCATGAACGTCTTACTGTTGGCGATCCCCCGAGTCCAAGTCGAGGTTTTCACATCATACGTCCATAGTCTCCTTTTCTCTTTTTTTCCTTCTTTGATATTATCGTCTGCTGTGCGCAGAATTTAACTCCTGTTGTAAAATACATTTACGGGCTTTGCCGTAGCATGGGGGCCCAATAACACGTGCTTATAAATAAAGCATCTGCTGGTTAAGGTAAAAAACCCTAATCAGATTCCTCCTCCGCCGCATCATCTTCTCTCTCCATCTAGGGTTTTCCGAGGGTTTTCCCTTGTTCTCATGGCTGGTGCTGAAGGTTCTTGTCTGCACCTTGGTTCCCCGATAGTGCCACGAGGTCGGGGCCGCCCTCGTGGAAGTAAGAACAAGAACATCACGCCGGCCACCGCAGGAACTTCTTTGGACGCTCCGGCTAAGCGTCGTCCCGGCCGCCCACCTGGTAGCAAGAATAAGCCCAAGGTGACTGACGCTGCTCCAGGTCTAATTGCTCCTCCTGCTGCTTCTACTGCGCCTCCCCAAATCTTTTTCTTCCTCTGCATTGCCATGGCGCAGTGCCGTGAGATTCAGCGCCTGCCGCTGAATTTTACCAAGTTCATGGATGGCCGTGAACTGCGAGAGGCGGTTCTTCGCGAACAATCTGGCAGCGGCATCCCGTACGAGGTGGAGGTGTGGTATGACGGCGACGGCGAGCAATACTTTAAGGGCGGCTGGTCGCAGTTTGCAGAAGACCACAACATCCACCAAGGCTTCTTCATGGCCTTCGACTTCCACATCGGCACGTCAAAGTTCGACGTGAAGATCTACGACGGCACTCTTTGCCAGAAGAAGTTTGAAGCTGAAGTCCACTTCCATTAGGACTTATTTTTTATGTAATTTCGTTTGATAATGTCCTTGCTACCATGTTTATATGTAATGAATATTCGCACTTGGTGTCGATGCTTTCGCTAGTACCATGAGAACAAGTCATGTTCTGAGGTATACTTTCCATCTATCGGGTTCTTTTCGAACCAATTTATAAGAAGAACACCGGGTTCCTTTGCGAACCAATTTGTTGGAATCTTTGTTGGGTTGTCGACACAACCTTATAATGAAAAAAGTCTTCCAAGTCACGATAAAAACTCCTTTCGCACGACCCGAGGGTTGAAGCCCCCGAGGCGAGGAACTAAAGATAATTGTACAATTTTGTCGAGTTCAACCCAAAGAACCCGACCTGTGGCCTCATGTTCTGGATTCAGAAGGTTAACTCGAATTTACTGATACCACTGTTGTTATTTTATGCGTAGAAACGCCTTAGCTGCTCTGTATTCCACGGGTTGCTCTCGTCCTTCCCGGTCTTCTTGTCTTGTAGTCGGTACGCTCCTCCTGGTATTACTTCGGTGACGATGTAAGGTCCCACCCAAGGGGACTCCAATTTGCCGTGGCTGTCTTGCCTGAGTCGCAAAACTAGGTCTCCCACCACGAAGGACCGTGGACGCACTCGACTACTATGGTAGTTTCGTAGGCTTTGTTGATACTGCGTAGCCCTTTCTAGTGCTTTATCTCTTACTTCATCTAGTGCATCGACATCGTCTTGCAATGCTTCTGTCGATGTCGTCTCGTCATATGCTGTCACTCTTGGAGCCTCGTGTGTAACTTCGACTGGAAGCACGGCTTCTGCGCCATGGACCAAGAAGAAAGGAGTTTCTTGAGTTGCTGCATTGGGCGTAGTTCGTAGGCTCCAAAGAACGGAGGGCAATTCTTCTACCCAAGCGCTCTTGGCTTTCTCGAGAGGTGCTAAGAGCCTCTTTTTTATTCCACTACATATCAGGCCATTGGCTTTTTCGACTTGCCCGTTCGTCTTCGGGTGCGCCACAGATGCGAATTTGAGCTTGATCCCCAATCCTTCGCAGTAACTCTTGAATTCTTTTGAAGTAAAATTTGTCCCGTTGTCTGTGATGATGTTGTATGGTACACCAAAACGAAAAACTATTGAGTTGATGAAGCTGATTGCTGCTATAGAATCTTGAGTTGTTACTGGGGCCGCTTCCACCCATTTGGTAAATTTATCGACTGCCACTAGCATGTAGACATGCCCTCCTGGCCAAGATTTGTGCAACTTTCCCACCATGTCGAGGCCCCATTGTGCGAAGGGCCAAGATAATGGTATTGTTTGTAGCTCTGCTGCTGGTGCATGCGGTCTAGATGCAAACCTTTGACATGCTTCACACTTTCGAACTATATCTTTTGCGTCCTCGATGGCTGTTAACCAATAGAATCCTGCTCGGAAAGCTTTTGCCGCTATTGCTCTACTGCTAGCATGATGGCCACATACTCCGCCATGTATGTCTTTTAATATTGCTTGCCCTTCCTGGGGCGTTACACAATGCTGTAAAATGCCGGTGATACTTCTCTTGTATAATTTCCCCTCCAAGACGACAAACGCTTTCGATCTTTGAGTTATCCTCTTGGCCTCCACTGCATCTTCTGGTAGTTTTTTATTTATCATGTACGCAAGATATGGCTGCATCCATGTTTCTTCTATCATCGTGACCTCCTCTGGTTCTGACGTAGCCCCCGAGCCTGCTGTAGTAGTCGAGCTTTTTCCACTTTTTATTGATCTTTCCACTATTTCCTCCCAAAATACTCCGGACGGCACAGGTAAACACTGTGACCCGATATTTGCTAAAGTGTCGGCTTCTTCATTGCTGTTCCTGCTTATGTGCGAGACTTCGCATCCATCGAACGTTCCTTCTAGATAATGGTACAAATTTTTGTAGGCCATCATGTTGTCATTGATTGTGTCACATCTGTTCATAACTTGCTGAACAACAAGGTTAGAATCTCCAAATATTTTTAGGCGAGTCGCTCCACATGCTTTAGCCATCTTCATTCCGTGCAACAAAGCCTCATAGTCCGCTTCGTTGTTAGAAGCCTGCGGAAAGCTCATCCTTAAGACATACTTTAATTTGTCGCCATGAGGTGATATCAACACTACTCCTGCGCCTGCGCCTTGGACTCTCTTAGAACCGTCAAAGTACATTGTCCAAGTACTTGATAAATCTGGTGGTCCCGTGCTTTGCAACTTGAGCCACTCTGCTGTAAAGTCTGGCAAGACTTGCGACTTGATCGCCTTCCTTTTTTCGTACGTGATGTCCATGGGAGATAACTTGATTCCCCACAAAGAGACACGTCCCGTCGCTAGAGGGTTGTTCAATATGTTCGATAGTGGCGCTTCATTGACCACTATAATTGGGTGCACCGCAAAATACTGTCGTAGTTTACGTGCAGTTGTGAAGACACTGTATGCCAATTTCTGATAATACGGGTACCTCTGTTTGGTTGGAGATAGCACTTCACTGATGAAATATACCGGCCTCTGGACGCCATGGGCTTTTCCTTCTTCGCTTCTTTCGACTACTAGAACTGTACTCACCACCTGATGGGTTGCGGCGATGTACAATAGCAGTGGCTCCTTTTCTTTTGGTGCGACCAGCACTGGTGGCGTGGAAAGCACTTTTTTCAACTGTGCAAACGCTGCGTCTGCTTCTTCTGTCCACTCAAATTTATCGTCTGACTTCTTCATAAGTGCATAAAAAGGAAGCGCCTTCTCCCCTAATCGAGCCACGAAGCGACTTAGTGCCGCGACGCGTCCTGCCAGTTTCTGTACGTCGTGTAGTTTCGTGGGTTTCCCCATTGTTAATATTGCTTGAATCTTCTCTGGGTTTGCTTCTATTCCTCGCGCTGACACCAAGAACCCCAAAAGTTGCCCTGCTGATACTCCGAAGGAACTCTTTGTCGGGTTCAACTTGAGCTTGTACTTGTTCAGGTTGTCGAAGGTTTCTGCTAAGTCGTTGATTAAAGATTTCTCTTCTCTTGTTGTGATGACTACATCATCAATGTAGACTTGGATATTGCGTCCTATTTGGTTTCCCAGGCAATTTTGCATCATCCGTTGATAGGTTGCTCCTGCATTTTTTAGGCCGAACGGCATTACCTGGTAGCAAAATACTCCGTATGGTGTGATGAAGGCTGTTTTTTCTTCGTCCTCTTTCTTCAATTTGATCTGGTTGTAACCAGAATATGCGTCCAAAAATGAAAGCCTCGCGCATCCCACTGTGGAATCGATTATCTGATCGATGCGGGGTAGAGGGAAGGGATCCTTTGGACAATGCTTATTGAGAGATGTGTAGTCGACACATACTCTTTGTACGTCTGTATTCTTCTTGGGTACTATGACTGGGTTCGATACCCAACTTGAAGTTTTGATTTCTCTGATAAATCTGGCATTTTCTAGCCTGTGCAATTCTGACGCTATCGCCTTCCTTTTAGGTTCATCAAATCGCCTCAATGGTTGCTTGACTGGTTTTGCCTTGGGATCTACATTTAGTGCGTGCTCGACGAGTTCCCTGGGAACCCCTGGCATGTCCGATGGACACCAGACGAAGATTTCCCAGCGCTCACGGAGGAACTCGACGAGCGCGCCTTCCTATGCAGGATCCAAGTTCACCGCAATTGATGTTGTCTTGTTTGGATCAGTAGGGTGGACCTGAATTTTCTTTGAGTCCTGCGTTGTGTCGAAAGCCTTATCTGGCAGGGATCGTCCAACGCCGGGTAGCACATTATGATCCGTTTCTCCTTTTAACCTCTCATATTCTGCTGTCATGCCGAAGGTTTGCGCCATCCTGTTGAATTCTCTGTCGCATGTGTTGGCTACTTCAAAGCTCCCTTGTACTGTAACTGTTCCTTTGGGCCCTGGAATTTTTAACGTAAGATACGCGTAGTGTGGTACTGCCATGAATTTTGCAAATGCTGGGCGCCCCAGGATTGCATGATATTGTGACGGCCAATCCATAACTTCGAACTCCAGTTTCTCTCTTCTATAATTTTCGCTGCTACCAAAGCAGACATCGAGTTCTATTCTTCCCAAGGGGTAGTTTGCTGCTCCTGGTACTATTCCGTGGAAAGAGCAATCTGTTGGCTTCAGACTCGTCAGCGAGATGCACATTGCCTTTAGTGTTCTAGCATATATTAAGTTTATACCGCTCCCTGCATCCATGAACACTCTTCCGATGTCGTACCCTCCTATTTGTGCTTTTAGAACCATAGGCGAGTGGCCCGGCCTGGGAACTTTCCTTGGGTGGTCTGCTCTACTGAACTTGACTGGTTGCTCTGACCATCGTAGGTACTCTGTGGTAGCTGGTGGTGATGATATTGCTAGGTTTACTTGCCTGGATATGCTCTTTCGCTCTTTCTTTGACTTGGGCACCGGTTGAATCATGGCTGATATGTACACTTTTGACTCTAAGTGCTTTGCTAGCCTTTGCATTTGATATCCTTGACTTCTACGTCTTTCTCCTTGCCTCCCTTCTTGGCTTGAGCCCATTGCGCTTTGCAACCTTAGGAATATTCTGCAATCCTTCATCTGGTGATTTGAGACCCTTTTCCCGTCGAGATACGCGTAGTGGATTCGACAAGGTCCGTATAGCATATCCTCGGCCAAAGGACCAGAGTATCTCGATTTTTCTACTCCTTCTGCCTGAAACCTCCTACTTTCATACCCTTCCTCTTCTTCTAATATGTAACCCGCGGCTACCTGATTTCGCCTTCCTTGGTTATCCCTGCTGCGGTGTCGTCTCCTCTGTCGACTTATTCTGTCGACTTTTGGTGAACGTCCTCTTTTGTTGTTATACGCGTCCTCTCCATCAGCGAATTTGTTGGCTTGTTCCATTAGCTCAGCTACTGTCGTGGGTCTTGTTCTTCCTATTTCTTCCACAAGATCTGAGCGACGAAGTCCTTCCGAAAAGGCGTTTATTGCTCGTTCGTCGGAGACGTCCTCTGCTGAGTTTTTGATTATACTCCAGCGTTGTATATAAGAGTGTAGCATTTCGCCTTTCCTCTGCACACATGCTTTAACTTCCTCCAGAGATGTTGGGTGCTTGTAGGTGGAACGAAAATTTCTTGTGAATTGACTTTCGAGTTCCCCCCCCAGCTTCCAATGGATTCGTCGGGTAGGGTGTTCAACCAGGACCGTGCGACGCCGGTTAGGTGCAGCTGCAAACTTTGCATTGCAGTCGCCTTTGTTCCCCCTAGTATCTGCACTGCCTGTAGATAGTCTGATAGCCATAAGGTAGGTTCTTGCGATCCGTTGTACTTATTCTGGTCGTGCGGTAATTTGAATCCTTTGGGCACCCGCGTTTTGCGAACCCTGCGGGTAAAGCATAACGCGCCCATATCTTTATCGTCGTCCTCGTAATTCTGTTCCCTCCAAGCATGTCGTGATTTATTTACTCGAGCTTGCGCTATTATACTTCTTGCGTCCTCCTTCCTTTTCGGTTGCTTTTTCTCTTCTGATGACTCGCTATACTCGTCATCTGCGCAATTGTATCTGAACTTCTCCTTTCGATTTCCCTTGTAGCTTGTCGACTTCGTCTCTGGGCCCTGTTCCCTGATCTTACCTTCTACTATTCCGAGGCTTCGTATCGCGGCTCGGTGCATATCTTCTCGCGGGTCTCCATGTTCTGGTCTTGTAGCTAGCAAATACGCTTGTGCTGCTGCTAATGCTGCCTCTGGCGTTTTTTGTATCAAGTCACCTTCCTCCTCTTCTAGCTGCGGGGTGGGGCTCCTTGAGTACCCTTCTTCTCTGCCGCATGCTGTCGCCCCCCTGTTGTGTTTTGGGCCTCCGTGCCTCTCTCTGCTATACTCTGAATCTTCACTATAGTCTTCCCAGTATTCCTCCCTTGATATATTGTTATTGTTTTGAAACACCATTTCTCTTTCCTCCCTTAGTTTCTTCCTGTGTTGGTATAATGCATACTGATATCCCATTAGAACTTCTCTTCTCGATCCTTCAGGTACCTCTGTACCGTTATTGATAGCTAATTTGATCATTCTCCATTCGCCAGCCGAGACGTGGACTTTCTCCTTTTCCTTTTTGTTGTGTTCTTTTATTTTGTCGACTTGCTTGTCGACCTTTTTACTTCCTTCGCTGTTGTTTCCTTCTTCTGCTTCAGTGATAATGACGCATAACTGATGTACCTTGGAGACGCCGCTGCTTCCCGTGGCGAAGTCCTTTGCATTGTTGTGCTTCTGACACGCTTTTTCTTCTGAGTCGAAATTTTCCTGAATTTCGTCGCCTTCTGCGATTGATGCTTTTTCTAAGCTGACCGGCGAGTTTACCTCGCTGGAAGAGCCTTCTGATGACTCCAATGTTTCCTCTGTTTCGGGCCTGCTTGCCGACGGATCTGGTTTCATCGAATCCGAGAGGCGGGATGAACCCGATGGCCCGATGAGGATGCTCAAACTTCCAATTGTCACCTCCATCTCTTGATTTTCGTCGAGTTCTAAACTGCTGTTGGCTAAAAGTGAAAAAGCCATCGAATTCATGATTCCAACGCCCAGAGTCCCCACGGTCGGCGCCAATTGACGAGGGGTTAACTCGACAAATGTCCTAGATGAAGGACTTAGGATCGGGGAGATAGGGCGTCGGATGAACTTGAAGGTAAAGTTAGTCGAAATAGGTGTGTATCGAAAGTAAACTTGGGTGTTCAACCTGGCTTGCTTTCAATCTGGCTTACACCGTCCCCTCCTGGCCCCTATATATAGGTGGCCAGGTCTCGAGGATCGGGTAGGGTACGATACAGATTACAATATCGACATACGGTAAGAACTCGTATTCGACTACCATTACAATTGGGCCTAGCTTAACGGGCCTCAGGGGTACACAACTAACGGGCTCTATTAGCTATACCCTTGTCACACATAAAGCATCCCTATCATGAGCCACATGCATAAAAGAATTAATACTCACCATAGGAACAATAGTAGTAGGAGCAAATTCAATAGAATAATTATTCTCATCACCATAATCATCATAAATAGGAGGCATATTGTAATCATAACTAATTTTCTCCTCAAAAGTAGGTGAACTGAAAATATTATACTCATCATCATAGCCATCATAAAATAGAGGTTTAGTATCATCACAAGCTAGAGAACTACTATGTCGCAAAGCATATTCATCAAACATATCATCATAGCAAACTTTCTCCACTAAAGCTGGGGAACTAAAAATATCATGCTTAACAAAACCAGCTTCCCCAAGCTTAGACTTTTCTATAGCATTAGCAATAACGGTGTTCAAAGCATTCATACTAACAACACTATTAGCATGCAAATTAAGCTCCAAAGGTTTTTCAATTTTCTCTTTAAACACTTCATATCTAAACTCAGGAAAAAGACAACAGAACTCTTTGTTTTCCATTAAGCCTAACTAGTGAAAATAAAAACAAGAAAAGAGCTTGATGTCTACACACGCTTCTGTTCTTGTAGACAGTGTTGGGCCTCCAAGTGCAGAGGTTTGTAGAGCAGCAGCAAGTTTCCCTTAAGTGGATCACCCAAGGTTTATCGAACTCAGGGAGGAAGCGGTCAAAGCTATCCCTCTCAAACAACCCTACAATTACGATACAGAAATTCTCTTGTGTCCCCAACACACCCAATACACTTGTCAGATGTATAGGTGCACTAGTTCGGCGAAGAGATAGTAAAATACAAGTGGTATGGATGATTACAAGTAGTAAATACAATCTGGAATAAAAATGGCAGCAAGCAAACAAGTAACAAAACATCAAGTAAACGGTATGCAAAGCTTGGAAACAAGACCTAGGGATCATACTTTCACTAGTGGACACACTCCCAACAAATATAACATAATTGAACAAATAAACAACTTCTCTTCACTATGGTACTCTGAATTACTCTCCTATTGAATAACACTAATCATTGCGTAGTTGCTATAGAAGCACCCCTTAAAGTTCATCAAGTACTTGACAAACACCGCTCATAGAGATATCCAAATCAAATCACAATTCAAGATAGATATTATTGCAACTTAGACCAAGTACTAACACGGTGCACACACTGTCAACATTACACCATGAAAGGAGGAATAGATCACTTCAATACTATCATAGTGATAATTATTCTCATAATCCATAAGAGATCACAATCGTAGAATAGACCAAGTACCACCATGATGCACGCACTGTCACCGTTACACCATGGCAGGAGGAATAGATTACTTTAATAACATCACTAGAGTACACATAATATCTGAATAATAACATCTACTTGTTCAACATGATACAAAGCTTATGATCATATAAAGATCACATCATGGGGGAGAGAGGTGAACCACATAGCTACCAATAGAGCCCTTAGCCCCGGGGATGAACTACTCCCTCCTCATCATAGGAGACAGCAAGGTTGATGGAGATGGCGGTGAGGTCGATGGAGACGGTGGAGACGGCGATGGAGACCGATGGAGATGGCTTCGGGGGCACTTCCCTATCCCAGCAGGGTGCCGGAATAGAGACTTATGTCCCTCGAAATTCGTCGGTGGCGGCGGTGGAACTGCGGAACTCTTTCTGGAAAATTGCTGACTCCCCTAGGGTTTTCCGTCCCGAGGCTTCTTATAGGCGAAGGGGCATCGTCAGAGGGCAGCCAGGGGCTCCTCACACCAGGGTGGCGTGGCCAGGGCCTGGGCCGCGCCACCTATGTGTGAGGGTGGCCTCTGGCCCACCGAGGCTCTCTTTCGGTCTTCGGGAAGCTTCCGGGAAAAATAAGACTTTTGGCTTTTGTTTCGTCCAATTCCGAGAATATTTCCTGTGTAGCTTTTCTGAAATACAAAACAGCAGAAAACAGGGAACTGACACGATGGCATCTTGTCAATCGGTTAGTTCCGGAAATCGCATAAAAATGCCACGAAGTGTAACGAAACACAAGGCAAATGGTGTAAAAACAAGCATGGAGCATCAAAAATTATAGATACGTTTGAGACATATCAGGGCCTTCGCTCGGAAAACAGCAAGCCTGAAAAACCCGAAGGGAGTGAGCTCTGGTCGGGGACGACGGCCCTGTTATTGACCACCTCCAAATACCCATGGTGCTTAGTTCCTCGCGAAGTACACCGGAAAATAAAAAATCTTCGAGAAATGTCCAAGGTGTGCCCAGGGCACCCACTAAGGACCGGCACCTCGTGGGCAACCCTCACGAGGAAGCAAGGATGCATCGATGCACCAAGCATCCGCAGGAAGATTCCCTCTGCCGAGGAAGGCCTAACGTGGTAGGATTATTGAAGACCAAGGCCGCTCCGATCATCTTGCGAAGGAGACGCAGATCCGGAGGTCCGCGCCAGGCCCTTCACCTCGTGAGCAATCCTTGCGAGGTGTCGACGGTCTCTGGGCTCTCTTAAGCATCAATGTTTTCACGTCCGTGAGGGTCCAGCTTCCCTCAACGATGAGGAAGGCCCCGTGAATCGCCATGCGCGGCAATTTGCTCTTAGCTGCTGGCACAGATAGTGTCGCGCTCCTCCACGACGGAGAAGGTCCCTGTTCCGGTCACAGGGGCATCTTATTCGCCTTCTTTTTTCGTTTGTTTTATCGACTTGTTTCTTCATTTCCGGGGATTTGGGGTTTTTTCTTTTCCAACTCTTTCTTCAACTTCTTGTCTCAGGAATCGTCCAATGTGTCATCGGCGCCGACCCCATCTTGAGCTTTGAGGCGAAGGGAGGCCTCCCGTCGACGCTAACAGCTCGTTAGGGCTCTCGAGCGTGCAAATGACCAGGACAATGAAGAGCAACAGGAAGCAAAAAGCTGGATAGCTAATAAGCGGATTCCATTAAAGCGTTCCCAGCAAGGGGAGGAGCAAAAGCATGGCGGGGCATACCCAGCCGGCGAGGACTACACAACAAAAGAGGGGAGGAGACTAGTTCCCCTCCCCAGAAGACTACCGTGCCAGGATCTCCTCTTCACTGCACCATGGGCTGGGGGTAGGTGCGGCGGATGCCGCCGGCGGTGAAGATCCACACCGAGGCCTCCAGCGCCCCCAGCTTGAAGCGGAAGACGAGGTGGTCGCCGACATGGAGGCGATGGCCGAGGGTGAAGGCCCTCCAGTGGCCGGAGAGGACGGCGTTGCCGCCCGCTCCGAGGAAGATGTCCACAGGCCAGAGGAGATCTGGCCTGCTCTGCTCCCCTAGAGCAATCTCCCCAGCGGCCGCGCCGGGGGCGTAAACCACCCTCTGGACTGCGTCGGGCAGCCGGAGGGAGCTGAAGCTCGGGGCGTCGACGATGACGAGGAGGTCCAGGAAGTAGGACCCCGGGCCAATGAGGGGTCCCAGCATCGCCACTGCCAAGGGGCGCGGAGTGGCGACCACTCCGTTCGCCGACGGGGCCGGAGGATCTGCAGCAGGGGGAAGGGGGCCCAGGGCGGCCTCCACCTCCCGAAGGACCCGATCAACGCCCCCCAGAGCGCGGGGAGCAGGCGCCGCCGCCAGCGGCGACGGCGAGTTCAGAGTGCCTCCAGGAGCGGGACCCCTAAGGGTCAGGGCACCGGAGGTCCCCGAGGCGGCGCGGTTCGCCTCGTCCTGCCTCGACGCGCCAATGCGAAGGGGGCCGCCAGCGCCGGGCGTCCACCGGGCCGGGACCTTCGCCTTGTTCCCTGTCGTGGTTTCGTCAACAGATCTGCCATAGAGGTAGGGGTATGGCGGTTTGTGGAAGGGGGTGAACACGGAGGAGCGATCCAGGACGGTGGTAGCACGAGTTTACCCAGCTTCAGATCCCGCGACGGTGACGAGATCCTACGTGCTGCTATAATTCACTATATGGCAACAAGTGCTCGATTACAATGATGAGGTTGGCTGTTTCGCTATGTGATTGGCCGTATGACTAGAACGTCTAACTTGCCTCAAGGGCTGCTCCACGCCGGGCTTATAAAGGCGCCTGGCGTGGGCTACACGTTGGTACCGGAGCGGATACAACCTGGAGTCCTAGAC
>QXEO01000183.1:756242-1020631 GCA_007115705.1 Dactylis glomerata
ATGTGGCTTTGCGGGTGTACGTTTCTCCCACTATAGTTATGATCTATTTTACAAAGAGTTGTTAATAATATGTTTATCACCGTTGTGGTTACATGTTCGTAGGTAAGAACGGTTCTTCCTAGAAAGCCCCAAACCACGTAAAATATGCAAGACAAATTAGAAACGTCTAACTTGTTTTTGCAGGGCATGTGATGTGATATGGTTAAATTATTTATGTTACAAATTGTATGCGATGATCCTTTTTGTAAGTTATAAACAACCGGCAGGAGCCTTATGGTTGTCTTTACATTTAAATGGCATGCGTGCCGAATATATATATCCAAGTGATATATTGTAATGGAGGAAGATAACCAAGGTGGCGCGCCATGGACCTTGGTGCTACGCCAGTGGAATGATGGAGATCATACCATGACGCACAAGATGGAGATCGAATGCGTGAAGGACCATATCATATCACATAATATATGCATGTGATGTTTATCCTTTTATGCATCTTATTTTGCTTAGATTTGATCGCGCGGTAGCATTATAAGATGATCCCTCTCACATAAATATCAAGATAAAAATGTGTTCTTCCATAGCATGCACCGTCAAGAAAGTTCGTCATTTCGAGACACCACGTGATGATCGGGTGTGACAGACTCTACGTTCACATACGACGGGTGTAAGATAGTTTTACACACGCGAGTGCTATGGTTCTACTTGGCGAGCCTAGCATGTACAGACATGGTCTCGGAACATGAACCGAAAGGTTAAGCATGAGTCATATGGTTGATATGATAAACATGGTGATGTTCGCCTTTAAAACTACGCCGTTGCACGTGATGATCGGTTGCGGTATAGTGAATTTGGTTCATGTAATCACTTAAGAAAACTAAGAGGGATGTTATTTTTAAGTGGGAGTTCATTTAGTAATTTTGAATTATAGAACTCAATTTATCATGAACTAAATCAAAGTGAATTTGCATAGTTTGTTGTAGTTATTGGCATCCATTTACTACCTTGCGATTAGCTATAATTGAGATAATGGAACTATAGAATTCTGGATGTTAACTTTACGAACTGGTATCGTATTGTTTGAATGTCAATCTAAAGTTTAAAGTTCTATTGCAAACTTTTAGCAAACCCTTGTTACTCGATAAAATTTAATAAGTAGTATTAAATCAAGAGTAACAATTCCAGTGTTAGTATCTAAGTATCACACTTGCCTCCATGATCCTTGATATTTAAAAGTTGTTTTTAGTATCAAGGTTATCTAGGAGTTGAAAGAATTGTTTCATAAACTATCATGTGTGGAAGATATTGTGATATCTGAAACAATGTTTGGTTGCAAAGTGATAGAGTATAATTTTGTAAGACACATGTTCTCATATTGTATGAGAATTTGCGAAGATTGGAGATGCTAGGCGTCCAGATCTCCTAAAAGGTTTAGGAACAAACATTATACTCACAATTCGTCCTCATGAGCTATAGTAGCTTGATCATGAAAGTTGTCATGATAGGATGAATGGAAAATATAGGTAAAATGTTTACTACATTAAAAGATTACTAAAGAATGGAATTTGGAAGAACGCCAAATATTTGATAATGGTGATCTACTTCAAAGTGCGAGTCCAAGGGTATTAGTGTTTGACTAATCATGCCTTGAACTATGTGCCATGTGTATGGCGCCACTATTGATATTGATAGATTCTTCTAGAAGGAAAAGAATTGCTAAAATAGAATCCAAAATTTATTCTGGCGGAAAAGAAAAGACTGGAAATGTCCAGCTCAGGTATATAGAAGATATACATGTTATGGGTGTATTCGTTGCTTGTTAAAACAATGTGGTTCTTGAGTATTTGATACTAAATTGGTTGGTATGAACTGTCATACAACGCAATACAAGAACTACAATGGCCTAATTAACTAGCAAATGAATATGGGATGATTCTCATCGAAAACAAATAAAGTGTTATTGTGTTTCATTGGAATTAAACCTAGACTTCAAGATTTGTTTGAATAATTGTTATTTTGTTCTGGTATTATGAGAACAATGGTTGTTCAAATTATTACCGCATTCATAAAAGATGAATGAACGCTTATCTTGTTGGAGAAATCACATCCATAACACTGATGCTAAAAATGTCTCAAGACAAATGATTAGAAGATCACTTATGAGTGACACCACCGTTTAAATCATATTGGAAAGTAAACATGAAGAAACTCCATGTTGATGGAATTTTGGAGTCTTTTGATTTTGGATCAATTGACACTTGTGAAAATTTCCTAGAGATGATCAAAACTCCGTTTGTAGGCCAAAGAAGAACGACGACTAACTTATTGGATGTTGTACATGTTGATGTATATTGTCCATTATGTGTAGCCGTGTGTGGTGGATCTTTGAACTTCATTTACTTTAACCAAGGATTTGAGTAGATATATGTGTATATTTACTTGATAAGGAAGAAGTATGAAATATTTGAAAAATGTTCAAAGTATTTCTAGATGAAGTTGAAAATCATTGTAACAAGAGAATAAAGAATTTATGATTGGATCATAAAGGAAGATATTTGAGTTACAAGTTTAGCAAACACCTAAAAGTTGAGGAATCGTTCCATAGACTTGTATTTCCCGAAACACCATAGGAGTATGGAGTGTTCGAGAGATGAAATCAAACTTTGTTTGACATTGTTGGATCAAAGGTGTCGTATATAAAATGGCCATTATATTTTAAGGATAAAGCTTTAGAGACTACCGCTTTTACATTGAAAAGAGCGCCATCATGATCCGTTGAAATGACACCATATGAGATATGGCATGGGATAAAACCCAAGTTGTCATTTCTAAAATTTTGGTATGCTATGCATATGTAAAATGTTTACAACCAAAGTCGGATAAATACGTCTTTGTAGGTTATCCCAAAGTAAATATTGGGTATTCCTCCAGAACACCTAAGACAAACGTGTTTGTCGCTGAAAACGTCAAGTTTCTTAAGAAGGAATTTTTCGCAAAAAGTCAAGTGGGAGGACAATAGAACTTTGATTAGGTTGTTGAACCTAAGCTATATGTGCTGAGTAGCGCAGCGCTGGGAAGTGTCCCGGAGGCGGCCACAATGCGCATGGCTATCGTACCTCAAAGGTTGTGGTCACATAGAGCTAAGTTCCTATTGAACCGCGTGAGTCGGATAACAATCAAATAGTTAGATTTGAGAACAGATCATTATTGTTTGACAATGATGAATCGACTACATGCAAAGAAGCGATGATGGGCCCTGACTCCGTCAAATGGCTAGAAGCCATAGAATCCGTGATAGTTCCATATACGAGAAACCAAGTTTCTGAACTTGGAAGACCCTCAAAAGGCATGAAGCCTAATGAACGTATTTGGATCTATAAAGGCAGACATGGATGTTTAACATCTATGAAATAGTCGACACGTCGTTAAAAGAGTTTACGATTGTGTTCAAGGAGTTGACTGTGACAAGATTTGATCTTTCACAGCGATATTTTGTCTGGACGGATTACTGTAGCAACCACTACATATGCCAAGTTTGGTATATGTTAGTTGAACAAACAAGACAACATTCTTCTAATAGAATGGTTATATAGGACATGTACATGACATGGTCCAATGGGTTTTGTAAATTCAAAGGATGCTAAAAGGCATGCAAACTTCAATGGTTGAAGTAAGCATCGCGGAGTTGGAATATTCACCGTGATGAAATAATTAAAAGGTTTAGTTTCATCAGATACGATGAATATGCTTGCATTTGCAAGAAATTAAATGGGAGCGTTGAGACATATTTTTAGTACATTATGTAGAAGACATATTGTTAATTGGAAATGATGTATCTTTTATTGACATAGGTTAAGAATTTCATTAAAATTAGATTTCAATGAAAGACTTAGGCAAAACAAAAATATTGGGTCTCGATGTCTATGTAGATAGATCGAGGTGCCAATATGGTTGTGCCAAAGTACATAGATGAAATATTGAATGAAGTTCAATATGGAAACGACAAGAAAAGTTCTTGCCGCATGGAAGAGGTTGAAACAAGATTCAGGTGTTTTTGACACTTGATGAGTGAAGCCACATGAATGATTTGATCGATCATGTATACCGTGATATGTACATATCCAGATATGTCCTATGCTCTAAATGTTATGAGCATATACCAGAGTGATAAAAGTCATAAGATGATCACTGGACAATAGTAGAGATATCCTTATGTGCTTTGGAAGGACTAAGGATATATATTGTGTATGACAAAGTGACACATAATTCATTGTAAAGTGTTACATTGATACTAAGTTTGTCACAAGATACAAATTAAGTTTATCTCAATTTTAGATATACGTTAGGTGGCACAATGTAATGGAAGGAAGTTCCATGATGGATTTGGATGAGTTCCAAAGTTAAGACATTGTGAGGGATTCTACAACAAAGGTTGAGTATATGGCTGCTTTAGAAGTAGCAAAAGAGGACATTTGTGTCAAGAAGTTTGTTATCAAACTAGGTGTAGTTCCAAGCTGGCTATTACTATGAAGATCTATTGTGCAACAATAGTGACAACATGATTTTAGCTAAAGGAACTAAGGTTTCACCAAAGGACCAAATTTATACCCAACTATCTCATTTGAGAATGAGTGATGCGTAGAGACGCAAAGACATGCAAATACACACAGAACTGAAACTGTCAGATCTGGAAATCAGATTAACCACTGCAACGCGTACGGATAACACGTGAAAGCCATAAGTGTTATATACGCAAGTATCAACTAGATTATTGACTCTAGTGCAAGTAGGAGACTGAAGGGAATATGCCCGAGAGGCAATAATAAAGTGGTTATTATCATATTCCATGTTTATGATAAATGTTTATTTCTCATGCTAGAATTGTATTAATCGGAAACATTAATACTTGTGTGATTAATAAACTAAAAGGTTCCTAGTAAAGCCTCTCTTTTATACTAGCTCGTTGATTAACTGATGATCAAGGTTTCCTGATCATGAACATTGGATGTTGTTAATAACGGGGTCATGTCATTAGAAGACTGATATGATGAACACTCACACCCATAGTATGAATAGCAAAACGATCAAGTCATCAAGTTCATTGCTATATCAAACTCATACGAAATAGTTCTAATCCTCAGACCATGAGATCATGTTAATCACTGATACCGGAAGAGTGCTTTGATAATATCAAACGTCACACCGTCACAGGGTGATTATAAAGGTTGATTTGGGTATTTTAAAAGTATTAGTTGAGGCTCATGGATCAAGAGTGGAATTTGTCCGACCCGATGACGGGAAGATATTCTCTGGGCCCTTCTCGGTGATATTGCATTAGAATCGCTTGCAAGCATGTGACTGGGTCACAAGAATGCATTATCACGGAACGAGTAAAGAGACTTGTCGGGAACGAGATCGAACTAGGTATGGTTGATACCAAATGATCGGATCTCGGACAAGTAATAATATCGCGAGACAAAAGGAATTAACTATGTTCGTTACTGGTTCACACGATCACTAGTTCATCGTTGAGTAAGTGGGAGTCATCATGGATTTCCAGATCCCGCTGTTGATTATTGATCGGAGAGGAGTCTCGATCATGTCCACATTATTCACGAACCGTAGGGTAACACACTTAAGGTTCGCCGTCGTTTTTGAGTGGATACGATACTCCGATCGAATTACAGGACAGCATAAGGGTTATTTCAGAAAAGCACCGAAACTGTTTCGGGATATCGAAATAACTCAAGGGTGTATTTGTTAATGTTTGTTAATTGAATGAATTAACAAATATTAAAGAAATAAAAATGTTTTATTAAATCAATAAGTGTGAATTTTAATTAGCATGAATGTCATGCATTAGAATGGGGGTTACCTCATGTTGATGAGGGGGTTACCACCATGAAGGGAATGAAGAGGGGTCATGAAGAGGAGGAGACCTCCTTGGCCGGCCACCCCTTAGGGGCTGCCCCTCCTCCTCTATATAAACCCCTCCCTCTCCTCCATGTCACATACTTCTTGATCCTCCCCTCCCTTGCATAGTTGCTGCCCAATTTCCGTCTCTGCTTAGCGAAGCTCTGCCGGAATTGTAGTTCGTAGTTCATACACTTAGAGAAGTGTGTGGTGGAGTGTCCGGCGGATCCCTTCTTCCGCTGCCCCGCTGGACCGAGGGCGTGGAGGAGTCGACGTCGAGCTGTACGTGTGACCGAGCACGGGGGCGCTGCCACTTGTGGCGCCGTGTACACGATCTTGTGATCGTCAAGTGAACCACTACGTCGACTACGTCAAGTGAACAACTACGTCGACTACGTGCGTCTACATCGACTCTCCATCGTCAACATTTGTGCGGGAACGTAATCCCCGCTTACGGTCGTCGAGGGTTAGTCTCCGTTGCTACCACCTCGTAGAGTATCTTGGCTAGTTTATGTGTTCTTGCGTAGGAAATTTTTTGTTTTCTATGCTTCGAACCCATCAGGGGTCTAGTTACAGGTTAGGTGGTGATTTGGCTGGCTGTCGGCTCCTCCGTGGCCGCGTCCTCGACGTGATCCTCTCGCCCTGCTCTGACGATTACGCTTTATAAAGCGCCTTTCCCCTTAGACCGGCATCTGGGAGGCATATGCCCTCCCTTTTGCCTCGGATCCTGTCGTGGGGAAGGCTCCTTGATCGCTGATTGGCTGGGTCCGGTCGTGGCATTCGTCACTCCCGTCCTTTGCCTCTGTCGCTCTTGTCGGGGCTAGCCCACTTTCGGCAAAACGGCCGTTGGAGGGCTTTTGTCTTCATCGCCCGGCTCTGGCTCTCCTCGGTGGAGTCGCCAGCCGGCTGCTGGCGCAGCCGGCCCTTCGGGTGGAGCCGGTCTTCTCATCCTAGAGCCGTGGAGACTCCTGGGACGCCAGCCGGCAAATAGCTCGGCCCGTGGCATGCCCCATTAGTCATCCCCACGACACCACCACCACCCTCCCCCGACGCGGCCGTGCCTGAAGCTTCCATCCTGTCTCTCTATCTTGTCCCTGCCCTCTCACACCGACCACATCCTCTCCTCCTTGCCCGCAGGCAACTGCTCGCTGCCGCTAGCCCTGACGCCCCTCTGCTCCTAATAGGAAGACATTGCCGCCCTACTCCTGGCCTGATGGGTACTGCACGCCGTCGGATACGATAGAAAAGGAGTGCCGCCTGCGCATGGATGCCGAGGCGGGCATCGGGTGCCTGCCTACTGCCGCTACCGTCTAGGGATTGAGGGAACCAAGGAGGGTCGTGCTCGGGAGGAGGTGCCCGGCGGCCGGTGGAAGAGGCGGCGCATGGCTGGTAGTTTCGACGGGGATCTTGCATCGCGTCAATAGAGGTCTCATCCCCACGGAAGGCGGCCGCAGGTGCGGAAGAGCATGCACGTGAGGCGGCCCGGACGGCGGCAGCACAGGGACTGGGGAGAGAAGGGGATTCAGGGTTGGGAAGAGAAGGGAAGCCGACGCCACCTGGACCGATTCCTCGCTTCCAGGCCCTCCCCACTGCTGTGCGCATCGAATCTAGGCTAAGATCGGCCGGATTTCAACCAAGAACGGCCGAGCGCTGCAGCCCTTCCACCTGGACATCTCGCCGGCCGATCTCAACCCCGGACACCTCCATCGCCACATCGTAAACCGCCACATGTGTCATGTGTGACGCCCACCCCGCCACGGGCCCGCCTGTTCCTGAGCCCCGACGGCTTCCAATTTGGCCGGTCCACTACCTATCGGGCGCGTGCGGCAAGGAGTGATTCCGGAGATGGGGCAATCGAGGGGTGTGGCAAGGAGTGATTCCGGAGATGGGACAGTCGAGGGAAACAAGGGGAACATAAGCACGAACCGGTACAATGACACTTTGCAGTATTATGTGATTTTGTGGGAGGGCAAAGTCGGTAAAAAAAAGTTGAATGAAAGCGTACTTTTGGTGGATTGAAAGCATACTAGCGAGCCACAGACCATACCTCTAGCAATATTATTAGTAGAGACTAGAGTTTTGGTGGGATTAGTGGGGACTAGCTGAGTGCCCGTGCGTTGCTACGGCTCAATAAGTTTAGGTCAAGATACATCTATAATTTACGATAGGTATTTGCTCCGGTACAATCCCCTCTCCTCAAACTCAGATCAAACTTAAACATAAGGACGGCTGAGATCGCTCGATACCACTTCATTGCTAATATTTAACAGGTATACGTAGCCCGATACAAAACCCGTATGGCCCAACTAAATAATATGAATTATGTATCATACGTATAGGTGTGAGTATGTGCCCCGATGCATTGGTGATGGTGTGTACGGGGACGAATAGTAAGGCAGCGTGTCAGGTATGTGTCCAGCTATTTGGTAACAAACGTGTGAGGGAGCAAGATTGTCCGGCAAGTTGTCTGGCGACTTGTCCGGCCTGACCAGAAATAGGGAGCCAGAGTGTCCGACATCGGGGGCAAGACTGTCCGGCGGCGATCGTGAGGTCCAAAGATGGCAGCGG
This sequence comes from Dactylis glomerata, assembly GCA_007115705.1. Lineage (NCBI taxonomy): Eukaryota > Viridiplantae > Streptophyta > Magnoliopsida > Poales > Poaceae > Dactylis > Dactylis glomerata. The sequence goes on from QXEO01000183.1 coordinate 764,721, forward strand.
CCGCGCGATTGGCCGAGGCGGCGATGATCAGCACCGACACATAGATGAGATGAATCGGGGAAGGACGAACATGTGGGATAGAGTTTGAAGAGTATCGGATGCCTGGACGTGGGTATACCCCCGATCGACATGCCTATACTTGGGTATACCGGGTTTTGGATATGGGCTTAGACATGGACTTTGGTTGAGTGTGGGGGGAGGGTTGTACTGGAGCAAGCCTCTTTACGATATGTGCACAACATACATTTAATGCAAAATATAACTCTGCTAATATGATGCTTGATTGCATTAGTTATGTCAAGATACGAAAGTTGAATCCCAAATTGGATAGATGATATTTATCATGTGAAAACCAAGACCAAGCAGCAAGTTCATTATCTTTGAATTCATCAGCTCCATCATCCACAAAATTCACATGTTCTATGAGAAAGAAAAGAGGAGAAGATGAAACACAAAACGGTGTGTTGCAACAGCTCTAAAATAAAGCAATATGTACACATAGCTAAAAACTATTACCATTAGAAACATCTTAAATTAGGTTTCACCTAGATTTTGGTTTTATACCATTAGTAAACATCTTGAATTCCTGTCTGAGTTCACTTACATGTTCGACTTGCATATATTTTTACCCCTGTGATAACTTATAATAAATTTCTCTAATATAACCTCATAGTAGTTAGTATACAGTAAAGATAGATGTACAAACTTCTTTTGCGAGATATGTAGGGTTCTCCATTGCAATTGAATCTTTGGATTGTTCTCATCTAGCTTTCTTTTATCCTGATTGCATCATATTTTCATATTTATGCCCTTTTAATCGCATCGCTTTGAGTGATTTGGAACCAAATTTAGATCATGCGGTTCCACTAAGTCAAAATCCCCACCCTTACTATCAAAAGCCAATATCTCAGCATAAGAGAGCCGTGTTGTCTCACTTTGTCCCATGCGTCCAATTAAGACTATCATCCACATGACATCATGTCTAGTAAATTATGATCATACCATCTGACGGCATGTACTTTGAAACCGCTTCGTCCAAGAAAGAAAATGGTCTGCACGAGCGAGTTCCAAGTATCTTGATTTTATCGGATCAAATTATTCCACTTAGATACTATGCCTTAGGACATGAAGTTACAGGAAGAGGAGAGCGATCGATCAGCTTAATTACATGCGGCTGTGCGGCTGGCACATGCATGGTTCCATTATAGATCATGAACTTGGCAATTGGCACCGGCCGCCGCTACTTCAGAATTTTTCAATCCGCTAGTTATAGAGAGGCAACGGCGAATCAGAGACTGATTTTTCCAACTTGTGAGAGAGACGAGCAGTTGCAGGTACTGCAATCGATACCTGACCGCCATTGTTGTTGTGGTCGATCGAGCTCGAGGGGCCAAATCGTACAACCTCTATGTCTGGACGGACCATTACCAACAGCTCCAGCTCCTCCATCTTGACTAACGCCGTAGTACGGTTGCAGCCAGGCTTCCTGCTGAAACGTCCCAGGCTCCCAGCGGTGTCATTAACCATGGCATGCATCGACGTCCCCAAGTTACCCGCATCCTTGTCATCTCTCCGTCCATGACCCCGGCTCATGACCGCCATGTCCCGCGTGCGGCTTTTACTGGCACGACCGAGGGCCCAGGATTGGATTTAGATGGATTCCATTTGGAATACATATTCTCCCGCACAGTCCAGCCTGAACGGACGAAGAAATCGTGATGATTTTTCTTTTACGAAGGGAGGTTTTCTTGACGTAGGACGGTAGGATGGCGGTTTTCTTGAACATACGAAATTTTAGTCAGTTTTTTTACATACTATGGTTTTTAACCATCACGTCCTCAAGCCGTATTATTAGTTTAGATTAGATAATCCCCACCAAATCCTAAATCTCCACTCACTTTTAAAAATATGTTTGGTACTAGAATATTGGACGAGTTTAATCCCCGCCAATCCCCACTTTTCCCCAAATTTTAGTGTATTTTTGTCAATCCCCAACACTCTACCTCTACCTAGCGGATTGTGGGTAGGATTTTGTGGGGATTGGGTAAAGGTAGGGGTTTCACCCAATACTCTAGGAGATTATCCCCACTAATCCCCACCAAAACTCTAGTACCAAACAAGGCCTAAAATAGTCCCGCTTTGCTCCCGGCGGGATTAGTAGCTCCTCCCGCTTATCCCTACATGTATCGATACGCATGCATGCATTAGCTGGATGGAGCAAACAATGCAGGTGCATGCTCATGCAATCATTACATTCTCGGTGGAACTATTTGCGCATGCAGCCACGCAGCGAGTTAACCGCCAGGTCCCACCGGACGTATGACTCCCGTTTTTTAGTAACCCTCTAATCCCGTTCTGTCCCAGCAGTCAAGAGCAGGTGGGAGGCGATCGTCCCATTCCCATCCTGCTTGCATCAATACTTGGGCCTTCTAGATGGGCTTTGGGCTTGGTTCAAACTAAGATAAAGCTGGACACACATACACTAAAAAAAAGTACTCCCTTCCATCCATAATAAGTGTCGCTGATTTAGTATAAAGTTATAGAAATTTTAACTAAGACCTAAAGATCGTAGAAAGCAATTACCATGGCACGAGGGTTTTCTCAAACGTAGTCCTTCCTGGTTACTCTCGTGTCTGATAGTCGATCTAGCGCCAAGAGTCGGGGAACCTCAGATTTCATGTGTCCTTTCTTGCACTGACGATGGATGCACATCATATGGAAGCTTCTTGGTCCCATCTTGTTATTGGTGTTGTATTTAAATCTGAGATTGGTTCTAGTCTAACCAAGTTGAATGGTTTAGTTTGTTGTCTTAGCTTTGATTAGTTTAGGTGGAAATGGGCTGAGCCAGTCATCGGTTCGATTTAGTTTGGGTTTGTGGAAAATACAGTTTAATTATGGTTGATTATGGTTATGAACAGTTCGTGACGAGGGTTAACTCGACAAATGTCCTAGATGAAGGACTTAAGATCGGGGAAGTAGGGCGTCGGATAAACTCGAAGGTAAATCAGTCAAACAAGGTGTGTATCAAAAGTAAACGTGGTAGTGAACTTGGCTTGCTTTCAATCTATCCCTCACCGTCCTCTCCTGGCCCCTATATATAGGCGGCCAGGTCTCAAGGAACGGGAGGGGTCTGATACATATTACAACATCGGTATATGACATGAACTCGTATTTCGACTAGGATTACACTTGGGTCTAGCTTAACGGGCCTCAGGGGTACTCAAGTAATGGGCTCTATTATCTATACCCTTGTCAGTAGCCCCCGAGATTCTACCAGAATTGTAGATTTGGGTTGAATCTCAAATCTTCATATCTTCGACTTGATTAATCTTTCGACTTCTTCTTCCTGTACTCAAAAAATAAATATCTTTCATTATATTATCTCGCAAGGGGTTTTGATGAACAAGCCTGACAACTCTGATAGATCAAGAGGCCAGTTAACTGCCTGAGCAGATACTTGTCACCTACTTCAAATTCAATCCCCTTGGACTTGAATCCGGGAAACTGGTCAAACCCATTCTTTTGCCGCATTTAGGACTTACAAAGAACGAGTTCCAGTGGTTCTCAGGGTATCCAGTGCGTCCACCAGGATTTTCTTCGCATCGTAGACACAGATAGTTACTAGCAGAGTGCATCCATATGCGTATACGAGGCCACACAGGACGGATCCTGGGGTCTTACCTTCACGATATGTTTCAATCATGGCATTCGAGTTTCATCGCGATGACATAACTCGAGAATCATATGTTGCAGCCTTGTTTGACTATTTTAGCGCTGAAAATCTTCGGGTTGTCCAACCTTGACTAATATAAATTCTCTCCCGATGGGAGTGATTGCACTATTCAAGTCTTCTTCCGCCTTCTTTTACTCTCTTAGGAATTTTATGAATTTCGTCGGGTGCGCGACCAGCGCTCCCGATGGGAGTAGCCCCCGAGGCTATAGTCGAAAACATGTTTCGAGTATAGGCTCCAATAAATTTTTATTCCTTTATCCGCCACATAGCAACTCATTTGATAATATCGTCGGGTGCGCGACCAGCGCTCCCGATGGTAGTAGCCCCCGAGGCTACAGTCGAATATTTTTGGGTATAGACTCAAAGATGAGTTTTCTTTCTTGATGCCTCTTTTATCTTGTGTAACAAATTTTGTCGGATTCCTTGATCAGCACTGATAGGTAAAATGGCATGCTAGCCTTTTTGCTAAATTTTCTATGAGTATCCACAACTATCGCGTTGTATCTTGATGCTTTTATTTCCCAGTTACTTGAATGCTCATGACGTCATTAGTAGAATCACTCTGTGTGTGATTTGACTGGGAGCTGATCATTGCTTGTGGGCAGCGCAGTAATTTTACAATTTTTCCTGCCCGTTAGTGGGTTACCGCTTCCGCTTCTTGCGCCACGTCTCAGCCCACGTTCCTTCGTCAGGAAGCTTTATAAGGGGGAGAGTGGGGTTTTTACTGTTTACCAGTTCCTTGCTCTTCCGCCTCCACCATTGCTGCATCTCCCTTGCGCTTCTGAGCCTCTCCGCAGCCCCCGAGCGTAACTCCTATAGATACATGTCAAGAGAGTCGCTCACAAGAAGCAGATGGCGAAGAAGAAAAGCATCAACGTGTCAACCTGCTGGGTGCCCTCGGAGTTCGAACAATCCAATCTGACCAAGGCCCGGAGAGATGGATTCCTCGTCGGAGGGGATCAAGTCATCTTCCCCAGCACCGAACGCATTCCCAAGCCCCCGAGCGGCTATCGGGTGATGTTTCTCGCCTTTCTTCTGCGCGGCTTATCCTTTCCTGCCCACGAATTTCTTCGCTGGCTTCTCTTTGTTTACGGCGTGCAGCTTCACCAGCTCACGCCAAATTCTATTTTGCACATCACTTGTTTTGTTACTCTTTGTGAGTCTTTCCTGGGGATCGAACCTCATTGGACTCTCTGGAAATTTCTCTTCCGCCTTCGCCCTAGCGTCTCTTTATCGAAGAAACCTGAGCTAGGCGGGGCTGTTGTTTCTGTCCGCGCTAACGTGCACTATTTGGAATTTAACATGGCTGCCTTGGTGCAAGGTTGGAGGAAGAAGTGGTTTTATATCAAAGATCAGAAAAATTTTTCCTCTGACCATTACGGCATTGCTCCCTTTGATGTTGATAAAGATCTGAATAAACTGTCGTCGTGGGATTCTCCTCCCACGGAAGCTGAGATGGAAGACATCAAGCCCTTGCTGGCCCGCATCCAAACTCTGAAGAGTTCAAGTGGAGGTGTGCTGTCGGGGACGCAACTCATGGCATTCTTCCTGCAGAGGCGAATCCAGCCTCTTCAACATCGTGCTTCCAAGCTGTGGTCATACTCTGGCTTGGAGGATTCTTCTCGAGTGTCCGAAGAGGACATAGATAAGAAGGATCTTGACAAACGAGTGAGAGCTTTGACTACTCTCACAATGGATGACGAGATTCCAGCGTTAACAGCTGATTTCTTTGACTCCGAGCATCCCTTGCCTGCGGTATGTGCTCTTTCATTCGCCAACTTCTCATATATTCGCCTTCTTGTATTTTGTTGCTGCTTTCCTGACAGTTTTTGCGACTTTCTCTTGTGCAGGGCCACCAATCCTTTGTTTCCCATCCTCCTGTTCCAGAGGGAGGACCTATTCAGGTTGATCCTGTTTCTGCTACTTCTGAAGCATCCAATGCTGACGAAAGCCAGGACACAGATGATGCTGAAGTTTCGCTGGAAGAAAATAGTTTAACTACGTCGCCTCCTCCTGCATATTCGAAAGAACCTAGCCTTGATAAGAAGAGGAAGCGTGTCAAAGAGCTTCTTTCTTCGAGTACCTCTACTCCCAAGAATGCGGCCGGGGAGCCCTCTGCTCCCAATCCTCCTGAAGTTGAAATTTTGACCTTTTGGACTCGTGAGTCTTGCTGATTCAGTATCTTTCTTTTATTCGTTTTCTTTTCTTTTGACTAATGCAAAGTTTTTGCTTTTTGTTCCCTTTCCAGTGACGATGAGGGCCCGAAAAGGGATGCTGCCACTGCTTCCCATATTGATACTTTTGCTGCCAATGAACCGCCTTCTCAAGAGGCTGCTATGGAAGTGAAGTCGCCAGAAGCCCTTGTTAAGAAGGGTACCTCTTCTCGTGCTTCCAAACGTCTGAAGAAGGCGATGACGGCGAGCGCTTCCCTTGACACCCATCGACCAGTGGGTTCTCCTGATGATGTAAGTACTGCTTCTTGTGGCTTGCTCTTTTTATTGCTTGAATTTTTCTTCTCATGCTTTCCTTTAACAGATTCTGATGAAAAAATTTGTCTCTTTGGGCTTGATGTCTACGCACTTCTATTCTTGTAGACACTTGTTGGGCCTCCAAGTGCAGAGGTTTGTAGAACAGCAGCAAGTTTCCCTTAAGTGGATCACCCAAGGTTTATCGAACTCATGGAGGTTAGAGGTCAAAGCTATCCCTCTCAAGCAACCCTGCAATTACGATACAGAAAGTCTCTTGTGTCCCCAACACACCCAATACACTTGTCAGATGTATAGGTGCACTAGTTCGGCGAAGAGATAGTGAAATACAAGTGGTATAGATGATTATAAGTAGCAAACGTGGTCTAAAACAAATATCGCTGCGAGCAAACAAGTAACAAAACAGCAAGTAAACGGTGTGCAAAGCTTGGAAACAAGGCCTAGGGATCATACTTTCACTAGTGGACACACTCCCAACAATATAACATGAATGAACAAATAAATAACTTCTCTCCACGATGGTACTCTGAATTACTCTCCTATTGAATAACACTAATCATTGTGTAGTGGCTACAGAAGCACCCCTTAAAGTTCATCAAGTACTTGACAAACACCACTCATAGAGACATCCAAATCAGATCACAATTCAAGATAGAAATCATTGCAACTTAGACCAAGTACTAACACGGTGCACACACTGTCAACATTACACCATGAAAGGAGGAATAGATCACTCAATACTATCATAGTAATAATTACTCTCATAATCCACAAGAGATCACGATCATAGCCTAAACCAAGTACCACCACGATGCACGCACTGTCACCGTTACACCATGGCAGGAGGAATAGATTACTTTAATAACATCACTAGAGTACACTATAATAATTAAGCATAGGAGTAGCATAATATCTGAATAATAACATCTACTTGTTCAACATGATACAAAGCTCACGATCACATAAAGATCACATCATGGGAGAGAGAGGTGAACCACATAGCTACCGGTAGAGCCCTCAGCCCCGGGGATGAACTACTCCCTCCTCATCATAGGAGACAGCAAGGTTGATGGAGATGGCGGTGAGGTCGATGGAGACTGCGGAGACGGCGATGGAGACCGATGGAGATGGCTCCGGGGGCACTTCCCCATCCCGGCAGGGTGCCGGAACAGAGACTTCTGTCCCCCGAAATTCGTTGGCGATGGCGGCGGAGCTGCGGAACTATTTCTAGAAAATTGCTGACTCCCCTAGGGTTTTCCGTACCGAGGCTTTATATAGGCGAAGGGGCGTCGCGAGAGGGCAGCCAGGGGCTCCTCACACATGGGTGGCGCGGCCAGGGCCTGGGCCGCGCCACCCTAGTGTGAGGGCAGGCCCTGGCCCCTCTCCGGCTCTCTTTCGGATGTCTGGATGCTCCCGGGTAAAATAAGACTTCAGGAACCTGTTTCGTCCAATTCCGAGAATATTTTCTGTGTATCACTCTGAAACACAAAAATAGCAGAAAACAGGGAACTGGCACTGTGGCACTTGTTAATAGGTTAGTTCCAGAAAATGCATAAAAGTGCCACGAAGTGTAACAAAACATCGGGTAAATGGTGTAAAAACAAGCATGGAGCATCAAAAATTATAGATACGTTGGAGACGTATCAGCATCCCCAAGCTTAACTCCTACTCGTCCTCGAGTAGGTAAGTGATAACAAAGAAATAATTTTTGAGGTGACATGCACCTACACAATCTTGATCATATATGTAAGTGTTGTGAGCTGGGATCATAAGAACTTAAAACATGGGCATGAAGATATGACAATAAGACTTAGCAACCATGTTGTAAACATGCAAATGAACACAAACAAAAGATCATGAAAATGAAACAATAAAAGTCAAACATGTGTTCAAATCATAAGGAAAAACATACAAATGATTTTTAGCTTGTCCTTCAAAGAGAGCAAAACATAAATGCATAGGACACCTTCAAGTTTAAGAGGGTGACTAGATACAAATAATTTAAGAACAAGTGAAACCAACAATATGAGTCAATCAATGAACTTTGGGACAATGCATATTACACTAAGAATGACAACTATGCTCTCTTAATGGTGCATAAAGAAAGAAGGTGGTGACTCAACATAAAAGTAAAAGAAAGGCCCTTCGCAGAGGGAAGTAGTGATTGCAAGTTTTATAACCTTCAAAAATTATGGTACTTACCGGCTTTGAGCTCTCATTGCCCCCATCATAAGCATCTTGAATGATTAAAGTTAATGCGAGAACAATTATGATGCATATGCTTGACAAATCATAAGTTGAAAACCTCGTGCCCCGTGAATACGAGTACCCAAACCTCATGCTACTTTACTTAGAGTCCCAAGCAAGGCTCTTGTCATTGTAAGTATATGCATATCATTGAGAACCGCCAATGGGGTACCTCCGTGCCCGATGACATGGAACAAGCCCACACCAAAATGACAGGACAAGCAGACAATGAACACCTCGACATCTCTTTTATTTGCCTTTTGTTTAGCTTTTTATTGTGAGATGCGTCTTCGAATGTTCACCATGGGTATGCTGCAAATTTCCACCATGAATTATGCATGGCTTAGATTGGCGGCCCAGCATTTCCCTAACACATATACAAACTCCATGATCCCCACAAGATTCCCAATTCATTTCACACCGCGGGCATCCATAAACAAAAGATCACGATATCAACTCAAATAAGAAGTGCAATGTTGAAAGCTTGCCCCATGACAGCATGGCTGGGCTAGAATCCAACTTACAACTTGCAAGCATAACAACTCAACATAAGAGACCACAATGTCAAATTTTTAAGAACAGGAAAAAGTAAAGTGTGCCTGCCGGTTCGTGAGAGCTTTACTGACCGAATTTCGCATAACACTGGTAAGAGTTTAATTTGAAGAGAAAATAAAAGCAAGTCAAATTTACTTGGAATAGCAAATTGCTAGTAGGTATGTATGGTGGACACTTTGGAAAACTTTGGCTTTTAGGAGTTGGATGCACGAGTAGAGCTCATACTCAGTACCAGGCGAGGGCTAGCAAAAGACTGGGAGCGACCAACTAAGAGAGCAGTAATGGCCATAATCATGCAAAGCGACAAAGCGACATTAAAAGAAGCATACAATGGCATCAAAAGTCAAAAACTAAATGATCATGAAGGCTATTGGCGACTTTGTAAGAGTCTAACATGTGTGAGCATGCGCCAAGTCAACCCAAATAAAGCATCAAGGAGAAAACCAAAATAATGCTTCCATACAATAAAAACAATGCATGATTTTTTTCAAAGGCTCATTAAGCAATCTCAGTCATTTGAGACAAGTCATGCTACAGCAAAACCACTAAGCATACTATCAAAAAGACATCAAGCATGACATGAAAAAGCCTAAGCCGCAGTCTACACAAGCTCCTTCTTGTACCACTTTTTGCATAAAGCTTTTTCTCTTTTCCAACACCATTCAAACTTTTTAATCCAACTCTTTTGAGGAAAACCAACATGGTCCATAGGCAAAAATACACCTTGATAAATAAATATAAGAAGATCTGAATGCAAATCAAGGCGAAAACGAAAACCAAAAGCAGTAGCAGAAAAAGAGAACACTCATTGAAACGATAAGAGTGAAAAACAGAGTGTTCTTGGCAAATGAAAAAAGGAGTTCATCTCCTCCAAAAGAAACATGATGTGATCTAACCATTTATTGCAGCAAACTAAACTAAACTAATACTGAAAACAAAAACAACAGACGCTCCAAGAAAAATGCATAGTGCATGAAGCAATAAAAATATAGTGTCTTGAAAGGTGACCTGATTTTTGCCGATGAAGAAGGGGTGCCTCGGGGGCATCCCCAAGCTTTGACGCTTGTACTTCTTGGATATTTCTTGGGGTGATGCATGTGTCGGGGGGATGACCCCCGGTAGGGTCAAGAGGCTAGAAAGATACAAGGTTCATGGTTGACTTTTATGCCGGTTGACCAAGAAAAGGCCTGGCCGGAATATAGGAGCATCAGCCTGTCCGGCATATGTGTATATCCCGGCTGGTGTTTAGATATGCCGGTATAGCCGGAATACCTGTATAGGGGTGCCGGCATATTCTCAGATATGCCGGCCTAACTATTTGGTGTGTTGTGCAGGAGCAGGGGAGGCCGGATTACCCGACCTGTATAGGTCGTTGGTCCGGCATATAGGTCCCGGATATGGCCCACGGTCGTATCCGGGATACTCAAGTCAACCAAGGTGTCACATCGCTACAATCAAGGAAGAAAACATCCAAGCATGGTAGCAGAGTAAGATGGCAGGGTGCACAGTGGAGGTTACCTACCCTCACTGTGCACAAGTACAAGCTTACCTCAGGAGGGTAAGGTCACAGTCCTGGAAGTACAAAGTACAGGGATATGGTGTCCCATCGAGAGCAATCAGGGAGGAAGTCAAGGGTCTCTGCCATCGTCACCAGCTCCTGTTTGGAGTGTAGCCTGTGTCTCCTGGCTTCAAGTGACCGTTGTAACCCTGGCCACCACTATATAAGGTGGCACAGGGAGTCCTGGTAGAGGGTTGGTCTCTCAGTATTCCTACACTCAGCAGTTCATCTTCCTCCTCTAGCAGAGAGCTTGGAAGCACCATTGTTGTGTACTCCATCGATCCAAATATATAACCAGTAGAGCAGGAGTAGGGGTGTTATCTCCTTACGAGAGCCCCGAACCTGGGTAGATCAGTGTCTCTTTCTGTCGTGCTTTTTAGCTCGTTCCCCTCTCCCGAATCCACCAGCATCTAGCTCGGACCCCATTTAAGCCATCCTATGGCATATGTTGTTTCACCACGACGACATTTGGCGCCCACCGTGGGGCAGATCGATATGCTGGGCGGAGTATTCATTCGGACGGGGTCTATGATAGCAGCTACGGGAGTGTGCGTGGTCTCTGGCCTCGTCCAGAGGCTAGGCTCGCTCAGTTTCGCCAGTGACAACGCCGGTTGTCTCGGTGGCCGGCCGTTCCCCAGGGATGGCCGGATCATGTCTTTCGGTTCCCACGAGGTGTACGTGGGGACTGAGAGAATTTGCAGGAAGGAGGTGCTGGTGGCGTCGGATCCTCCGTCACATCGGTTGGCTCACGCTGGGCGTAGCGCTCGCTCAGTAGAGTCGGCTGAGGTGATGATGGCCGGCACATCTGTGCCGCCGGCGGAAGATGCCGGCAAACCAGCAGCGGCCGGAGCTTCTCCCCCGGAGCCGCCGAAGGTCAAAAGGTCGGCGCGTCCTCCGTTGGAGCGTGCGGAGAACCTGGCCGGCACTTCCGGCGTGCCGGCTAGGGGCGAGGTGCTTCTTCCCATCCTAGATCGGCTTCTTGAGCCGGTGCGATCCGGCGATGATCCGGAGCAAGCAAGGGAGGTCCTGGAGGGATCTCGTCAGGCCCTCGTCGACGAGGCCCTGGCCATGAATCAGGAGCGCGAATGGTTCAACCGGCAACTCCATGAGTATGAGGCAGCCCATGGTTTTACTCCTGTAGTAATCCGGCCTAGCCGGATAGAAGAGGTTAGAACTAGAGGCAGAAATCTTAATGCTGAGATAGGAAAAGATGCTAGAGATAAAAGTCATACTGCAACTAGTACTGTGCCTAAGGTAGTCTATAGCTCGCCAGTAAAGAACCTTAGGGCTGCGGCCGAGGTAGCTAAGGATTTGTCTTGTTTATCCGGCGAAGCACTGCGTGAGCAGCAAGCCCGGCTTAACCAACTTTTGTCTGAAGCTACCAAGCAGCAGGAGGCCTTTAAGAAGGCAAATCCAGGTGCCGGGGCATCCCAGTACGTTGTGTCGGCGGGAGGTGCCGGCGCGAGGTCGAGGGGCCAAGCCTCGTCCCCGCATCCCAGCGCCCGGCGTGCCGGAAGTGTGACCTCTGGCCGCCGGGACAAGCAGATCCAGGTGTACGATCCGGCTGTCGCCGGAAAGCAGGCGATGGTGCAGAAGAATGTCGGCCAAGCTGACAAGTATGTCGGCAGCAAGAGGCCCGGCCAGAGTGTGTCGTCGTGGTGAAACAACATATGCCATAGGATGGCTTAAATGGGGGCCGAACTAGATGCTGGAGGATTCGGGAGAGGGGAACGAGCTAAAAAGCACGACAGAAAGAGACACTGATCTACCCAGGTTCGGGGCTCTCGTAAGGAGATAACACCCCTACTCCTGCTCTACTGCTTGTATATTTGGGTCGATGTAGTACACAACAATGGTGCTTCCAAGCTCTCTGCTAGAGAAGGAAGATGAACTGCTAAGTGTAGGAACACAGAGTGACCAACCCTTTACTAGGGCTCCCTATACCACCTTATATAGTGGTAGCCAGGGTTACAACGGTCATAAGAGACCACAAGACACGGGCTACACTCCAAATAGGACTTGCTGACGAAGGCACTGACCCTTGACTTCCTCCCTGATTGCTCTCGATGGGACTTGGTATCCCTGTACCTTGTACCTCTTGAACTGTGACCTTACCTCTGTGAGGTGAGCTCTGTACTTGTGCACAGTGAGGGTAGGTAACCTCCACTGTGCACCCTGCCATCTTACTCTGCTACCATGCTTGGATGTTTTCTTCCTTGATTGTAGGGATGTGACACCTTGGTTGACTTAAGTATCCCGGATATGACCGTTGGCCATACCCAGGACATATATGCCGGACCAACGACCAACGAGGGTCGGGTAATCCGGCCTCCCCTGCTCCTGCACAACACACCAAATGGTTAGGCCGGCATATCTAAGTATATGCCGGCACACTTTTATAAGTATTCCGGCTATGCCGGCATATCCCAAGTATCAGCCGGGATACACATTATATGCCGGCCTGGCCGATGCCCTTATATTCCGGCCAGGCCCTTCCTTGATAACCCGGCATAAAGTCAATCATAGACCTTGTGTCTTTCTACTCTCTTGACCCTACCGGGGGTCATCCCCCCGACACTAGTCCCAGAAGCTGCCGAGGTTCCCCAGTCATAACTGTGGAGCCTTGACAGGTTCAACATACCTTTTTTCATTATGCCCCGGCGATCAGATTATATCCCGGCCTCTGTTCCTGTTCCAGAACTTATTCCGGCCGGTCCCGAGGGTATTCCGGACGGAACATATACATCGGGCAATTAATCCGCATATAGACGAGTCTTCCTCGAGAAGCCATGCCTGACAGCTTTGCATCGAAACTTGTAACTGCCCTGCCACCTCGAACGGTCACCCACGATGTGACGGTTCACAGTGCAGATTACTTCTTGCCATCATTGCGTCATGGCACGGTTACGGAACCGCCGCCCCACTCCGTGCCGCCACGTGGCGCCTCGCCGCAGAAACGGTCGGGGGAGTGGAGCACTATCCTCGATCCCCACGACCCTGCCTCTTCGGTATAAATATGGGGTGGGGGTAAACTTGCTCTTTTTACCCCCGCCACAGTGCCTTCTTCCTCTTCTGCTCTCCTGCTGCTTGCGCTTCGCCGCCGGACCGGGGACAGAGAGAAAGCTCCGCCGCCGTCGCCCACCTGCACGCCGACGCATCCGCTCGCCGACGCCCGGCTCATTGTCGACGACGCCGCCGCCGCCTCTTCTCCGCAGCATTGCAGGGAGATTGGATCTTCCTCTGCACACTTGCCGCCGCCGCTCTTTCGCCGCCGGCCAAACTCCGGTGAGTTCCTCTCTCCCTCTGTTCTTCCTCTTTGATGCTTCTTCATAGCTTCGCATTGGTAGCCATATCCGCATAGATCTAGTGCAGTTCCTCTCTGGATTCGACAAGCATTGCTAACAGCGCTCACAGGTGTTCTTCCTTAGAAGTTTTACCCTGTATTTGTTTCCTATTTTAACTGCTCGGTAGATCTTTTTACTCGCTAACACTGTGAGGGCGGTATGCCGGAGAGACTAACCTCCCTCTTTTCTCCGGCCTTGATAGGAATTACACACACGGGACTCCGGCTCTCACGCCTTACCCGGCCACCTAAGATGGCATCTTCAAGCATGACGGGGACCTCGGCCTCTGAGGAAGATACCTCGGCCCGAGCCCAAGGACGCTCCGGCTGGGAGGGGTCGGAGGTCACTCCGGCCGACATATCCTGGGTCACCTCCACCAGGAGAGTCCCGGAGGGCGTAGCATGCCGGCTACCAGCGGGAGAAACTGTGCCGGCACCTGAACCCGAACGCGTCGTCTTCATCGCCCACTTCGGGGGCTTTCGGTCTGCCGGTGCTCGGACTTCTTCCGGGACTTCCTCAACACCTACGACCTACAACCTCATCATATCCCGGCCAACTGCCGTGATGATCCTCTCCGCCTTCGCTGCTTTTTGCGAGGGCTATGCCGGCATAGAGCCCCTCTACTCAAGGCTGGGCGAAGTACTTCCAACTGCGGAAGAAAGTCGTCCAAGAGCCGCCCCGGAGCAAGGACGACCCGCCGGAGACGGCCCAGGAAAAGAAGGACCGCCCCATGACCCTCTGCGGCGCGGCCACCATCATGTCCCGAAAGGGCTCGGACTTCCCCAAGGTGGAGCTCCTGGAATCTTGCAAAAGTGGCAGAAAAGCTTCTTCTACGTCAAGAACACCACCGACGAGGATCTGCTCAACCTGCCGCCATTTGTGGACGAGCCACCCTTGGCTATGACGAACTGGACCTACAACCCGAAGAACTCGGTGATGCCGGTGAATGCGCTTCACCGGGTTAAGGGCGAGCTCCGGGATGCCGGTCTTACTCCTCAAGACCTGGTGGCCTGCTATATAAGCCGGCGCGTCTCCCCTCTGCCGCGCCGGTCGCACAAGATCTGCCAGATGAGGGGCCAATGGACCCCACCCGGCACTCCACACACGAGCTGACTCCGGCCGACATTCTGCGCCGGATTAAGGATGTCTGCAAGTCCTCTCAGGCCACTTTGCCTGGGGGCTAGAACCATACAGCCGGGATAGGCCCCCCCAACGGTAAACCATCTTATCCGATACATAAAGTCCATGTCCGGCACATAGATACTTAAGCCGACACATGTCATATTGATCCGACATACCTCTTCCACCGGCATATTTCCTTGTCTGAATACTTGACTTTGCTGTTTATACAGAAATTCAGCTTCCAAGCCATGGAGAACTCCCGGATCAAGATCGCGGCGGACCGCACTGTTGCGGATGTTGAAGATCCGGATCATTGGGATAAGCTTCCCAGGAGCACCCGTGCTGCAGCTGCCATGGGTAAGGGCTCTTCATCCCGGCATTATACTCAAGACCGGAGTGAGATTGATTCTGACGAGGAGATCCTGCTGTACTATGACCCGATGCCACTTGCGTATGCCTTTCCAGAAACACCTATTGCTTACGAGTTTCCAATGCCGTCCTCAGCTATCCCGGACGATATGGTTATCGACGCCGCCCTCTGAACCAGGGACCTCCTTCCACCGGCGGACGTGCCGGCCGGAAGCGAGGGGTGAAGCCCCAGCCCGACACACCTCAGAAGTCGAAGAGGCAGAAGGTCGGCGTGCCCATACTGAAGAAACCGAGACCTGTCGCCGCGGGGTAAGTTCCTTCTGCTTGTTTCATTTCCGACATATCTCTTGCTTGCATTATTGACTTGGCGTTTTTTCTCTTTCAGAGCTCCTCTTGCGCCGGAACAAGCTTCTGGCTCGAGTGGCGACCCGAAAGTTACCAAGCCCGCGGCCACTGCTACCTCCGACATTCCCTCTGCTAGCACACGACCTCCCGGCGCCGGCATCTCGCCTGCGCCCGACAAGACCTCCTCCCCGGCGAAGGACGTTCCTCCGCCGGAACAAGACACCTCTGCCCCCGACGTCCACATGGACTCGGGGGCTCAACAGGAACCTCCGGCTCCTGATGTCCACATGGACACAGGAGCCCACCAAGAAGCACCAGACTCCGGCGCGCCCACCAGCGACGCCGGCACAACTGAAGACGCCGGAGCAGACATCAAGGGTAAAGGCCCTTTAGTGCCGGAAGTCCGGACTATTCCGGATCCTGCCTCTGCTGGCCAAGATGCACCGGCCGCGCCGGAACAGCCCGTGCCCAAAACTCCTTCTGCTGAAACGACTCCTGCACCGGCCAAGACCACGGCGCCGGCCAAGACCTCTGCCCCGGCCAAGTCCGGCACATTGAAGATCCGCCGACCAAGTCCGGCACTCCATCCGCCGCCACTGCTCCTCCTAAGGCAGCGCCTCGGACCAGCTCTGCTCTGGCCCTGCATCTTGGCAGGGCAGCAGCCCGGCCTGGCTACCGGCCAACTTCTTCGACACCCAGAACTTGAGGGCATCATCCCCTTGACAAAAGTGACCAAAGCCTCGGCTCTCAAGGAGCATTGCACCAAGTGGAACGACGCCGCACATGGACACCGCGACTCCAGCAGCAAGAAGGCCGAAGCCGCCACTGGCGCCCAGCGATATCCTGGCCGCGAAGCCCCTACCGATCGCCTGCGAGCTCCTCAGCCTCCAGCAAGACTTCACATTGGCCTGCCACCAACGTAAGTCCTCTCTATTACACACATATCCCCAGTCCCCGAAAATGTCGGCTGTCCGGGATACGGACATCCGGGATTTTCTCATAGTCTTTTAGCTAGCTTCTTTTGAATTAACTGCCGACATATGAGCTCGATCCGAGCTTCAAATCCTAGTCACCGAGGGCCGGGATAGGTGCGCAGCACCTGTGCCGGGTCTTTAATTTCACATCTCAATTATCTTTCAAATCCTCTTGACCGAGATATAAGCTCGTTTCGAGCTTCAAATCCTAGTCACCGAGGCCGGGATAGGTGCGCAGCACCTGTGCCGGGTCTTCAGTAGAATGATCACTTGATAGAATTTTCAACTTAATTTCCATGCCGAATTTCTCTGCTGATATTTTAAATCCGGGCACTTTTGCAGCGCATGAACAACACCCGGGCCGACCTGTTCATGACTTGGTATGCGAGCATCGGAAGTTATCCGACGCACACAGCAAGCTTCAGCTGGAGCTGTCCCAGAAAGGTAATTTTGCCGACATACTGCTTATGCCGGATATCTTCCTCTCTTTACTTTGCAATCTTACTCTGCCGACACCTAACTTGTCCGACATTCGCAGCTGGTGCCGAAGCCAAGTCACCGAGCTTACCAAGAGGTGAAGAGCTTACTGGTATGCCGGATCCCTTTACCGATACTACCTTTGTACTTCAAATCCTTTAATGTTTTCACTGTTTTCTTTCTTCAAATCCTTGTTACTTCAAATCTTTTCAGACGAGAAGCTGCACTGGAGGCACGCCACCAGGACTGTGTGTCCTCGGTGGATGTAGCCAAGCAACTGGACGACCGGGATGCCGGTCACAAGGCCGAGGTAGGAGCAGCTGAAGGGCCGGATCACCGAGCTTCTGGACGAAAAGGAACAGAGGGAGGGCCTACTGAAGAAAACCCAGTCCCTGCTTGTCACCTCCGAGACTGATGCCTCCAACGCCCACGCTGAACTGGATAGCCTGAAGGAGCAGGCCACCAAATGGGAGGTTACAGTTGCACAGCTGAATGCCGACCTTGCCAGTAAGCTTCAAATCCTTTCCCTTTATCCTTCCCGACATAGTGTAATCTTCGGCATAGCATCTATGCCGACATATTCTCCTTTTGCTAACATTGTTTCTATTCTCAGACATGTTTCCCGCTTCCGTCGGACGTTGAGAGGGCTTTGCAGTTGGACGAGAAAACCGGGGTGTTCCGGTTGACTCGCCCAACTGGGACATGTCGGAGCAGCTGCTGGCTCTGCAGTCCCGGAAGAGCCATGACGCTCTACACTGAAGAACTCTTCTATGGCGCCCAGGAGGCATTCTCTGCCCTCTGGCCGGGACAAAGGACTCCCACTGATCCCGTCGACCTCGGCAACGATCTGCAGCTGGCCAAGGTTCGCCTCCGGGAGTGGCGAGATTCCGGCGCGAGGGTTGGAGCTGACGAAGCTCTCAGCTACTTCTTGTCCTGGTATGAAAAGGCTGACTTGGAGACTTTGCGCACTGTGCGCGAAGGATCCATCTGGACCACGGATCCGGAACATATCCGGCGCCGCAGAGTTGGCCCACAGCTTATGTGGACTATGCCGACACCGACGCCTTCGTCCGGGACATCCGCGAGCCGGAGAAGAAGACGATGCCGGGACATCCGCCGCTGCTGAGGGCTCCGACTCCAGCCAGGATGAAGATGAAGCTGAAGCCGACACTGATGCTCCGGAACAGGCATCTGCCCCGGGCGGAGGTGATGGCTCCATTCCATCTGCTGGGTCCGGCACACCTGAGGCCGACATCTCGACTGCTACTGCTCCACCTGCTGGCGGCCCCGCGTCTGCCCCTTGAATCTTTGCACCAAAAACACTTTAAGCTTTATCAGATCCCGGTATGCCGGGTGCAGTTGTAAGATATACGTTTTAATTTCCTTGGTTTGCTACCTGAACAAGTTTTATCTTGGTTTGCTTGTTATCAATGCCGGATCATCTTTTGGCTAAGTCACCGAGTTGTTTTCCTGTTTCCTCAATTTCACAACCTTGGCTGCTTGTCTACCTTATTTGGCTTTCGACGTATGAGTCTCAAGGTTGCTTCCTCGAACATACAGTACTTTAACTTTGAGACTTAGACTTCAAATCATCCGACACTTCCAATTTTAACTTTAGCTTTAACAAAAATGTCGGTTCGCTTGCTTTTACATTCCTTAGCCGTTTTCCATGTGTAGACAATCTCCGGCATCTACTCTTGCTAGCCATGAAGCCGGGTTTCGGACAGCAGCTAAGTCGAAGAGTGGCCTTTGGTGCCGACACATTACTAGGCCGACATAGGAAACATTCAGATCAAGCCAGCCGGCATATAACAAAAAACTGTAAATAAACAACAAATATACCTCGGAGCTAGTTACCCGGCTTCTTCGGGATGCCGGTATTTCATTCATTAGTCTTGTGCCGGCACAATCATGCCGGCATACAAGGAAAATATGGAAATACATACATTGTGTTGCTCAGGAGTAAAAGGGGCGCAGTAGAGCTATGTTCCATGGCCTCTTGGTTTCTTCTCCGGACCTGTCCGCCTTATTCTTCTTGGGGTCCTGCGCATCTATAAGATAATAGGCATCATTGTGCAGAGCTCTGCTCACAATGAATGGCCCCTCCCATGGAGGAGTTAACTTATGTCGGCCTTCTGTTCCTTGCTTTAGTCGGAGTACTAGATCTCCCTCTTGAAATCTCCTTGGATTTACCTTCTACGCATGATAGCGTCTGAGGTTCTGCTGATATACTGCTGTTCTTGACAGAGTTATTTCCCTTGCTTCCTCTAGCAGATCAACATCATTTTCTCTGGCTTCTTTAGCCTCTTCCTCAGTATATAGCACTATTCTTGGTGCATCATGTATTACATCTGTTGGAAGCACAACTTCTGCTCCGTACACCAGGAAAAATGGTGTGTAGCCTGTTGATCTATTCGGAGTTGTTCTTAAACTCCACAGCACTGCTGGCAGCTCATCTAGCCAACATCCCAGAGTTTTCTCCAGGGGCTCTATCAGCCGGGGTTTTATGCCGGATAATACTAGCCCATTCGATCTCTCTACTTGGCCATTGGCACAAGGGTGGGCAACCGACGCAACGTCCAGCCGGATTCCCACTTCCTCACAAAATCTGGCAAATGGCCCTTGGGCAAAGTTCGACCCATTGTCAGTGATGATGCTATGAGGAACACCATATCTCAAGATTATATCCTTTAAGAATTTCACTGCTGTGTGACCATCACACTTGCTTATGGGCTTCACTTCAATCCACTTGGTGAACTTGTCCACCATGACCAGGATATGGGTCATTTTCCCTCTGGCCGGCTTAAAAGCCCCGACCATATCCAGGCCCCAAACAGCAAAGGGCCAGGTTATCGGGATAGTTTTCAGGGCAGATGCCGGCTGATGAATCTGGTGGGCGTATCTTTGACACCCATTACATTTCCGGACCAAGTTTTCTGCCTCTTGCAGCGCCGTTGGCCAATAGAAGCCATGCCGGAATACCTTTGCCACCAATGCCCTGGACGAAGCATGGTGACCACACTCCCCCTGGTGAATTTCCGGAGCATCTCCAGACCCTCCGCAGATTCGACACATCTCTGCAATACTCCGGTGGTACTTCTCTTGTATATTTCTTTGTTGATGATGGTATACGCTTTGGATCTCCTTATAACCCGGCGGGCCTCGGTTTCATCCGCCGGCACTTGACCATCCACCATGAAGTTCATGATAGGACGTGCCCATGAGGGCACTTCCCTGACAGTGAACACTGCCTGATCTATTTCCATCATTTTGACCGACACATAATCGATCTCCATGGGCTGCGAAGTCCCCGGGACTGAAGAATCAGTCCCCGGGTATGCCGGAGCAGTCCTCGGGTATACCGGCACAACCTCTTGGCACATTTTACCCTTGCCTTTAGTTTTGCTCCGGAATACTGTACTAACAGCATATGCCGGCCCAGTCCCCGGGACTGAGGAAACAGTCCCCGGGTTATCCGTCCGGGCTCCGGCATCTATCTCCATTGGAACTGCTTCGTCCGGACCTGGCGGGACATAAATGGAGGATGACTCCGGCGAGGGTTTGATCGATGGCTTCCTCAGATGCTCCAGCGAAATGCCGAGCGGGATTGAATCTCGGGAAGACCCCAGCTTGGATAATGCATCGGCTGCATCGTTCTGAGCCCGGAGAACGTGCCGGAACTCACAACCTTCAAAGTAACCACTTAACTGCTGCACTAGGAAACGGTATGATGCCATGTTAGCATCATGCGCGTCCCATATGCCGGAACACTGCTGAATCACTAAGTCAGAATCACCGAAGCACATAATCCGGCGAATTCCTATGTCCTTAGACACCTTCAGGCCATGCACAAGTTCCTCATATTCCGCCACATTATTTGATGCTGCAAAGTGAATCTGCAGGACGTATCTCAGCTGGTCATTCTTTGGTGAACTGAGAACTATGCCGGCACCCAAGCCATGGATTGTCTTGGACCCATCGAAATGCATCCTCCAATAATTGGCATCTGGCAATGGTGGCACATACTGTATCTCGGCCCAGTCAATAAAGAAATCAGCCAAGACCTGGGACTTGATTGTATCCCTCTTATCGTACTGCGGTGTATATGGTGAAAGCTCTATTGCCCACTTTGCTATCCGGCCGCTGGCATCTTTGTTGCCTATAATTTCCGAGATAGGGGCCTCGGCCACTACCCGGATTGGATGCTCTTGGAAGTAATGTTTGAGCTTCTTGGCCGCCATATAGACACCATAGGTCATCTTCTGATAGTGGGGGTAATTTTGCTTTGAGGTGGAGAGGACTTCACTCAGATAATATACCAGCCGCTGCACGGTTTTGCCTCCTTCCTCTCGCTCTACTACCACCACAGCACTGACAACTCGGTTGGTTGCCGCTATATAGAGCAACATTGGCTCCCGGGGCATCGGAGACGCTAATACCGGCGCTGTTGACAA
Source organism: Dactylis glomerata (assembly GCA_007115705.1). Classification (NCBI taxonomy): domain Eukaryota; kingdom Viridiplantae; phylum Streptophyta; class Magnoliopsida; order Poales; family Poaceae; genus Dactylis; species Dactylis glomerata. The sequence goes on from QXEO01000183.1 coordinate 786,385, forward strand.
CAACTGTTTCAATTCCTTGAAAGCTGCATCTGCTTGCGTTGTCCAGACAAATGTGTCGGACTTTTTCATCAACTGATATAACGGCAGGGCTTTCTCTCCCAGCCGGCTTATGAAGCGGCTCAGGGATGCGAGGCACCCAGTGAACTTCTGTACTTCCCTCAAATCTGTCGGCGGCTTCATCCTTTCTATGGCACGAATCTTGCCGGGATTCACCTCAATACCCCAGCTGGAAACAAGGAAACCGAGCAACTTGCCCGCCGGCACACCAAAGGTGCACTTAGCCGGATTCAACTTCATCCGGAATCTCCTCAGGTTCCCAAAGGTTTCCCGGAGATCATCTATGAGAGTCTTGCTCTCCTTGGTTTTTATGACGATATCATCGACATATACCTGCACATTTTTATCTATCTGATCGTGCAAACACTTTTGCATACACCTTTGGTAAGTTGCGCCGACATTTCTTAAACCGAACGGCATAGTGAGATAGCAATAAGCCCCGTACGGGGTAATAAAGGATGTCTTTATTTGATCTGGCTCATGCAAGGGGATCTGGTGGAAACCAGAATAGGCATCTACAAATGATAACAGTTCACATCCGGCTGTGGAATCAATCACTTGATCGATCCGAGGGAGCGGGAATGGATCTTTAGGACATGCCTTATTCAAGTTGGTGTAATCAACACACATCCGCCATACTTTCACTATGGCGGGCTCATCTTTCTTCTTTTCCACCAAAACCGGATTAGACACCCAATCCGGATGAAGTACTTCCTTGATAAAGCCAGAGGCTAAGAGCCTGGCCACTTCCTCCCATATGGCTTTCCTTCTATCGCCGGCATTCCGCCGGAGCGGCTGCTTCACTGGCTTAGCATCGGGTCTCACGTGCAATGCGTGCTCAGCCAGCTCCCTCGGCACACCTTGCAGGTCCGAAGTAGACCATGCAAAGATATCCCGATTCTCACGGAGGAAGCTGATGAGCTCGCTTTCCTATTTGGGATCCAAACTTGCCCCAACCAGGGCATGGCGCTCCGGGAAAGCTTCATCCAGAGGCACCTTTTTGACTTCCTTACTCACTTGAAAAGAAACGCTGCCACCGGGATTTGTCATGCCCGGCATAGATTTGCCGGCCACGACCGTCTCAGCAATCTCCACTGCTCGCTTGAGCCTCTTCCTCTCCTCTGCAATGATCAGAGTCTCGGCCAGATTGGATCCGGCGGTGGCACATGCCATCGAACGCTTGTAATCACCAATGATGGTGATCACTCCTTTGGGTCCCGGCATCTTCATCTTCAGATACGCCACATGCGTAGAGGCCATGAATTTTGCCAGTGCCGGTCTACCCAGCAAAGCATGATAGAGGCTCTCCAAATCGACCACCTCGAACATGAGGTTTTCCACCCTGCAGTTATCCCGGCTGCCAAACATCACATCCATCCGGATCTTGCCCATCGGCGCACACGAAAGTCCCGGAACAATGCCGTGGAACGTGGTCTTGCTCGGTTCCAGCATATTTTCCTTGATTCCCAGCTTCTCCATCGTATCCCGATACATGATGTTGATGCTGCTTCCATTATCAATGAGGACCTTGCTGAATCTTACGTTATTAGCCGGCCCGACGAATGTCGGATCCATCACCAGAGCATATCCGCCGGGATTTGGCATGATCCGGGGATGATCTGCCCTGTCCCAACCAACAGCCTGGTCAGACCAGTACATCAGCTTTGGCACAGCCGACATAACGGCATTCACCTCCAGACACCGCCGGTACAAGCTCTGCTTGTCTGTTCTCTCGGTCTCAAAGACCATATAGCTCTGATCATACTCCTTGTACTCATTCCGGCCTGCTCCTGGGCCTCCGGCGTTATATTCCGGATTATAGCTCTGGTCAACTTGATTTACGCCGGCATTTCCGGCGTTGCTCTGATTCCCGGGATTAACCGGCCTAGGTGGGACTGCAATCGTATTGGCACCTGTCAACGGCGATGGAGCTGCCGGGACAGAGGGTCTAGCCGGTCCCCAGGGACCTGCACGACCTGCTAATATGTCGTCCAGCCACGAACAGTTCCTTGTCAAATGGTTTGCCGGCTTTCCCGGCTGGAATGTGTGGAACACACAAGGCTTGTCCATGGCAAGACCCACAGTATACTTTGGCCACTGCTTCTTCTGGCCGACGGCTCCGCCGGCATTCTTGTTGGTCCAGACATTCTTCTTCTGGAACGGCTGTGCTTGCTGCTGCGGCTGCTGCTGAGGCTGCTGATAGTCCTCATATCTCGGACGCTGGCTACTGCCGGCGCCCCCTTGCTCTTCCTCCACAGCTGCAACTTGTGCTGCCCCATACCGTTGATCCGGCCTTTCATCTCTTCTCTTGTTCCGGTTATCAGTGCGATAATATTGCCCTGATCTCCCGGCATTGCTGGTGTTCCCCTGGGTTTGCCCCTGTCCTTGTGAATCGAGACTGGGCTGCATGGGATCTCCCAGAGCATAACTATCAGCGATCTTGATTGTTTCGGCCAGCGTGGCCGGCATTTGCCTCTGAAGATTTTGCCACAGCATGGTGCCATGCCGGCACCCATGAGCGAACCACATGATGGCCTGCTGCTCATTGATTCCTTCGCAGGAATTGCGCAACGTGCACCACCTGGTCAGATAGTCACGGTCAGTCTCATTCACTCCTTGCCGGCAGTTAGCCAGCTGCTGCGGACGGTTGGGCCTCTTGTATGTACTGGTAAAGTTCGACACAAACTGCTCTTCGAAATCAATCCAGCCGTTGATACTCCCGGCCGGCAAATTATTCAGCCATATCCTGGCTGGACCTTCCAACATCTGCGGCACATATCGTACCGCCCATCTGAGGTTTCCTCCGGCGATGTTCACCGCTGTGGAGTAATCCTCCAACCAATCTTCCGGCTTCGTACTGCCATTATATGTCCTCGCGCCACGCGCGAGCTGGAAGAAGTAAGGCACCGGCTCCCCCATAATCCGGGGTCCGAAACACATAGGGCCCGGAGCTCCTTGTCTCTCCACCAACTCTGATTGGTGGATCTTGTCCAGCTTGAAACGTGCATCATTGGCTTCCAAGGACCGAGGTCCAAGCCGGGATGCTATTGGGCCTGCTATCATCTGCTGCTGCTGCTCCGGCTGATGCTGCTCACTATGCCGGCCTTGCTGGTGCTGCTGCTGATATCCCGCCCTGGCAAGGGCGGAATTGCCGTCATCCTCTCGATGTCCCGGATGGCCTGCACCCTGCTGCTGCGCTGCACCTCCGGCGCCCTGTTGCTGACGCCGGGCTGCACTGTTACTCCGGCCACCACCGGCCGCGCCTGCTTCATGCCCGGCCGGCACACTCTGGCCGGGCTTCTTGCTGCCGACATACTTGTCAGCTTGGCCGACATTCTTCTGCACCATCGCCTGCTTTCCGGCGGCAGCCGGATCGTACACCTGGATCTGCTTGTCCCGACGGCCAGAGGTCACACTTCCGGCACGCCGGGCGCTAGGATGCGGGGACGAGGCTTGGCCCCTCGACCTCGCGCCGGCACCTCCCGCCGACACAATGTACTGAGACGCCCCGGCACCCGGGTTTGCCTTCTTAAAGGCCTCCTGCTGCTTTGTAGCTTAAGACAAAAGTTGGTTAAGCCGGGCTTGCTGCTCATGCAGTGCTTCGCCGGATAAACAAGATAAATCCTTAGCTACCTCGGCCGCCGCTCTAAGGTTCTTTACTGGCGAACTATAGACTACCTTAGGCACAGTACTAGTTGCGGTATGACTCTTATCTCTAGCATCTTTTCCTATCTCAGCATTAAGATTTCTGCCTCTAGTTCTAACCTCTTCTATCCGGCTAGGCCGGATTACTACAGGAGTAAAACCATGGGCTGCCTCATACTCACGGAGTTGCCGGTTAAACCGTTCGCGCTCCTGGTTCATGGCCAGGGCCTCGTCGACGGGGGCCTGACGAGATCCCTCCAGGACCTCCCTTGTCTGCTCCGGATCGACGCCGGATCGCACCGGCTCGAGAAGCCGGTCGATGATGGGAAGAAGAACCTCGCCCCTAGCCGGCACACCGGAAGTGCCGGCCAGGTTCTCCGCACGCTCCAACGGAGGACGCGCCGACCTTTTGACCTTCGGGGGCTCCGGAGGAGAAGCTCCGGCCGCTGCTGCTTTGTTGGCATCTTCCGCCGGCGGCACGGATGTGCCGGCCATCATCACCTCAGCCGGCTCTACTGAGCGAGCGCTACGCCCAGCGTGAGCCAGCCGATGTGACTGAGGATCCGACGCCACCAGCACCTCCTTCCTGCAAATTCTCTCAGTCCCCACGTACACCTCGTGGGAACCGAAAGACATAATCCGGCCATCCCTGGGGAACGGCCGGCCACCGAGACAACCGGCGTTGTCACTGATGAAACTGAGCGAGCCTAGCCTCTGGACAAGGCCAGAGACCACGCGCACTCCCGAAGCTGCTATCACAGACCCCGTCCGAATGAACACTCCGCCCAGCATATCGATCAGCCCCACGGTGGGCGCCAAATGTCGTCGTGGTGAAACAACATATGCCATATGATGGCTTAAATGGGGGCCAAACTAGATGCTGGAGGATTCGGGAGAGGGGAACGAGCTAAAAAGCATGACAGAAAGAGACACTGATCTACCCAGGTTCGGGGCTCTCGTAAGGAGATAACACCCCTACTCCTGCTCTACTGCTTGTATATTTGGGTCGATGTAGTACACAACAATGGTGCTTCCAAGCTCTCTGCTAGAGAAGGAAGATGAACTGCTAAGTGTAGGAACACAGAGTGACCAACCCTTTACTAGGGCTCCCTATACCACCTTATATAGTGGTAGCCAGGGTTACAACGGTCATAAGAGACCACAAGACACGGGCTACACTCCAAATAGGACTTGCTGACGAAGGCACTGACCCTTGACTTCCTCCCTGATTTCTCTCGATGGGACTTGGTATCCCTGTACCTTGTACCTCTTGAACTGTGACCTTACCTCTGTGAGGTGAGCTCTGTACTTGTGCACAGTGAGGGTAGGTAACCTCCACTGTGCACCCTGCCATCTTACTCTGCTACCATGCTTGGATGTTTTCTTCCTTGATTGTAGGGATGTGACACCTTGGTTGACTTAAGTATCCTGGATATGACCGTTGGCCATACCCAGGACATATATGCCGGACCAACGACCAACGAGGGTCGGGTAATCCGGCCTCCCCTGCTCCTGCACAACACACCAAATGGTTAGGCCGGCATATCTAAGTATATGCCGGCACACTTTTATAAGTATTCCGGCTATGCCGGCATATCCCAAGTATCAGCCGGGATACACATTATATGCCGGCCTGGCCGATGCCCTTATATTCCGGCCAGGCCCTTCCTTGATAACCCGGCATAAAGTCAATCATAGACCTTGTGTCTTTCTACTCTCTTGACCCTACCGGGGGTCATCCCCCCGACAGAGTGTGCCGGCCGGGCATGAAACAGGCGCGGCCGGTGGTGGCCGGAGTAACAGTGCAGTCCGGCGTCAGCAGCAGGGCGCCGGAGGTGCGGCGCAGCAGCAAGGTGCAGCTCAGCCGAGATATCGGGAAGATGATGGGAATTCCGCCCTAGCCAAGGCGGGATATCAGCAGCAAGATCAGCCCGGCCAGCAAGCTGATCAGTGCCAACCGGAGCAGCAGCAGCAGATGATCGCAGGCCCAATAGCATCCCGGATTGGACCTCGGTCCTTGGCAGCAAATGATGCACGTTTCAAGCTGGACAAGATTCACCAGTCTGAGATGGTGGAAAGGCAAGGAGCTCCGGGTCCCAGGTGCTTTGGACCCCGGATTATGGGCGAGCCGGTGCCTTACTTCTTCCAGCTCGCGCGTGGCGCGAGGACATATAATGGCAGTACGAAGCCGGAAGATTGGTTGGAGGATTACTCCACCGCGGTAAACATCGCCGGAGGAAACCTCAGATGGGCGGTGCGATATGTGCCGCAGATGCTAGAAGGTCCAGCCAGGATATGGCTGAACAATTTGCCGGCCGGGAGTATCAACGGCTGGATTGACTTTGAAGAGCAGTTTGTGTCAAACTTTACCAGTACATACAAGAGGCCTAACCGTCCCCAGCAGCTGGCCAATTGCCGGCAGGGGGTGAATGAGACCGACCGTGACTACCTGACCAGGTGGTGCACGTTGCGCAATTCCTGCGAAGGAGTTAATGAGCAGCAGGCCATCATGTGGTTCGCTCATGGGTGCCGGCATGGCACCATGTTGTGGCAAAAGCTGCAGAGGGAAATGCCGGCCACGTTGGCCGAGACCATCAAGATTGCTGATAGTTATGCTCTGGGAGATCCCATGCAGCCCAGTCTCGATTCACAGGGACAGGGGCAGACCCAGGGGAACGCCAGCAATGCCGGGAGACCAGGGCAATATTATCGCACTAACAATCGGAACAAGAGAAGAGATGAAAGGCCGGATCACCGGTACGGAGCGGCTCAAGTTGCCGCTGTAGAGGAAGAGCAAGGGGGTGCCGGCAGTAGCCAGCGTCCGAGATATGAGGGCTATCAGCAGCCTCAGCAGCAACAGCAGCAGCCGCAGCAGCAAGCGCAGCCGTTCCAGAAGAAGAATGTTTGGACCAACAAGAATGCCGGCGGAAGTGCCGGCCAGAAGAAGCAATATCCGAAGTATATAGTGGGTCTGGCCATGGACCAGCCTTGTGTGTTTCATACGTTCCAACCGGGTAAGCCGGCAAATCATCTGACAAGAAACTGTTCATGGCTGGACGACATATTAGCAGGTCGTGCAGGTCCTTGGGGACCAGCTAGGCCACCTGTCCCGGCAGCTCCTTCGCCGCTGACAGGTGCAAATACAGTGGCTGTCCCGCCCAGGCCGGTTAACCCCGGAAATCAGAGCAATGCCGGAAACGCCGGCGTAAATCAGGTGAATCGGAGCTATAATCCGGAGTATTATACCGGAGGCCCGGCAGCAGGCCGGAATGAGTACAAGGAGCATGATCAGAGCTACATGGTCTTCGAGACCGAAAGAACAGACAAGCAGAGCTTGTACCGGCGGAGTTTGGAGGTGAATGCTGTTATGTCGGCTGTGCCGAAGCTGATGTACTGGTCTGACCAGGCCATTGGTTGGGACAGGGCAGATCATCCCCGGATCATGCCAAATCCCGGCGGATATGCTCTTGTGATAGATCCGACATTCGTCGGGCCGGCTAATAACGTGAGGTTCAGCAAGGTCCTCATTGACAATGGAAGCAGCATCAACATCATGTACCGAGATACGATGCAGAAGCTGGGAATCAAGGAGAATATGCTGGAGCCAAGCAAGACCACGTTCCACGGCATCGTGCCAGGACTTTCATGTGCGCCGATGGGCAAGATCCGGATGGATGTCATGTTTGGCAGCCGGGATAACTGCAGGGTGGAAAACCTCATGTTTGAGGTAGTAGAGCTGGAAAGTCCATATCATGCTTTGCTGGGTAGGCCGGCATTGGCAAAGTTCATGGCCTCTACGCATGTTGCGTACCTGAAGATGAAGATGCCGGGGCCTAAGGGAGTGATTACCATCATAGGTGATTACAAGCGCTCGATGGCATGTGCCACAGCCGGGTCTAACCTGGCCGAGACTCTGATCATTGCAGAGGAAAGAAAGAGGCTCAAGCGAGCAGTGGAGATTGCTGAGACGGTCGCGGCCGGCAAATCTATGCCGGGCATGACGAACCCCGGTGGCAGCGCTTCTTTTCAAGTGGGTAAGGAAGTCAAGAAGGTGCCTCTGGATGAAGCTTTCCCGGAGCGCCATGCCCTCATCGGGGCAGGTCTGGATCCCAAATAGGAAAGCGAGCTCATCAGCTTCCTCCGTGAGAATCGGGATATCTTTGCATGGTCTACTTCGGACCTGCAAGGTGTGCCGAGGGAGCTGGCTGAGCACGCATTGCATGTGAGACCGGACGCTAAGCCGGTGAAGCAGCCGCTCCGGCGGAATGCCGGCGATAGAAGGAAAGCCATATGGGAGGAAGTAGCCAGGCTCTTAGCCTCTGGCTTTATCAAGGAAGTGCTTCATCCGGATTGGGTGTCTAACCCGGTTTTGGTGGAAAAGAAGAAGGATGAGCCAGCCATAGTGAAAGTATGGCGGATGTGTGTTGATTACACCAACTTGAACAAGGCATGTCCTAAAGATCCATTCCCGCTGCCTCGGATCGATCAAGTGATTGATTCCACAGCCGGATGTGAACTGTTATCCTTCGTAGATGCTTATTCTGGTTTCCACCAGATCCCTTTGTATGAGCCGGATCAAATAAAGACATCCTTTATTACCCCGTACGGGGCTTATTGCTATCTCACCATGCCGTTCGGTTTGAGAAATGCCGGCGCGACTTACCAAAGGTGTATGCAAAAGTGCCTGCACGATCAGATAGATAAAAATGTGCAGGTATATGTCGACGATATCGTCATAAAAACCAAGGAAAGCAAGACTCTCATAGATGACCTCCGGGAAACCTTTGGGAACCTGAGAAGATTTCGGATGAAGTTGAATCCGGCAAAATGTACCTTCGGTGTGCCGGCGGGCAAGTTGCTCGGCTTCCTTGTTTCTTGCCGGGGTATTGAGGTAAATCCCGGCAAGATTCGTGCCATAGAAAGGATGAAGCCGCCGACAGATTTAAGGGAAGTACAGAAGTTCACTGGGTGCCTTGCATCCCTGAGCCGTTTCATAAGCCGGCTGGGAGAGAAAGCTCTGCCATTATATCAGCTGATGAAGAAGTCCGACACATTTGTCTGGACAGCGCAAGCAGACGCAGCTTTCAAGGAGTTAAAGCAGATGTTGTCTACAGCGCCGGTATTAGCGTCTCCGATGCCCCGTGAGCCGATGCTGCTCTATATAGCGGCAACCAATCGAGTTGTCAGTGCTGTGGTGGTGGTGGAGCGAGAGGAAGGAGGCAAAACCGTGCAGCGGCCGGTATATTATCTGAGTGAAGTCCTCTCCACCTCGAAGCAAAACTACCCACATTATCAGAAGATGACTTATGGTGTCTATATGGCGGCCAAGAAGCTCAAACATTACTTCCAAGAGCATCCAATCCGGGTAGTGGCCGAGGCCCCTATCTCGGAAATCATAAGTAACAAAGATGCCAGCGGCAGGATAGCAAAGTGGGCAATAGAGCTTTCGCCATATACACCACAGTATGATAAGAGGGATACAATCAAGTCCCAGGTGTTGGCGGATTTCGTTATTGACTGGGCCGAGATACAGTATGAGCCGCCATTGCCAGATGCAAATTATTGGAGGATGCACTTCGATGGATCCAAGACAATCCATGGCTTGGGTGCCAGCATAGTTCTCAGTTCACCAAAGAATGACCAGCTGAGATATGTCCTGCAGATTCATTTCGCTGCGTCGAATAACGTGGCAGAATATGAGGCACTTGTGCATGGCCTGAAGGTGTCTAAGGACATAGGAATTCGCCGGATTATGTGTTTCGGTGATTCTGACTTGGTGATTCAGCAATGTTCCGGCATATGGGATGCTCATGATGCTAACATGGGATCCTACCGTTTCCTGGTGCAGCAGTTGAGCGGTTATTTCGAAGGTTGTGAGTTCCGGCATGTTCTCCGGGCTCAGAACAATGCTGCCGACACATTGTCCAAGCTGGGGTCTTCTAGAGATTCGATCCCGCCCAGCATCTCGTTGGAGCATCTGAGGAAGCCGTCAATCAAGCCTTCGCCGGAGTCATCATCCATTTACGTCCCGCCAAGTCCGGAGAATGCAGTTCCAATGGAGATAGACGCCGGAGCCAGGTCAGATAACCCGGGGACTGATTCCTCAGTCCCGGGGACTGGGCCGGCATATGCTGTGAGCGTAGTATTCCGGAGTAAAGCTAATTGCAAGGGTAAAATGTGCCAAGAGGTCGTGCCGGTATACCCGGGGACTGCTCCGGCATACCCGGGGACTGACCCTTCAGTCCCGGGGACTTCGCAGCCCATGGAGATCGATTATGTGTCGGTCGAAATGATGGAGATAGATCAGGCAGTGTTCACTGTCAGGGAAGTGCCCTCATGGGCACGTCCTATCATGAACTACATGGTGGATGGTCAAGTGCCGGCAGATGAAACCGAGGCCCGCCGGGTTATAAGGAGAGCCAAAGCGTATACCATCATAAACAAGGAAATATACAAGAGGAGTGCCACCGGAGTATTGCAGAGATGTGTCGAATCTGCGGAAGGTCTGGAGATGCTCCGGGAAATTCATCAGGGGGAGTGTGGTCACCACGCTTCTTCCAGAGCATTAGTGGCAAAGGTATTCCGGCATGGGTTTTATTGGCCGACGGCATTGCAAGAAGCAGAGGACTTGGTCCGAAAGTGCAATGGGTGTCAAAGGTATGCCCACCAGATTCATCAGCCGGCATCTGCCTTGAAGACTATCCCGATAACCTGGCCCTTTGCTGTTTGGGGCCTGGATATGGTCGGGGCATTTAAGCCGGCCAGAGGAAAAATGACCCATATCCTGGTCATGGTGGATAAGTTCACCAAATGGATTGAGGTGAAGCCCATAAGCAAGTGTGACGGCCACACAGCAGTGAAGTTCTTAAAAGATATAATTCTAAGATATGGGGTTCCCCATAGCATCATCACTGATAATGGGTCAAACTTTGCACAAGGGCCATTTGCCAGATTTTGTGAGGAGGTGGGAATCCGGCTAGACATTGCGTCGGTCGCTCACCCATGTGCCAATGGGCAAGTAGAGAGATCAAATGGGTTAGTACTGGCCGGCATAAAACCCCGGCTGATAGAACCACTGGAGAAAAGTCCGGGATGTTGGCTAGATGAATTGCCATCAGTGCTTTGGAGTTTAAGGACAACTCCGAATAGGTCAACAGGCTACACGCCATTCTTCCTTGTGTATGGGGCAGAAGCTGTGCTTCCAACAGATGTGATACATGATGCACCAAGAGTGGTGCTATATACTGAGGAGGAGGCTAAAGAAGCTAGAGAAAATGATGTTGATTTGCTAGAGGAAGCAAGAGAAATAACTCTGTCAAGAACAGCAGTATATCAGCAGAACCTCAGACGCTATCATGCGCAGAAGGTAAATCCAAGGAGATTCCAAGAGGGAGATCTAGTACTCCGGCTAAAGCAAGGCACAGAGGGCCGGCATAAGTTGACACCTCCGTGGGAAGGGCCCTTCATTGTGAGCAGAGCACTGCACAATGATGCCTACTATCTTATAGATGCACAGGAACCCAAGAAGAACAAGGCGGACAGGTCCGGAGAAGAAACCAAGAGGCCATGGAACATAGCTCTACTCCGCCCCTTTTACTCCTAAGCAGCAATGTATGTATTTCCATATTTTACTTTGAAGTGCCGGCGCTGTTATGCCGGCACAAGACTAATAAATGAAATGCCGGCATCCCGAGGTGATCAGGCAATACCTCCGAGATATATTGTTGTCCATTTTCAGTTTGTTTAAATGCCGGTTGGCTTGGTTTGAATGTTTCCTATGTCGGCCTAGTAGTGTGTCGGCACCAAAGGCCACTCTTCGACTCAGCTGCTGTCCGGAATCCGGCTTCATGGCTAGCAAGAGTAGATGCCGGAGATTGTCTGCACATGGAAAACGGTTAAGGAAAGATAATGCAAGCGAACCGACATTTATCTTATTACCAAAGTTAAAATTTGAAGTGCCGGATGATTTGAAGTCTAAGTTTCAAAGTTAAAGTACTGTATGTTCAATGAAGCAACCTTGAGACTCATACGTCGAAAACCAATTAAGGCAGACAAGTAGCCAAGGTTGTGAAGTTGAGGAAACAGGAAAACAAACTCGGTGACTTAGCCAAAAGATGATTCGGCATTAATAACAACCAAACCGAGATAAAACTGGTTCAGCTAGCAAACCAAAGGAAATTAAACGTATATCTTACAACTGCACCCGGCATACCGGGGATCTGATAAAGCTTAAAGTGTTTTTGGTGCAAAGATTCAAGGGGCAGACGCAGGGCCACCGGCAGGTGGAGCAGTAGCAGTCGAGATGTCGGCCTCAGGTGTGCCGGACCCAGCAGATGGAATGGAGCCATCACCTCCGCCCGGGGCAGATGCCTGTTCCGGAGCTTCAGTGTCGGCTTCCTCAGCTTCATCTTCATCTTGGCTGGAGTCGGAACCCTCAGCGGCGGCAGATGTCCCGGCATCGTCCTTCTTCTCCGGCTCGCGGATGTCCCGGACGAATTTGTCGGTGTCGGCATAGTCCACATAGCTGTGGGCCAACTCCCGGCGCCGGCGGATATGATCCGGATCCGTGGTCCAGATGGATCCTTCGCGCACGGTGCGCAAAGTCTCCAGGTCTGCTTTCTCATACCAGGAGAGGAAGTAGGTGAGAGCTTCATCAGCTCCAACCCTTGCACCGGAATCTCGCCACTCCCGGAGGCGAACCTTGGCCAGCTGCAGGTCGTTGCCGAGATCGACAGGATCAGTGGGAGTCCTTTGTCCCGGCCAGAGGGCAGAGAATGCCTCCTGGGCGCCATAGAAAAGTTTTTCAGTGTAGAGGGTCATGGCATTCTTCCGGGATCGTAGAGCTAGCAGCTGCTCCGACATGTCCCAGTTGGCCGAGTCAACCGGAACACCCCGGTTCTCTCGATCCAACTGAAAAGCCCTCTCAACGTCTTCGACGGAAGCGGGAAACATGTCTGAAGAATAGAAACAATGTTAGCAAAAGGAGAATAAGTCGGCATAGATGCTATGCCGGAGAGAATTGCACTATGTCGGGAAGGATAAAAGGGAAAGGATTTGAAGCTTACTGGCAAGGTCGGCATTCAGCTGTGCAACTGTAACCTCCCATTTGGTGGCCTGCTCCTTCAGGCTATCCAGTTCAGCGTGGGCAGTGGAGGCATCAGTCTCGGATTCAACGAGCAGGTCCTGGACCTTCTTCAGTTGGCCCTCCCTCTCTTCCTTCTCGTCCAGGAGCTCGGTGATCCGGCCCTTCAGCTGCTCTATCTCGGCCTTATGAGCAGCATCCCGGTCGTCCAGTTGCTTGGCCACGTCCACTGAGGACATACAGTCCTGGTGGCGGGCTTTCAGTCCAGCCTTTTCATCTGCAAAAAATTTGAAGTTAAAAGGATTTGAAGAAAGAAAACATTGACAAAGAGGAAAGGATTTGAAGTGTAAAGTATCTATCCGGGAAGCAGCAGGATCCGGCATACCAGTAAGCTCCTTCACCCTCGTAAGAAGCGCGGCGATTTGCTCTTCAGTGCCAGCTGAAGAATGTCGGCAAAAGGTCATGTGTCGGCAAGAATAAAATGTTGCAAAGTCAAAAGAGGAAAAGATATCCGGCATACAGAGGTATGTCGGCAGAGATTACCTTTCTTGGACAGCTCCAGTTGAAGCTTGCTATGTGCGTCAGATAACTTCCGGTGCTCGCACACCAAGTCATGAAACATGTCGGCCCGGGTGTTGTTCATGCGCTGCAAAAAGTGCCGGGATTTGAAATATCAGCAGAGAAATTTGGCATGATAATTAAGTTGAAGATTCTATCAAGTGATCATTCTTTTGAAGACCCGGCACAGGTGCTGCGCACCTATCCCGGCTCTCGGTGGCTAGGATTTGAAGCTCGAATCGAGCTTATGTCTCGGTCAAGAGGATTTGAATAATAATCGAGATGTGAAATTGTTGGAGACCCGGCACAGGTGCTCCGCACCTATCCCGGCTCTCGGTGACTAGGATTTGAAGCTCGAAACGAGCTTATATCTCGATCAAGAGGATTTGAAAAATGATTAAGGGCTGAGATCGTTAAAGATCCGGCACAGGTGCTGCGCACCTATCCCAGCTCTCGGTGACTAGGATTTGAAGCTCATATTGAGCTCATGTGTCGGCAGATAATTCAAAAGCAGCTAACTATAAGACTATGAGAAAATCCCGGATGTCCGTATCCCGGACAGCCGACATTTTCGGGGACTGGGGGATATCTGTACAAGTAGAGAGGACTTACGTTGGTTGCGTCGGCCAATTTGTGAAGTCTTTGCTGGAGGTTGAGGAGCTCGCTGGCGATCGGTATGGGCTTGGCTGCCAGGAAGTCGGTCGGGTCGCCACTGGCCATGGCTTCGGCCAGCTTCTTGCTCCGGGAGTCCGCAGTGTCCATGCTGCTGGCGTCGTTCCACTTGGTGCATTGCTCCTTGAGAGAGCCGAGGCTCTGGTCACTTTTCGTCACAAGAGGGACGAGGCCCTCGAGTTCTGGTGTGTCGAAGAAGCTGGTCCGGTACCCCGGCCGGGCTGCTGCCCTGCCAAGATGCAGGGCCAAAGCAGAGCTGGTCCGGGCCGCTGCCTTAGGAGGAGCAGCGGCGACGGATGGAGTGCTGGACTTGGTCGGCTGAATCTTCAATATGCCGGTCTTGGCCGGGGCAGTGGACTTGGCCGACACAGTGGTCTTGGCCGGCGCAGAGGTCTTGGCCGGTGCTGGAGTCTTGTCGGCTGAAGGAGTCTTGGGTGCGGGCTGTTCCGGCGCGGCTGGTGCTTCTTGGCCAGCGGGAGCAGGATCCGGAAAAGTCCGGACTTCCGGCACTGCAGGGCCCTTTCCTTTAAGGTCTGTGCCGGCGTTCTTGTCGCCTGCGCCGGCGTCTTTAGTTGTGCCGGCATCGCCGATGGGCGTGCCAGAGTCTGGGGCTTCTTGGTGGGCTCCTGTGTCCATGTGGACCTCAGGAGCCGGAGGTTCCTGTTGAGCCCCCGAGTCCATGTGGACGTTGGGGGCAGAGGTGTCTTGTTCCGGCGGAGGATCGTCCTTCGCCGGGGAAATGGTCTTGTCGGGCGCGGGCGAAGATGCCGGCGCCGGGGAGGTCGTATGACTGGCTGAGGGTATGTCGGAGGTAGAAGGGGCCGCGGGCTTGGTAACCTTCGGGTCGCCACTCGAGCCAGAAGCTTGTTCCGGCGCGAGAGGAGCACTGAAAGAGAGAAAAAACACCAAGTTAATAAGCTGGGCATGAGATATGTCGGAGATGAGGCAATGAGAAGAGATTGAGATTTACCCCGAGGCAGCTGGCCTCTGTTTCTTCTGTTTGGGCACGCCAATCTTCTGCCTCTTCTGTGACTGAGGAGTGTCAGGCTGGGGCTTCACACCTCGCTTCCGGCCGGCACGTCCGCCAGTGGAAGGAGGTCCCTGGTTCAGAGGAGCGGCGTCGACAACCATGTCGTCCGGAATAGCTGAGGACGGCATTGGAAAGGCGTAAGCAATGGGCGTTTCTGGAAAAGCATAAGCAAGAGGCGTCGGGCAGATAAACATCCGGCAGTCTTCATCAGAATCATTGTCACTCCGGTCTTGAGTATAATGCCGGGATGAAGAGGCCTTACCCGCGGCAGCTGCAGCACGGGTGCTCCTGGGTAGCTTGTCCCAGTGATCCGGATCTTCAACATCCGCAACAGTGCGGTCTGCCGCGATCTTGAACCGGGTGTTCTCCATAGCCTGGAAGCTGAACCTCTGTGCAAAGAAAAAGTAAAAGGGTCAGAAGCAAGAAATGTGCCGGTGCAATATGTATGTCGGCAATGTCTATATCTCGGCGCTATGCTGATGAGTGTCGGAGAATGGGTATGTGTCGGCGTAGCTATATATATGCCGGACAAGAGAGTGTGTATCGGCAGGAGGATTTACCGTTGGGGCGGGCCTATCCCGGCTGTATGGTTCGAGCCCCCAGGCGAAGGTGGCCTGTGAGGACTTGCAGATGTCCTTGATCCGCCGCAGTATGTCGGCCGGAGTCAGCTCGTGCGTCGAGTGCCGTGTGGGGTCCATAGGCCCGCTCATCTGGCAAATTTTATGTGGCCGGCGCTGCAAAGGAGAGACGCGCCGGCTAATAAAGCATGCCACCAAGTCTTGTGGGGTGAGGCCCTCATTTCGGAGGTCGCCCTTAACCCGGTCCAGGGCGTTCACCGGCATCACAGAGGTCTTCGGGTGATATGTCCAGTTCTTCATCGCCAACGGTGGTTCATCCACGAATGGCGGCAGGTTGAGCAGGTCGGTGTCGGTGGTGTTCTTGACGTAGAAGAAGCTCTTCTGCCACTTCTTGCAAGATTCCAGGAGTTCCACCTTGGGGAAGTCCGAGCCCTTCCGGGACATTATGGTGGCCGCGCCACAGAGAGTCATGGGGCGGTCCTTCTTCTCCTGGGCCGTCTCCGGCGGGTCGTCCTTGCTCCGGGGCGGCTCCTGGACGACTTGCTTCCTTAATTGGAAGTACTTCGCCCAACCTTGGCAGAAAGGCTCAATGCCGGCGAAGCCTTCGCAAAATGCGGCGAAGGCAGAAAGGATCATCACCGCGTTCGCCGGGACATGGTGAGGCTGCAAGTCGTAGGTGTCGAGGAAGTCCCGGAATAAGTCCGATGCCGGCAGGCCGAAACCTTGCTCGAAGTGAGCAATGAAGACGACCCGTTCGTCGGGTTCGGGTGCCGGCACAGTTTCCCCCGCCGGCAGCCGGCATGCTACGCCCTCCGGCACTCTCCTGGTGGAGGTGACCCAGGATATGTCGGCCGGGGTAACCTCCGACCCCTCCCAGCCGGAGCGTCCTTGGACCCGGGCCGAGGTATCTTCCTCTGATGCCGAGGTACCGGTCATGCTTGATGATGCCATCTTGATGGCCGGGACAAGGCGGGACAGCCGGAGTCCCGTGATGTTATTCCTATCAAGGCCGGAGAAAAGAGGGAGGTTAGTCTCTCCGGCATACCGCTCTCACCAATGTTAGCAGAGATAAAAGATCTACCGAGCCAGTTAAAACAGGAAACAAATAAGGGTAAAACTCCTAAAGATGAACACCTGCGAGCGTTGCCTAGCAATGCTAGTCGAATCAAAGGGAAAACTAGCTCTGAAACTGAAGCAGATCTATGCAAGTGTGGCTACCGATGCGAAGTTATAAAAAGCGTGAAAGAGGAAGAACAGAGGGAGCTCACCGGAGCCTGGCCGGCAGCACTGGAGCAGCGGCGAGCGTGCAGGAGAAGTCCCAATCCCCCTGCAATGTCGCGGGGGAGAGAGGCGGCGGCGGCGGCGTCGTCGACAGAGGTGTCGGGCGTCGTCGAGCGTCGGCGTCGGCGGGGAGCAGGTCGGCTGCGGCGGCGATGCTGTTCTTCGGACCGGCGATGAAGCGCAGGGGGCAGAAGAGCAGAAGAGGAAGAAGGCACTGTGGCGGGGGTAAAAAGAGAAAGTCACCCCCACCCCGTATTTATACCAGGCGGCCGGTCGTGGGGGTCGTGGGGAGTGTTCCACTACCACGACCGTTTCTGCCATAAGTTGCCACGTGGCGGCACGGAGTGGGGCGGCGGTTCCTGTAACCGTGCCATGACGCAATGATGGCGAGGAGTAACTGCACTGTGAACCGTCGCATCGTGTGTGACCGTTCGAGGTGACAGGACAGTTCCAAGTTTCGATGCAGACTGTCAGGCGTGGCTTCTCGAGGAAGTCTCGTCTATATGCCGGCTGGGCCGCACCGGAGTATAATTTCCGTCCGAAATATCTCGGGACCGGCCGAAGTAACATTTAGAGAAGGAACAGTGCCGGGATATGCATGGATGTCCCGGCATATCATCTGACCGTCGGGATATAAGGAAAAACCGAGTTATGAGGAGAAGAGGATATGTTGAACCTGCCAAGGCCCCTCAGTCGAGACTGGGGGACCTCGACAGCTTCGGGGACTAGTGTCGGGGGGATGACCCCCGGTAGGGTCAAGAGGCTAGAAAGATACAAGGTTCATGGTTGACTTTTATGCCGGTTGACCAAGAAAAGGCCTGGCCGGAATATAGGAGCATCAGCCTGTCCGGCATATGTGTATATCCCGGCTGGTGTTTAGATATGCCGGTATAGCCGGAATACCTGTATAGGGGTGCCGGCATATTCTCAGATATGCCGGCCTAACTATTTGGTGTGTTGTGCAGGAGCAGGGGAGGCCGGATTACCCGACCTGTATAGGTCGTTGGTCCGGCATATAGGTCCCGGATATGGCCCACGGTCGTATCCGGGATACTCAAGTCAACCAAGGTGTCACATCGCTACAATCAAGGAAGAAAACATCCAAGCATGGTAGCAGAGTAAGATGCCAGGGTGCACAGTGGAGGTTACCTACCCTCACTGTGCACAAGTACAAGCTTACCTCAGGAGGGTAAGGTCACAGTCCTGGAAGTACAAAGTATAGGGATATGGTGTCCCATCGAGAGCAATCAGGGAGGAAGTCAAGGGTCTCTGCCATCGTCACCAGCTCCTGTTTGGAGTGTAGCCTGTGTCTCCTGGCTTCAAGTGACCGTTGTAACCCTGGCCACCACTATATAAGGTGGCACAGGGAGTCCTGGTAGAGGGTTGGTCTCTCAGTATTTCTACACTCAGCAGTTCATCTTCCTCCTCTAGCAGAGAGCTTGGAAGCACCATTGTTGTGTACTCCATCGATCCAAAAGTTCCATGATCAAAATAACTCAAAAGAAAGCGATAAAGCGGTAAACACAAATATTGGCAGAAATCTGTCAAAACAGAACAGCTGACAAAGGTCGAATTTTTGAGGGGTTTTCTGTTGCTCAAATCAAAAAGTGTTCAACTAACAAAAGTTTGGATATAACCTGGGGCATATGCACAAGAAATCGCAGGTCCAAAAGATATACAGATAATTTATACGAATTTTTACGGTGCAGCACCGAAAACAGTTTTAGGACAGCAACATCCCCAAATCTTTACCTCATTCAAATTAGAGGCTTCTCTTGGGACAACAATAAAATAAAAAGGATAAGGAGAGGTTATTACAGTAGTAATAACTTCCAAGACTCAAATAAAAGAAAAACTACTGAAAATAAACAATGGGTTATCTCCCAAGAGTGTTTTTCTTTAACGCCTTTGAGCTAGGCGCAGTAATTTGCAAAGATGCTCATGTGGGCGCCATATAAAAGCTTGAGGCAAAGGTGCCATATAAGAACTTGAAGCAATAGAGCACATCAAAAAGCAAATGCGAAAGACATTTATATCTGAACCACTTCCTATGCATAGGAATCTTGTAAAAAAATAAATCAACGAGGCACATAGTAGCAAGCATGGATAGATAAAACAAGTGTGATGTATACGCACTTCTATTCTTGTAGACACTTGTTGGGCCTCCAAGTGCAGAGGTTTGTAGAACAGCAGCAAGTTTCCCTTAAGTGGATCACCCAAGGTTTATCGAACTCAGGGAGGTTAGAGGTCAAAGCTATCCCTCTCAAGCAACCCTGCAATTACGATACAGAAAGTCTCTTGTGTCCCCAACACACCCAATACACTTGTCAAATGTATAGGTGCACTAGTTCGGCGAAGAGATAGTGAAATACAAGTGGTATAGATGATTATAAGTAGCAAACGTGATGTGAAATAAATATCGCTGCGAGCAAACAAGTAACAAAACAGTAAGTAAACGGTATGCAAAGCTTGGAAACAAGGCCTAGGGATCATACTTTCACTAGTGGACACACTCCCAACAATATAACATGACTGAACAAATAACTTCTCTTTGCTAAGGCACTCTGAATTACTCTCCTATTGAATAACACTAATCATTGTGTAGTGGCTACAGAAGCACCCCTTAAAGTTCATCAAGTACTTGACAAACACCACTCATAGAGATATCCAAATCAAATCACAATTCAAGATAGAAATCATTGCAACTTAAACCAAGTACTAACACGGTGCACACACTGTCAACATTACACCATGAAAGGAGGAATAGATCACTCAAACTATCATAGCAATAATTATTCTCATAATCCACAAGAGATCACAATCATAGCCTAAACCAAGTACCACCATGATGCACGCACTGTCACCGTTACACCATAGCAGGAGGAATAGATTACTTTAATAATGTCACTAGAGTACACAAAATATCTGAATAATAACATGTACTTGTTCAACATGATACAAAGCTCACAATCACATAAAGATCACATCATGGGAGAGAGAGGTGAACCACATAGCTACCGGTAGAGCCCTTAGCCCCGGGGATGAACTACTCCCTCCTCATCATAGGAGACAGCAAGGTTGATGGAGATGGCGGTGAGGTCGATGGAGACGGCGAAGACGGCGATGGAGACCGATGGAGATGGCTCCGGGGCACTTCCCCGTCCCGGCAGGGTGCCGGAACAGAGACTTCTGTCCCCCGAAATTCGTCGGCGATGGCGGCGGAGCTGCGGAACTCTTTCTGGAAAATTGCCGAATCCCCTAGGGTTTTCCATCCCGAGGCTTCTTATAGGAGAAGGGGCGATGTCAGAGGAGGGCCAGGGCCTCCTCACACATGGCTGGCGCGGCCAGGGGCCTGTCCACGCCACCTGTGTGTGTGGGGCCCCTGTGGCCCACCTCCTACTCCTCTTCGGATCTCTGGAAGCTTCCGGGTAAAATAAGACTTCAGGATGTGGTTTCGTCCAATTCCGAGAATATTTCCTGTGTATCACTCTGAAACACAAAAACAGCAGAAAACAGGGAACTGGCACTGTGGCAACTCGTTAATAGGTTAGTTCCGGAAAATGCATAAAAGTGCCACTAAGTGTAACGAAACAATAGGCAAATGGTGTAAAAACAAGCATGGAGCATCAAAAATTATAGATACGTTTGAGACGTATCAAGCATCCCCAAGCTTAACTCCTGCTCGTCCTCGAGTAGGTAAGTGATAACAAAAGAAATAATTTTTGAGGTGACATGCACCATCACAATCTTGATCATACATATAAGCATTGTGAGCTGGGATCATAAGAACTTAAAACATGGGCATGAAAGATATAATCTTGACAATAGAAACTTAGCAACCATGTTGTAAACATGCAAATGAACACAAACAAAAGATCATGAAAATGAAACAATGAAAGTCAAACGTATGTTCAAATCATAAGGAAAAACATACAAATGGTTTTCAGCTTGTCCTTCAAAGAGAGCAAAACATAAATGCATAGGACACCTCAAAGTTTAAGAGGGCGACTAGATACAAATAATTTAAGAACAAGTGAAACCAACAATATGAGTCAATCAATGAACTTTGGGATAATGCATATCACACTAAGAATGACAACTATGCTCTCTTAATGGTGCATAAAGAAAGAAGGTGGTGACTCAACATAAAAGTAAAAGAAAGGCCCTTCGCAGAGGGAAGCAGTGATTGCAAGTTTTATAACCTTCAAAAATTATGGTACTTACCGGCTTTGAGCTCTCATTGCCCCCATCATAAGCTTCTTGAATGGTTAAAGTTAATGCGAGAACAATTATGATGCATATGCTTGACAAATCATAAGTTGAAAACCTCGTGTCCCGTGAATACGAGTACCCAAACTATGCTAATTTACTTAGAGTCCCAAGCAAGGCTCTTGTCATTGTAAGTGTATGCATATCATTGAGAACCGCCGATGGGGTACCTCCGTGCCCGATGACATTGAACAAGCCCACACCAAAATGACAGGACAAGCAGACAATGAACACCTCAACATCTCTTTTATTTGCTATATTGTTTAGCTTTTTATTGTGAGATGCGTCGTTGAATGTTCACCATGGGTATGCTGCAAATTTCCACCATGAATTATGCATGGCTTAGATTGGCGGCCCGGCGTTTCCCTAACACATATACAAACTCCATGATCCCTACAAGATTCCCAATTCATTTCACACAGTGGGCATCCATAAACAAAAGATCACGATATCAACTCAAAAAGAAGTGCAATGTTGAAAGCTTGCCCCATGACAGCATGGCTGGGCTAGAATCCAACTTACAACTTGCAAGCATAACAACTCAACATAAAAGACCACAATGTCAAAATTTTAAGAACATGAAAAAGTAAAGTGTGCCTTCCGGTTCGTGAGAGCTTTACTAACCGAGTTTCGCATAACACTGGTAAGAGTTTAATTTGAAGAGAAAATAAAAGCAAGTCAAATTTACTTGGAATAGCAAATTGCTAGTAGGTATGTATGGTGGACACTTTGAAAAACTTTGGCTTTTAGGAGTTGGATGCACGAGTAGAGCTCATACTCAGTACAAGGCGAGGGCTAGCAAAAGACTGGGAGCGACCAACTAAGAGAGCAATAATGGCCATAATCATGCAAAGCGACAAAGCGACATTAAAAGAAGCATACGATGGCATCAAAAGTCAAAAACTAAATGATCATGAAGGCTAATGGCGACTTTGTAAGAGTCTAACATGTGTGAGCATGCGCCAAGTCAACCCAAATAAAGCATCAAGGAGAAAACCAAAATAATGCTTCCATACAATAAAAACAACGCATGATTTTTTCAAAGGCTCATTAAGCAATCTCAGTTATTTGAGACAAGTCATGCTACAGCAAAACCACTAAGCATACTATCAAAAAGACATCAAGCATGACATGAAAAAGCCTAAGCCGCAGTCTACACAAGCTCCTTCTTGTACCACTATTTTGCACAAAGCTTTTTCTCTTTTTCAACACCATTTGAAATTTTTATAAACACCTCTTTTGATGAAAACCAATAAAGATCAGATGCAAAAATACACCTTGATGAAAAGATATGACAAGATCTGAACGCAAATCAAGGCGAAAACGAAAACCAAAAGCAGTAGCGGAAAAAGTAGAACACTCGATTTTAAATAAGAGTGAAAACTAGAGCGTTCTTTGCAAATGAAAACAAGTACATCTCCTCCAAAGGAAATTTGTTGGGGTCCAACCATTTATTGCAGCAAACAAACAAACTAAACCAACTAAGAAAACTAAAACAACTGACGCTCCAAGAAAAACACATAGTGCATGAAGCAATAAAAATATAGTGTTTTGAAAGGTGACCTGATTTTTGCCGATGAAGAAGGGGTGCCTCGGGGGCATCCCCATGCTTTGACGCTTGTACTTCTTGGATATTTCTTGGGGTGATGCATGGGCATCCCCAAGCTTGAGCTTTTGTCCATTCTTCAACTCATCTCATCATTCTCCAATCCCTACACTTGAAAACTTCCTTCATACAAAACTAAACACAATTCTATTAGCAACATTAGTGTAAGCATAAAATATATTCAACCTCTTTTAGCTTCAGGTTTCAACCCAAAACCACCACATATTAAGCATATACTACTGTAGCAACTTCCCCAAAAGTTCCGTGATAAAAAGAACTCAAAAGAAAGCGATAAAGTGGCAAACACAAATATTGGCAGAAATCTGTCAAAACTGAATAGCTGAAAAAAGTCGAATTTTTGAGGGGTTTTCTGTTGCTCAAATCAAAAAGTGTTCAACTAAGAAAAGTTTGGATATAACCTGGGGCATATGCACAAGAAATCGCAGGTCCAAAAGATATACAGAGAATTTATACAAATTTTTACGGTGCAGCACCAAAAACAGTTTCAGGACAGCAACATCCCAAATCTTACCTCACTCAAATTAGAGGTTTCTCTTGGCACAAAACTGAAATAAAAAGGATAAGGAGCGGTCATTACAGTAGTAATGACTTCCAATACTCAAATAAAAGAAAAAGTACTGAAAATAAACAATGGGTTATCTCCCAAGAGTGCTTTTCTTTAACGCCTTTGAGCTAGGCGCAGAAATTTGCAAAGATGCTCATGTGGGCGCGCTTGAGGCAAAGGCGCCATATAGGAATTTAAAGAAATAGAGAGCATCAAAAAGCAAGTATGGAACATATTTAAATCTAAACCACTTCCTATGAAAAATAGTCTTGTAAAGAGACAAGTCATGAAAGCACAAAGCAAAAAGCATAGGAAGGCAAAACAAGTACAACTTCAAGAATTGCAACATAAAGAGGGGAAACTCAATATTGTTGAGATCCATCAAACCATGTTTCCCTCTCTCATAGTAACTTTCAGTAGCATCATGAATAGAACTAACAATATAACTATCACATAAGGCATCCCTATCATGAGCCACATGCATAAAAGGATTAATACTCCCTACATGAACAATAGTAGTAGGAGCAGATTCAATAGAATAATTATTCTCATCACCATAATCATCAAAAATAGGAGGCATATTATAATCATAACTATTTTTCTCCTCAAAAGTAGGTGAATTGAAAACATTATACTCATCATCATAAACTAGAGGCTTAGTATCATCACAAGATAGAGAACTACTATGTCGCATAGCATATTCATCAAACATATTATCATAAGAAGGAACTTGGATAGCACTAATGGTACAACAATTATTAACCTTAGAATTGGTACCAAAAAGATTTTCACTATAAAAAGTAGAGTGCTTTTCCCAATCATGATCACTAACATAGGTAACAGGCATAGGAACATCATCCCAATCAGAATTATCATAATCTATAGCAGGATCATAACGCTTAGGGGAAGATACCGTGTCCTCTCGCCTTTTACTCCTCTTCTTCTTCTTCTTCTTACTCTCTCCTTTAGAAGGGAGAGACTTGAAGGGCATCTTCTCCACATAATCTGGTTTGCTGACAGAAACAACAGAAGAAACTTTGAAGGATTCCTCCTCTCTATTAATAAGATCGAAACATCTATTAGTCCTATCATAGCTTAGCAAATCATCATGTTTAATAAGATCTTGTAAGTAAGTATTTGCGAGGCAATCTTTAGCACAATAGAGATGACAACCAAGAAGGGTGCTATTAATATCAACTTTATTCATGTCAACCAAAGAAAGCTTTCTAGATATCTCTTCACAATTCAAAAACAAAGTAAGCTCATCATGCTGATTGAGAGTAATCTTATCATCACAATACAAATATGCGGTACTCGTTCGATTAATTGGGCATTGAAAATTGAAGTGACCTTTTTCACCACAAAATTCACAAAGAAAAGGATAAAGCTCACAAACCCATTCACCAAGCACATCTAGATCCTTGAGCCACATGCTGGTTTCTTCATTTGCGTGGGTGATGCAATAATCTTCCTTGTTGTAACTCTGTTCACAAGGTCTATGTATTCCGCAAAAATTAACATGCTTATAAGAAATAGTACTTTTAGAAGTTTGAGCATGTTTATTGCAATCATCAATAACAATATCACTTTCTATGCAAGTGTCCTTAAAAGGTTCATGATACACGTCCCCATTTCCTTTAGGAACATTCATATGGGAAGCAAAGGCTTTAAAGCAATCAACCATAATTCGAGGATCAAGACCATATTTAGCACTAAGCTCTTGAAAATTAGCAGTTTTAGCGAAAGACTTAATGCAATCAAACTCATAATTCATACCTGATCCTTTACCTTTGTCGCTATCCCAACCTTCAATATTGTTTTGAATTGTCTCAAGCAGACCCCACTTGGTGTCTACATCCTTGCTTGTGAAAGACCCATCAAAGCATGCATCTAGATAGTCCTTGTAATATCCTGAAAGCCTTGCATAAAAATTATTAATAACAATATTACGGGGAAGATCATGAATAGGACATTTATGCATTAGTAACTTCAATCTTCCCCACGTTTGGGCAATGCTTTCTCCCTCATGAGGCCAAAAATTATATATCTGATTACGATCTTTATAAATCTCACTTGGAGGATAAAATTTAGAATAAAAGAGAGGTACAATTTCCTCCCAGCCAACAGATGGACCATCTTCAAGCAGCCGATACCATTGCTCAGCTCTGCCTTTCAGTGACAAAGAGAATAGCTTCTTCTTAACTTGGTTCATTGAAATACCTGCACACTGGAACAACTCGCATAATTCATGTATAAAGAGCAAATGATCACCAGGATGGACAGTTCCATCTCCTAAATAGCAGTTATCCCTAACACGTTCAACAATCTTCGTAGGTATTTTAAAAGGATGGGGAGCACAAGCATCACTAGAAACATCACATATGGGAGATAAAATATTATCAGAACAAACCTTCTCCACTAAAGCTGGGGGACTAAAAATATCATACTCAACAAAACCAGCTCCCCCAAGCTTAGACTTTTCTATAGCATTAGCATTAACAGTATTCAAAGCATTTGTACTAATAACATTGCTATGCGAAATAAGCTCCAAAGGATTTTCAATTTTCTCTTCAAATCTAAAATCAGGAAAAAGACTAAAGAACTCTTTATTTTCCATTAAGCCTAACTAGTGAAAATAAAAAACAAGAAACAAAAAGATATAATTGCAGAATCTAAAGGAAATAACTCCGAGCACTCACACAGGAGGATGCGAGTACCTTTTACCTTACCTCCCCGGCAACGGCGCCAGAAAAGAGCTTGATGTCTACGCACTTCTATTCTTGTAGACACTTGGTGGGCCTCCAAGTGCAGAGGTTTGTAGAACAACAGCAAGTTTCCCTTAAGTGGATCACCCAAGGTTTATCGAACTCAGGGAGGTTAGAGGTCAAAGCTATCCCTCTCAAGCAACCCTGCAATTACGATACAGAAAGTCTCTTGTGTCCCCAACACACCCAATACACTTGTCAAATGTATAGGTGCACTAGTTCGGCGAAGAGATAGTGAAATACAAGTGGTATAGATGATTATAAGTAGCAAACGTGATGTGAAATAAATATCGCTGCGAGCAAACAAGTAACAAAATAGTAAGTAAACGGTATGCAAAGCTTGGAAACAAGGCCTAGGGATCATACTTTCACTAGTGGACACACTCCCAACAATATAACATGACTGAACAAATAACTTCTCTTTGCTAAGGCACTCTGAATTACTCTCTGATACGTCTCAAACGTATCTATAATTTTTGATGCTCCATGCTTTGTTTTACACCATTTGCCTATTGTTTCGTTACACTTAGTGGCATTTTTATACATTTTCCGGAACTAACCTATTAACGAAGTGCCACAGTGCCAGTTTCCCGTTTTCTGCTGTTTTTGTGTTTCAGAAGTGATACACAGGAAATATTCTCGGAATTGGACGAAACAAGTTCCTGAAGTCATATTACACCGGGGAGCTCCCAAACATCCGAAGACCTGACGGAGGGGGGCCACGTGGCCCCCCTACACAGGGGCGGCGCGGCCTGGCCCCTGGCCGCGCCAGCCCCGTGTGAGGCCGCGTGGCTCCACCTCTGACAGCCCCCCTTCGCCTACATATACCCCCTGACGAGAAAAACCTAAGGGCCGGATCAGTTTTCCAGAATACATCGCGATCCGCCGCCGCCGTCGACCCGAAGATCGGGAGGGTCCAGAAGCTCTTCCCGGCACCCTGCCGGAGAGGGGAATCGCCACCGGAGGTCTTCTTCATCGCCATGCTTGCCTCCGGAGCGATGAGTGAGTAGTCTACCTTGGACTATGGGTCCATAGCAGTAGCTAGATGGTTGTCTTCTCCACCATGTGCTTCATGTTTAGATCTCATGAGCTGCCCTACATGATTGAGATCACCGTTATGTAATACTATGATGTTGGTTTGTTGGGATCCGATGAATATTGGTGTTTATGATTAAGTTGCTGTACTGAATTATATCTTTTGTTATCTCTATGTTGTTTATGATCTTGCATGCTCTCCGTTGTTAGTAGCTATCTTGGCCAAGTAGTTGCTAGTGACTCCAAGAGGGGGTATTTATGCTCGATAGTGGGTTCATGTCTCTATTTCACCTGGGGGAGTGACAGAAACCTCTAAGGTGGTAGATGTGCTGTTGCTACTAGGGAGAAAACAACATTCATATGCTCAACGGCATATGCTTTGTTTACATTACACACTTTGCTTAATGCAATTATCTGTTGTTCGCAACTTAATACTTTTGGGGTATTCGGATGATATCCCCGGGGGTGGATTATTAGTCATAGATGCAGTTGGATGGCGGTCTATGTATTTTGTTGTAATGCCCAGAGTGAATCTCATAGTGATCTTCTTGACATATCACGTTATCTTTATTCTATCAATTGCCCAACTGTAATTTGTTTACCCAGCATGTTATTTTATCTATGGAGAGACACCACTAGTGAACTGTGGACCCCGGTCCTATTTTAATCATATTGCAATCACCTATTTACTATTCCCGCACTGTTTACTTTACTAGCATTTTACTACTGTTTTCCACTCGATACACTCATAACCTTTGTTTCAAGCAAACCGGTGAGATTGACAACCTCATCGCAAGTTGGGGACAAAGTATTTGTTTGTGTGTGTGCAGGTTCCACAAACACCTTCAGTCCTCACCGTCTCTCTTCTTCCTGATCGATAAACCTTGGTTTCTTAACTGAGGGAAAACTAGCCGCTACACTCATCATACCTTCCTCTTGGGGTTCCCGACGGGCTGGTCATCACCACGCACAAGGACATACTGCTCCCACGTCAACTAAACGCCACAGTCTTTTCTGGCACCATCACACGAGTAGCAGCTTCTTTTCTGGCGCCGTTGCCGGGGAAGGGAATTTAAGAAGAAGAGACACCTACATCTGATGGGTTCGTAGCATAGAAAACAAAAATTTTCCTACGCGTGAACGCATAAACTGGCCAAGAAACTCTACGAGATGGTAGCAACGGATACTCACCCTCGACGACCGTGAGCGGGGATTACGTTCCCGCACAAACGTTGACGATGGAGAGTTGGTGAAGACGCACGTAGTCGACGTAGTTGTTCACTTGATGTAGTCGACGTCGTGGTTCACTTGACGATCACAAGATCGTGTAGCCGGCGCCACAAGTGGCAGCGCCCCCGTACTCGCACACACGTGCAGCTCGACGTCGACTCCTCCACGCCCTCGGTCCAGCGGGGCAGCGGAAGAAGGGATCCGCCGGACACTCCTTCACACACTTCTAAAGTGGGTGAACTACGAACTACAATTCCGGCAGAGCTTCGCTAAGCTAAGACGGAAAGTGGACAGCAACTATGCAAGAGAGGGAGGATCAAGAAGTGTGTGACCAAGGGAGAGAGGGGGGGTTTATATAGAGGAGGAGGGCAGCCAAGGGGCTGGCCGGCCAAGGGCCTCCCCTCCTCTTCATTTCCCCTCTTTATTCCCTTTATGGAGATTAATCCCTCATCAACATGAGGTAACCCCCATTTTAATGCATGACATTCATGCCAATTAAAATTCACACTTATTGATTTAATAAAACATTTTTATTTCTTTAATATTTGTTAATTCATTCAATTAACAAACATTAACAAATACACCCTTGAGTTATTTCGATATCCCGAAACAGTTTCGGTGCTTTTCTGAAACAACCCTTATGCTGTCCTGTAATTCGATCGGAGTATCGTATCCACTCAAAAACGACGACGAGCCTTAAGTGTGTCACCCTACGGTTCGTGAATAACGTGGACATGATCGAGACTCCTCTCCGATCAATAATCAACAGCGGGATCTGGAAATCCATGATGACTCCCACTTACTCAACGATGAACTAGTGATCGTGTGAACCGGTAACGAACATAGTTAATTCCTTTTGTCTCACGATATTATTACTTGTCCGAGATCCGATCATTTGGTATCAACCATACCTAGTTCGATCTCGTTCCCGACAAGTCTCTTTACTCGTTCCGTGATAATGCATTCCTGTGACCTAGTCACATGCTTGCAAGCGATTCCAATGCAATATCACCGAGAAGGGCCCAGAGAATATCTTTCCGTCATCCGGATGGACAAATCCCACTCTTGATCCATGAGCCTCAACTAATACTTTCAGAGTACCCAAATCAACCTTTATAATCACCCTATTACGGTGTGACGTTTGATATCATCAAAGTACCCTTCCGGTATCAGTGATTAACATGATCTCATGGTCTAAGGATTAGAACTACTTCGCATGAGTTTGATATAGCAATGAACTTGATGACTTGATCGTATTGCTATTCGTACTGTGGGTGTGTGTGTTCATCACATCATTCCTCTAATGATATGACCCCGTTATTAACAACATCCAATGTTCATGATCAGGAAACCTTGATCATCAGTTAATCAACGAGCTAGTATAAAAGAGAGGCTTTACTAGGAACCCTTTTAGTTTATTAATCACACAAGTATTAATGTTTCCGATTAATACAATTCTAGCATGAAAAATAAACATCTATTATGAACACGGAATAATATAATAACAACTTTATTATTGCCTCTCGGGCATATTCCTTTCAGTCTCCCACTTGCACTAGAGTCAATAATCTAGATTACATAGTGATGAATCTAACACCCATTGAGTTCTGGTGCTGATCATGTTTTGCCTTGGGGAGAGCTTTAGTCAACGGGTCTGCCACATTCAGATCCGTGTGCACTTTGCAAATCTTTACATCACCATCCGCGACATGTTCACGGATGGAGTGAAATCGGCGCTTTACATGCTTGAATTTCTTGTGAGACCTTGGCTCCTGAGTATTGGCTATGGCACCATTGTTGTCACAATAGATAACCATTGGATCCAATGCACTCGGAACCACACCCAGTTCGGATATGAACTCCTTCATCCAAACTGCTTCTTCTGCCGCTTCTGAAGCAGCAATGTATTCCGCCTCTGTAGTCGATCTCGCTACCACGCTTTGCTTGGAACTCCTCCAGCTTACCGCTCCTCCATTCATAACAAATACGTACCCGGATTGAGACTTAGAGTCATCCGGATCAGTGTCGAAGCTAGCATCGACGTAACAACTTGCGACGAGCTCTTCTTCACCGCCATATACGAGAAGCATATCCTTAGTCCTTCGTAAGTACTTAAGGATATTCTTAACCGCCGTCCAGTGTTCCAAACCTGGATCAGATTGGTACCTACTAGTCAAACTAATAGCATGTGCCACATCTGGTCTTGTACATAACATGGCATACATGATAGAGCCTATGGCAGAGGCATAGGGAATCTTATTCATTTCTTCTCTATCTTCAGCTGTAGCCGGACCTTGAGTCTTACTCAAGATCTTTCCTTGCAACATAGGTAAGAACCCTTTCTTACTATCTTCCATTCTAAACTTCTTTAGAATCTTGTCAAGGTATGTACTTTGCGATAGCCCAATTAAGCGTCTCGATCTATCTCTATAGATTTTGATGCCTAAAATATACGCCGCTTCACCAAGGTCTTTCATTGAAAACTTACTGTTTAAGTAATCTTTTACGCTCTTCAAAAGTTCCGTATCATTTCCAATCAGCAATATGTCATCCACATATAATATTAGAAATGCTACAGAGCTCCCACTCACTTTCTTGTAAATACAAGTTTCTCCATAAGTTTTGACAAATCCAAACCCTTTGATAACTTCGTCAAAACGGAGATTCCAACTCCGGGATGCTTGCTTCAGTCCATAAATGGATCGCTGAAGCTTGCATACCTTGTCAGCATCCTTAGGATCAACAAAACCCTTGGGCTGTACCATGTACAACTCTTCCTCAATGTTACCATTAAGGAACGCGGTTTTCACATCCATCTGCCAAATTTCATAATCGAAAAATGCAGCAATTGCTAACATAATCCTAACAGACTTTAGCATCGCTACGGGTGAGAAAGTCTCATCGTAGTCAATTCCTTGAATTTGTCGGAAACCTTTTGCGACAAGTCATGCTTTATAGACGGTCACATTACCATCAGCGTCTGTTTTCTTCTTGAAAATCCATTTATTCTCAACGGCCTTTCGGTCATTGGGAAGTTCCACCAAAGTCCATACTTGGTTTTCATACATGGATTCCATTTCGGATTTCATGGCTTCATGCCATTTGTTGGAATCTGGGCTCATCATCGCTTCATCATACGTCGCAGGGTCATCGTTCTCAACAATGGCATTTACGACAAGATCACCGTACCATTCAGGAGCAGCGCGTGTTCTTGTCGACCTACGAGGTTCGGTAGTATCCTCTTTTGGAGTTTCATGATCTTTATCATTAGCTCCCACTTCATTTGGTGAAGTCACCACCGGAACGGTTTCCGGCGCTGCGCCACTCGCCAATTCATGAAGAGGAGGTTCAATAACCTCATCGAGTTCTACCTTCCTACTATTCACACCTTTCGAGAGAAACTCTTTCTCCAAAAAGGATCCGTTCTTAGCAACAAACACTTTGCCTTCGGATCTGTGATAGAAGGTGTACCCAATTGTTTCTTTAGGGTATCCTATGAAGACACATTTTTCCGCTTTGGGTTCGAGTTTATCAGGCTAAAGTTTCTTCACATAAACATCGCATCCCCAAACTTTTAGAAATGACAGCTTAGGTTTGTTTCCAAACCATAATTCATACGGTGTCGTTTCAACGGATTTAGATGGAGCCCTATTTAAAGTGAAAGCGGCTGTTTCTAGCGCATAACCCCAAAAAGATAGTGGCAGATCGGTAAGAGACATCATAGACCGAACCATATCCAATAAAGTACGGTTACGACGTTCGGATACACCATTTCGTTGTGGCGTTCCAGCGGGAGTGAGTTGTGAAACTATTCCACATTCTCTCATATGTGCGCCAAACTCGTAACTAAGATATTCTCCTCCACGATCGGATCGTAGAAATTTAATCTTTCTGTTACGATGATTTTCTACTTCACTCTGAAATTCTTTGAACTTTTCAAACGTTTCAGACTTGTGTTTCATTAAGTAAATATACCCATATCTACTTAAGTCATCAGTGAAAGTAACAAAATAACGATATCCACCACGCGCCGGCACACTCATAGGTCCACATACATCGGTATGTATGATTTCCAATAAGTCTGTCGCCCGTTCCATTGAACCGGAAAACGGCGTTCTAGTCATCTTGCCCATAAGGCATGGCTCGCATGTTTCAAATGATTCATAATCAAGTGATTCCAGAAGTCCATCCGAATGAAGTTTCTTCATGCGTTTAACACCAATATGACCTAAACGGCAGTGCCACATGTATGCGGCTATATCATCATTTGACTTAATTCTTTTGGCATTCACATTATGAATATGTGTTTTATTACTATCAAGATTCAAAAGAAATAAACCTTTCTTCTCAGGTGCATGTCCATAAAAGATATTATTCATATAAATCGAACAACCATTGTTCTCAGACTGAAATGAATAATTGTCTCGCGTTAAACAAGATCCGGATATAATGTTCATGCTCAACGCAGGCACCAAATAACATTTATTCAGGTTTAAAACTAATCCAGATGGTAAATGTAGAGGTAGCGTCCCGACGGCGATCACATCAACTTTTGATCCATTGCCGACGCACATCGTGACCTCATCCTTCGCAAGTTGCCGCCTATTCTTTAGCCCCTGTTTCGAGTTACATATGTGAGCAACCGAACCGGTATCAAATACCCAGGTGCTATTGCGACTACTAGTAAGGTACACATCAATAACATGTATATCATATATACCTTTGTTAATCTTCCCGTTCTTCTTATCCGCCAGATACTTTGGGCAGTTGCGCTTCCAGTGCCCCGTTTCCTTGCAGTAGAAACACTCAGTTTCAGGTTTAGGACCAGCCTTGGGTTTCCTCTCAGAACCGGCAACAGATTTGCCGTCCTTCTTGTTTCTACCCTTGGACTTATTATCCTTTCTACCTCTCTTGAAACTAGTGGTCTTATTGACCATCAACACTTGATGTTCCTTTTTAATCTCCACTTCTGCAGTCTTAAGCATTGAGAGAAGCTCGGGGAGAGACTTCCTCATGCCCTGCATGTTGTAGTTCATCACAAAGCTCTTGAAGCTAGGTGGGAGAGATTGGAGAACCCGATGTATTCCCAACTCATTGGGAATCGTTATAACCAAGGAGATGAGCTTATCGGCGTACCCAGACATTTTGAGTACGTGCTCACTAACGGAGCTGTTCTCTTCCATCATGCAGCTAAAGAACTTTTCTGAAGCATCATAACTCTCTACGGCAGTATGGGAGTCGAAGATCAGTTTCAACTCTCCCATTGTATCATAAGCGTTGCTGTTCTCGAAACATTTTCGCAGCTCCGGCTCAAGTCCATACAGTATGCCGCAATGAACTAAACTGTGGTCCTCCTTACGAGTCAGAAAAACATTTTTCTCTTCATCGGGAGCATCTTCTGCAGGCGGGTTACCTAGCGGTGCCTCAAGCACATAGCCCTTTTGAGAGGCATTGAGGAGGATCCTCAAGTTAAGTGCCCAGTTGGTGAAGTTGCTACCGTTGGTGGCTAGTTTTTCTTTCTCCATGAACGCATTGAAATTCAGAGCAGGTGGTGCCATGATCTACAAATTATTTGCAAAGTTAACTTAGACTAAGTTCATAATAGAATGAGTTCAGGTTAAATCAAATTCTACGTGAACTCCCACTTAAAAACAACATCCCTCCTAGTTTTCTTAAGTGATTACACGAACCAAATCCACTATAACGCAACCGATCATCACGTGCAACGGTATAGTTTCAAAGGCGAACATCGCCATGTTCATCATATCAACCATATGACTCATGCTTAACCTTTCGGTTCGTGTTCCGAGGCCATGTCTGTACATGCTAGGCTCGCCAAGTAGAACCATAACATTTGCGTGTGTAAAACTGTCTTACACCCGTCATATGTGAACGTAGAGTCTATCACACCCGATCATCACGAGGTGTCTCAAAACGACGAACTTTCGTGACGGTGCATGTTATGGGAGAACACATTTTATCTTGATATTTATGTGAGAGGGATCATCTTATAATGCTACCGCGCGATCAAATCTAAGCAGAATAAGATGCATAAAAGGATAAACATCACATGCATATATAATGTGATATGATATGGTCCTTCACGCACTCGATCTCCATCTTGTGCGTCATGGCATGATCTCCATCATTCCACCGGCGTAGCACCAAGGTCCATGGTGCGCCAACTTGGTTGTCTTCCTCCATTACAATATATCACTTGGATATATATATACGGCACGCAGGCCATTTAAATGTAAAGACAACCATATGGCTCCTGCCGGTTGTTTATATCTTACAAAAAGGATCATCGCATACAATTTGTAACATAAACAACTTGACCATATCACATCACATGCCCCTGCAAAAACAAGTTAGACATTTCTAATTTGTCTTGCATATTTTACGTGGCTTGGGGCTTTCTAGGAAGAACCGTTCTTACCTACGAACAAGAACCACAACGGTGATAAAAATATTATTAACAACTCTTTGTAAAATAGATCATAACTATAGTGGGAGAAACGTGCACCCGCAAAGCCACATATGCCGAAGCATGTCAAGTGTGGGACAAGTCTCGTGAACGTGGTCACGTAAGGTTAGTCTCGGGCAGCTTCAATCCCACTATGCCACTATGATCCAAAATACCAAAAAATTGCAATAACATGATCATCAACGCCCACATCCACATGTGTTCTAACCGTGCATACCAACTACGCATAGAGATGGCTCTGATACCACTGATGGGTTCGTAGCATAGAAAACAAAAATTTTCCTACGCGTGAACGCATAAACTGGCCAAGAAACTCTACGAGATGGTAGCAACGGATACTCACCCTCGACGACCGTGAGCGGGGATTACGTTCCCGCACAAACGTTGACGATGGAGAGTTGGTGAAGACGCACGTAGTCGACGTAGTTGTTCACTTGATGTAGTCGACGTCGTGGTTCACTTGACGATCACAAGATCGTGTAGCCGGCGCCACAAGTGGCAGCGCCCCCGTACTCGCACACACGTGCAGCTCGACGTCGACTCCTCCACGCCCTCGGTCCAGCGGGGCAGCGGAAGAAGGGATCCGCCGGACACTCCTTCACACACTTCTAAAGTGGGTGAACTACGAACTACAATTCCGGCAGAGCTTCGCTAAGCTAAGACGGAAAGTGGACAACAACTATGCAAGAGAGGGAGGATCAAGAAGTGTGTGACCAAGGGAGAGAGGGGGGTTTATATAGAGGAGGAGGGCAGCCAAGGGGCTGGCCGGCCAAGGGCCTCCCCTCCTCTTCATTTCCCCTCTTTATTCCCTTTATGGAGATTAATCCCTCATCAACATGAGGTAACCCCCATTTTAATGCATGACATTCATGCCAATTAAAATTCACACTTATTGATTTAATAAAACATTTTTATTTCTTTAATATTTGTTAATTCATTCAATTAACAAACATTAACAAATACACCCTTGAGTTATTTCGATATCCCGAAACAGTTTCGGTGCTTTTCTGAAACAACCCTTATGCTGTCCTGTAATTCGATCGGAGTATCGTATCCACTCAAAAACGACGACGAGCCTTAAGTGTGTCACCCTACGGTTCGTGAATAACGTGGACATGATCGAGACTCCTCTCCGATCAATAATCAACAGCGGGATCTGGAAATCCATGATGACTCCCACTTACTCAACGATGAACTAGTGATCGTGTGAACCGGTAACGAACATAGTTAATTCCTTTTGTCTCACGATATTATTACTTGTCCGAGATCCGATCATTTGGTATCAACCATACCTAGTTCGATCTCGTTCCCGACAAGTCTCTTTACTCGTTCCGTGATAATGCATTCCTGTGACCTAGTCACATGCTTGCAAGCGATTCCAATGCAATATCACCGAGAAGGGCCCAGAGAATATCTTTCCGTCATCCAGATGGACAAATCCCACTCTTGATCCATGAGCCTCAACTAATACTTTCAGAGTACCCAAATCAACCTTTATAATCACCCTATTATGGTGTGACGTTTGATATCATCAAAGTACCCTTCCGGTATCAGTGATTAACATGATCTCATGGTCTAAGGATTAGAACTACTTCGC
Source organism: Dactylis glomerata (assembly GCA_007115705.1). Taxonomy (NCBI): domain Eukaryota; kingdom Viridiplantae; phylum Streptophyta; class Magnoliopsida; order Poales; family Poaceae; genus Dactylis; species Dactylis glomerata. Next base: position 822,842 of record QXEO01000183.1, read on the forward strand.
ATGAGTTTGATATAGCAATGAACTTGATGACTTGATCGTATTGCTATTCGTACTGTGGGTGTGTGTGTTCATCACATCATTCCTCTAATGATATGACCCCGTTATTAACAACATCCAATGTTCATGATCAGGAAACCTTGATCATCAGTTAATCAACGAGCTAGTATAAAAGAGAGGCTTTACTAGGAACCCTTTTAGTTTATTAATCACACAAGTATTAATGTTTCCGATTAATACAATTCTAGCATGAAAAATAAACATCTATTATGAACACGGAATAATATAATAACAACTTTATTATTGCCTCTCGGGCATATTCCTTTCAACATCAACTATATTTCCTCCCGTCAACTTGGCACCATCAAAATTCTTTTCTGGCGCCGTTGCCGGGGAAGAGAGAAGACTTCTGCGAGGGGAGTTCTTCGCACACACATACTTTACTTTGTTATTTGTTTTGCTTTACTTTATTTTATTTTACCTGCATTGCTTTTTATATCAAAAACCCAAAAAATTAGAATCCTTGGTAGTTGTTTTTACTTGTTTACTTTCGTTTTGCTGAAATGGGTACTCCTGAAAACACCAAGTTGTGTGACTTTGCTAGCACGAACAATAGTGATTTTATCTGCACTCCTATTGCACCAACTGTTCCTGCTACTACTTTTTATGAGATCAAGCCTGCTTTATTGAACCTTGTTATGAAAGAGCAATTTTCTGGTGCTAGTACTGAAGATGCTGCAGCTCATCTCAACAATTTTGTTGAGCTATGTGAGATGCAGAAATATAAGGATGTTGATAGTGATATTATTAAGCTCAAGTTGTTTCCTTTTTCTTTGAGAGGAAAGGCTAAAGATTGGTTGCTGTCTTTGACTAAGAATAGTATTGATTTATGGGCTAAGTGTAAGGATGCTTTTATTGGTAGATATTATCCTCCTGCTAAGATTATATCGTTGCGTAGCAATATTATGAAGTTTACTCAGTTTGATAATGAACATGTTGCTCAAGCTTGGGAAAGAATGAAATCTATGGTAAAGAATTGCCCCACTCATGGACTGACTACTTGGATGATTATCCAAACTTTTTATGCAGGACTGAATTTTTCTTCAAGGAACCTACTTGATTCAGCTGCTGGAGGCACTTTTATGTCCCTTACATTGGGCGCCGCATCAAAGCTACTCGACAATATGATGGTAAATTATTCCGAATGGCATACCGAGAGAGCTCCACAAGGTAAGACGGTAAATTCTGTTGAGGAAACCTCTTCCTTGAATGATAAGATTGATACAATTATGGCTATGCTTGCTAATGATAGGACTCATGTTGATCCTAATAATGTTCCTTTGGCCTCTTTGGTTGCTCAAGAAGAGCAAGTTGATGTGAATTTCATTAGAAATAACAATTTTAATAACAATGCTTTTAGGAACAATTTTGCTAGTAACAATTATAGGCCGTATCCTTCTACCAATGGTAATGGTTATGGTAATTCTTCTGGTAATTCCTACAACAACACTAGGGCCGCGCCCTCCGAGCTTGAGGTAATGCTCAAGGACTTCATCGGTAAGCGAACTGCTTTTAACAAGTCTGTTGAGGAAAAGTTAGGCAAAATTGATATTCTTGCTTCTAAAGTTGATAGCCTTGCTCATGATGTTGAACTTCTGAAACTAAAAGTGTTTCCTAATGATGTAAATGTGAGCAATATTGTTGCTGCCGCTAATGCTACCCAAGTTGGAATTGATGAAAATATTAGATTGTTAGCGGAATTGCATGCCAGGTGGGAAAGAGAAGATGAGATGGCTAGAGAGATGAAGGTATGTACTATTACTACCTCTAATGATGTTTCTCCTACTGATGGCAACCCTCTTACTTTGATTGGTGTAGAGAAGACTCCCACTCCTTGTTCTAAAAAACCTAAAACTGCCAAAACTCTTTCTCAAAAGAGTGCTGAAATTTTTCATAGTGTGGGACATGATAGTTCTATTTCTTTTAATGATTTTGATGTTGATGGCTGCAATATATCTGAAGTTATTTTGTTCTTGCAAAAGCTTGCTTTGACTCCCAATGCTAGTTCTTTAAATATTGCTTTTACTAAGCATATTACCAATGCTCTCATAAAGATTAGGGATGAAAAGTTGAAGCAAAAAGCCTCTGTTCCCAAGAAGTTAGAAGATGGTTGGGAACCCATCATTGATATGCATGTTAATGGTTATGATTGCCATGCTTTATGTGATCTAGGTGCTAGTATTTCCATCATGCCTAGAAAGATTTATGACATGCTTGATTTACCACCACTTGAAAATTGTTATTTTGATGTTCCTATTGCTGATGTTGCTAAGAAGAAACCTTTGGGAAGGATTAATGATGTTCTTATTGTGGTTAACAATAACCTTGTTCCCGTTGATTTTCTTGTTATGGACGTTGAATGCCATGCTTCATGTCCTATTATTTTGGGAAGACCTTTTCTTCGAACTGTAGGTGCTATCATTGATATGAGGGAAGGCACTATCAAGTATCAATTCCCACTAAAGAAAGGTATGGAACACTTCCCTAGGAAAAGAAAGAAATTACTTTTTGACTCTATTCTTAGAGCAAATTATGAGTTTGATGCTTCATCATTTGATATTACTTGATTCGCAATTTTCTGCGCCTAGCTCAAAGGCGTTAAAGAAAAGCACTCTTGGGAGATAACCCATTGTTTACTTTTCAGTACTTTTTCTTTTATTTGAGTCCTGGAAGTCATTACTACTGTAATGACCACTCCTTATCTTGTTTATTTCGTTTTTGTGCCAAGAGAAGCCTCTAATTTGAGTGAGGTAAAGATTTGGGGTTATTGCTGTCCTGAAACTGTTTTCGGTGCTGCACCGTAAAAATTCGTGAAAATTCTCTCTTTATCTTTTGGACCTGCGATTTCTTGTGCATATGCCCCAGGTTATATCCAAACTTTTCTTAGTTGAACACTTTTTGATTTGAGCAACAGAAAATCCCTCAAAAATTCGTCCATTATCAGCTGTTCAGTTTTGACAGATTTCTGCCAATATTTGTTTTTTCCACTTTATCGCTTTCTTTTGAGTTCTTTTTAATCATGGAACTCTTGTGGAAGTTGCTACAGTAATATATACTTTATATGTGGTGGTTTTGGGTTGAAACCTGAAGCTAAAAGAGGTTGGATATATTTTATGCTTACACTAATGTTGCTAATAGAATTGTGTTTAGTTTTGTATGAAGGAAGTTTTCAAGTGTAGGGATTGGAGAATGATGAGATGAGTTGAAGAATGGACAAAAGCTCAAGCTTGGGGATGCCCATGCATCACCCCAAGAAATATCCAAGAAGTACAAGCGTCAAAGCTTGGGGATGCCCCCGAGGCACCCCTTCTTCATCGGCAAAAATCAGGTCACCTTTCAAAACACTATATTTTTATTGCTTCATGCACTATGTGTTTTTCTTGGAGCATCAGTTGTTTTAGTTTTCTTAGTTTGTTTAGTTTGTTTGTTTGCTGCAATAAATGGTTGGACCCCAACAAATTTCCTTTGGAGGAGATGTACTCGTTTTCATTTGCAAAGAACGCTCTAGTTTTCACTCTTATTAATCGAGCATTCTACTTTTTCTGCTACTGCTTTTGGTTTTCGTTTTCGCCTTGATATGCGTTCAGATCTTGTCATATCTTTTCATCAAGGTGTATTTTTGCCTCTGGTCTTTATTGGTTTTCATCAAAAGAGGTGTTTATAAAAATTTCAAATGGTGTTGGAAAAGAGAAAAAGCTTTGTGCAAAATAGTGGTACAAGAAGGAGCTTGTGTAGACTGCGGCTTAGGCTTTTTCATGTCATGCTTGATGTCTTTTTGATAGTATGCTTAGTGGTTTTGCTGTAGCATGACTTGTCTCAAATAACTGAGATTGCTTAATGAGCCTTTGAAAAAATCATGCATTGTTTTTATTGTATGGAAGCATTATTTTGGTTTTCTCCTTGATGCTTTATTTGGGTTGACTTGGCGCATGCTCACACATGTTAGACTCTTCCAAAGTCGCCATAGCCTTCATGATCATTTAGTTTTTGACTTTTGATGCCATCGTATGCTTCTTTTAATGTCGCTTTGCATGATTATGGCCATTACTGCTCTCTTAGTTGGTCGCTCCCAGTCTTTTGCTAGCCCTCGCCTTGTACTGAGTATGAGCTCTACTCGTGCATCCAACTCCTAAAAGCCAAGTTTGCCATTGTGTCCACTATAAATTCATATGCATGGTATTTTTAAGCCATTCCAAAGTAAAATTTTCGTGTGCTACCTTTCAAAAACCTTCAAAACACTTCTCGTTTTGTGACACTGTTTTCAGCTCATGGGGACGTAGTGGTCGGATTTGCTATCTTCCATATTGCTTATTCCAAAAAGAAAAAAAAAGAAAAAAAGAAAAGAAAAAAGGCACTCCTCCAAAGAATGTGAATGTTGGTGGGCACCCGATGGAATCGGTTAGCCATGGTATGTGAAAGGAAAAGGTGCGGAGGAGTGCCAAGTTTTATAAAAAGAGCATGAAGTGCCAATCTCTCTCTCAAAAAACTTGCTTTATTTTTGTATGGAAGATAGTAAGAACCCCATTGCCAGTCGTTGACAAAGACAACCACCTCTCAAAATCAAGTTTTATCTCTGTTTTACAAATGAAAAGCTCTAGCACATGTTTAAATCACTGCTTCCCTCTGGGAAGGGCCTTTCTTTTACTTTTATGTTGAGTCACCACCTTCTTTCTTTATGCACCATTAAGAGAGCATAGTTGTCATTCTTAGTGTGATATGCATTGTCCCAAGGTTCATTGATTGACCCATATTGTTGGTTTCACTTGTTCTTAAATTATTTGTATCTAGTCGCCCTCTTAAACTTTGAGGTGTCCTATGCATTTATGTTTTGCTCTCTTTGAAGGACAAGCTGAAAACCTTTTGTATGTTTTTCCTTATGATTCGAACACACGTTTGACTTTCATTGTTTCATTATCATGATCTTTTGTTTGTGTTCATTTGCATGTTTACAACATGGTTGCTAAGTTTCTTATTGTCATGATTATATCTTTCATGCCCATGTTTTAAGTTCTATTGATCCCAGCTCACCAATGCTTACATATATGATCAAGATTGTGTAGGTGCATGTCACCTCAAAAATTATTCTTTTGTTATCACTTACCTACTCGAGGACGAGCAGGAGTTAAGCTTGGGGATGCTTGATACGTCTCAAACGTATCTATAATTTTTGATGCTCCATGCTTTGTTTTACACCATTTGCCTATTGTTTCGTTACACTTAGTGGCATTTTTATACATTTTCCGGAACTAACCTATTAACGAAGTGCCACAGTGCCAGTTTCCTGTTTTCTGCTGTTTTTGTGTTTCAGAAGTGATACACAGGAAATATTCTCGGAATTGGACGAAACAAGTTCCTGAAGTCATATTTCACCGGGGAGCTCCCAAACATCCGATGACCTGACGGAGGGGGGCCACGTGGCCCCCACACACAGGGGCGGCGCGGCCTGGCCCCTGGCCGCGCCAGCCCCGTGTGAGGCCGCGTGGCTCCACCTCTGACAGCCCCCCTTCGCCTACATATACCCCCTGACGAGAAAAACCTAAGGGCCGGATCAGTTTTCCAGAATACATCGTGATCCGCCGCCGCCGTCGACCCGAAGATCGGGAGGGTCCAGAAGCTCTTCCCGGCACCCTGCCGGAGAGGGGAATCGCCACCGGAGGTCTTCTTCATCGCCATGCTTGCCTCCGGAGCGATGAGTGAGTAGTCTACCTTGGACTATGGGTCCATAGCAGTAGCTAGATGGTTGTCTTCTCCACCATGTGCTTCATGTTTAGATCTCATGAGCTGCCCTACATGATTGAGATCACCGTTATGTAATACTATGATGTTGGTTTGTTGGGATCCGATGAATATTGGTGTTTATGATTAAGTTGCTGTACTGAATTATATCTTTTGTTATCTCTATGTTGTTTATGATCTTGCATGCTCTCCGTTGTTAGTAGCTATCTTGGCCGAGTAGTTGCTAGTGACTCCAAGAGGGGGTATTTATGCTCGATAGTGGGTTCATGTCTCTATTTCACCTGGGGGAGTGACAGAAACCTCTAAGGTGGTAGATGTGCTGTTGCTACTAGGGAGAAAACAACATTCATATGCTCAAAGGCATATGCTTTGTTTACATTACACACTTTGCTTAATGCAATTATCTGTTGTTCGCAACTTAATACTTTTGGGGTGTTCGGATGATATCCCCGGGGGTGGATTATTAGTCATAGATGCAGTTGGATGGCGGTCTATGTATTTTGTTGTAATGCCCAGAGTGAATCTCATAGTGATCTTCTTGACATATCACGTTATCTTTATTCTATCAATTGCCCAACTGTAATTTGTTTACCCAGCATGTTATTTTATCTATGGAGAGACACCACTAGTGAACTGTGGACCCTGGTCCTATTTTAATCATATTGCAATCACCTGTTTACTATTCCTGCACTGTTTACTTTACTAGCATTTTACTACTGTTTTCCACTCGATACACTCATAACCTTTGTTTCAAGCAAACCGGTGAGATTGACAACCTCATCGCAAGTTGGGGACAAAGTATTTGTTTGTGTGTGTGCAGGTTCCACAAACACATTCAGTCGTCACCGTCTCTCTTCTTCCTGATCGATAAACCTTGGTTTCTTAACTGAGGGAAAACTAGCCGCTACACTCATCATACCTCCTCTTGGGGTTCCCAACGGGCTGGTCATCACCACGCACAAGGACATACTGCTCCCACGTCAACTAAACGCCACAGTCTTTTCTGGCGCCATCACACGAGTAGCACTCTCCTATTGAATAACACTAATCATTGTGTAGTGGCTACAGAAGCACCCCTTAAAGTTCATCAAGTACTTGACAAACACCACTCATAGAGATATCCAAATCAAATCACAATTCAAGATAGAAATCATTGCAACTTAAACCAAGTACTAACACGGTGCACACACTGTCAACATTACACCATGAAAGGAGGAATAGATCACTCAAACTATCATAGCAATAATTATTCTCATAATCCACAAGAGATCACAATCATAGCCTAAACCAAGTACCACCATGATGCACGCACTGTCACCGTTACACCATAGCAGGAGGAATATATTACTTTAATAATATCACTAGAGTACACAAAATATCTGAATAATAACATGTACTTGTTCAACATGATACAAAGCTCACGATCACATAAAGATCACATCATGGGAGAGAGAGGTGAACCACATAGCTACCGGTAGAGCCCTTAGCCCCGGGGATGAACTACTCCCTTCTCATCATAGGAGACAGCAAGGTTGATGGAGATGGCGGTGAGGTCGATGGAGACGGCGAAGACGGCGATGGAGACCGATGGAGATGGCTCCGGGGGCACTTCCCCGTCCCGGCAGGGTGCCGGAACAGAGACTTCTGTCCCCCGAAATTCGTCGGCGATGGTGGCGGAGCTGCGGAACTCTTTCTGGAAAATTGCCGAATCCCCTAGGGTTTTCCATCCCGAGGCTTCTTATAGGCGAAGGGGCGATGTCAGAGGAGGGCCAGGGCCTCCTCACACATGGCTGGCGCGGCCAGGGGCCTGGCCGCGCCACCTGTGTGTGTGGGGCCCCTGTGGCCCACCTCCTACTCCTCTTCGGATCTCTGGAAGCTTCCGGGTAAAATAAGACTTCAGGATGTGGTTTCGTCCAATTCCGAGAATATTTCCTGTGTATCACTCTGAAACACAAAAACAGCAGAAAACAGGGAACTGGCACTGTGGCAACTCGTTAATAGGTTAGTTCCGGAAAATGCATAAAAGTGCCACTAAGTGTAACGAAACAATAGGCAAATGGTGTAAAAACAAGCATGGAGCATCAAAAATTATAGATACGTTTGAGACGTATCAAAGTGCCACTTCAAGATTTGCAACATAAAGAGGGGAAACTTAATATTGTTGAGATCCATCAAACCATGTTTCCCTCTCTCATAATAACTTTCAGTAGCATCATGAATAGAACTAACAATATAACTATCACATAAAACATCCCTATCATGAGCCACATGCATAAAAGAATTAATACTCACCACAGGAACAATAGTAGTAGGAGCAGATTCAATAGAATAATTATTCTCATCACCATAATCATTAAAAATAGGAGGCATATTGTAATCATAACTAATTTTATCCTCAATAGTAGGTGAACTGAAAATATTATACCCATCATCATAGCCATCATAAACTAGAGGTTTAGTATCATCACAAGCTAGAGAACAACTATTTCGCAAAGCATATTCTTCAAACATATCATCGTAAGAAGGAACATCACATAGGAGAGATAAAATATTATCAGAACAAACTTTCTCCACTAAAGCTGGGGAACTAAAAATATCATGCTTAACAAAACCAGCTTCCCCAAGCTTAGACTTTTCAATAGCATTAGCAATAATGGTGTTCGAAACATTCATACTAACAACACTATTAGCATGCAAATTAAGCTCCAAATGTTTTTCATTTTTCTCTTCAAACACTTCATATCTAAACTCAGGAAAAAGACTAACAAACTCTTTATTTTCCCTTAAGCCTAACTAGTGAAAATAAAAACAAGAAACAAAAAGATGTAATTGCAGAATCTAAAGGAAATAACTCCGAGCACTCACACAGGAGGATGCGAGTACTTTTTACCTTACCTCCCCGGCAACGGCGCCAGAAAAGAGCTTGATGTCTACACACTTCTATTCTTGTAGACACTTGTTGGGCCTCCAAGTGCAGAGGTTTGTAGAACAGCTGCAAGTTTCCCTTAAGTGGATCACCCAAGGTTTATCGAACTCAGGGAGGTTAGAGGTCAAAGCTATCCCTCTCAAGCAACCCTGCAATTACGATACAGAAAGTCTCTTGTGTCCCCAACACACCCAATACACTTGTCAGATGTATAGGTGCACTAGTTCGGCGAAGAGATAGTGAAATACAAGTGGTATAGATGATTGTAAGTAGCAAACGTGGTCTAAAACAAATATCGCTGCGAGCAAACAAGTAACAAAACAACAAGTAAACGGTGTGCAAAGCTTGGAAACAAGGCCTAGGGATCATACTTTCACTAGTGGACACACTCCCAACAATATAACATGAATGAACAAATAAATAACTTCTCTCCACGATGGTACTCTGAATTACTCTCCTATTGAATAACACAAATCATTGTGTAGTGGCTACAGAAGCACCCCTTAAAGTTCATCAAGTACTTGACAAACACCACTCATAGAGACATCCAAATCAGATCACAATTCAAGATAGAAATCATTGCAACTTAGACCAAGTACTAACACGGTGCACACACTGTCAACATTACACCATGAAAGGAGGAATAGATCACTCAATACTATCATAGTAATAATTACTCTCATAATCCACAAGAGATCACGATCATAGCCTAAACCAAGTACCACCACGATGCACGCACTGTCACCGTTACACCATGGCAGGAGGAATAGATTACTTTAATAACATCACTAGAGTACACTATAATAATTAAGCATAGGAGTAGCATAATATCTGAATAATAACATCTACTTGTTCAACATGATACAAAGCTCACGATCACATAAAGATCACATCATGGGAGAGAGAGGTGAACCACATAGCTACCGGTAGAGCCCTCAGCCCCGGGGATGAACTACTCCCTCCTCATCATAGGAGACAGCAAGGTTGATGGAGATGGCGGTGAGGTCGATGGAGACGGCGGAGACGACAATGGAGACTGATGGAGATGGCTCCGGGGGCACTTCCCCGTCCCGGCAGGGTGCCGGAACAGAGACTTCTATCCCCCGAAATTTGTCGGCGATGGCGGCGGAGCTGCGGAACTGTTTCTGGAAAATTGCCGACTCCCCTATGGTTTTCCGTCCCGAGGCTTTATATAGGAGAAGGGGCGTCGCGAGAGGGCAGCCAAGGGCTCCTCACACATGGGTGGCACGGCCAGGGCCTGGGCTGCGCCACCCTAGTGTGAGGGCAGGCCCTGGCCCCTCTCCAGCTCTCTTTCGGATGTCTGGATGCTCCCGGGTAAAATAAGACTTCAGGAACTTGTTTCGTCCAATTCCGAGAATATTTCCTGTGTATCACTCTGAAACACAAAAACAGCAGAAAATAGGGAACTGGCACTGTGGCACTTGTTAATAGGTTAGTTCCAGAAAATGCATAAAAGTGCCATGAAGTGTAACGAAACATCGGGTAAATGGTGTAAAAACAAGCATGGAGCATCAAAAATTATAGATACATTGGAGACGTATCAGGGCACTGAGTGCGTCAAGTTCCTGAAGGCTGCTCAGGCTTCTTGAGGTAAGCCTCTTTTTTTATATTGTGTCTTCTGCCTGTCTCATGTGTCTTTCCATGGTTTCTTATTCGCCTTTCCTTTCGCTGTTCCGTACTGCAGATGCTTTGACGACGGCGAATGCTCGCATAGCGTCTCTAGAAGCCGAACTCAATGCCCCTAGAAAGGCTTGGGACACTGCTACTGCTGCCAAGGTTGCTGCTGAGAAGTCTGCTAAGTTGATACGTCTCAAATGTATCAATAATTTTTGATGCTTCATGCTTGTTTTTACACCATTTTCTTTATGTTTTGGTACACTTCATGGCATTTTTATGCATTTTCTAGAACTAACCTATTAACAAGATGCCACAGTGCCAGTTCCCTATTTTTCTGCTATTTTTGTGTTTTAGAAAAGTTACACAGGAAATATTCTCGGAATTGGACGAAACAAAAGCCGAACCTCCTAATATTTAATGAAGCTTCCAGAAGATCAAAAAGGAGACGGAGGGGGGCCACGTGCCAGCCACACCATATGGTGGCGTGGCCAGCCCCTGGCGCGCGCTCCCTATGGGTGAGGCCGCCCTAGTCCACTCCTGACGCCGCCCCTTCGCCTATAAAGACCCCCCGACGGGAAAAACCTAAATACCCGATCAATTTCCCAGAAACACATCGCGATCCACCGCCGTCGTCGACCCAAGATCGGGAGGGTCCAGAATCTCTTCCCGGCACCCTGCCGGAGAGGGGAATCACCACCGAAGGTCTTCTTCATCGCCATGCTTGCCTCCGGCGCGATGAGTGAGTAGTCTACCTTGGACTATAGGTTCATAGTAGTAGCTAGATGGTTGTCTTCTCTACCATGTGCTTCATGTTTAGATCTTGTGAGCTGCCCTACATGATCAAGATCATCTTTATGTAATTCTACATGTTGTGTTTGTTGGGATCCGATGAATATTGGTGTTATGATTAAGTTGATGATCTGAATTTTATCTTATGTTATCTCTATAGTGAACTGTAGACCCTGGTCCAATTTTCTTTATATTGCTATTACCGTTGACTTTTACTCGCACTGTTTACTTTCTCGCATACTACTATTGCTTTCCACTCAATACGCTCATTCCTTTGTTTACAGCAAACCGGTGAGATTGACAACCTCATCGTAAGTTGGGAGCAAAGTATTTGTTTGTGTTGTGTGCAGGTTTCACGTTGCTGCTGGTGCAAAGTAAAGCACTGGACGAGGCACCCTATAAATTGTCCAGAGCTGTCGCGAAGCTAGCAGGCACCACCTTTTGAATTTTGGCTTTTTCCTACTAGTTCGATAAACCTCGGTTTCTTACTGAGGGAAGACTTGCTACTGTGCTCATTGATACGTCTCAAACGTATCTATAATTTTTGATGCTCCATGCTTGTTTTACACCATTTGCCTATTGTTTCGTTACACTTAGTGGTACTTTTATACATTTTCCGGAACTAACCTATTAACGAAGTGCCACAGTGCCAGTTTCCTATTTTCTGCTGTTTTTGTGTTTCAGAAGTGATACACAGGAAATATTCTCGGAATTGGACGAAACAAGTTCCTGAAGTCATATTTTACCCGGAAGCTTCCAAACATCCGAAGGAGAGAAGGAGTAGGGCCATGTGGGCCCCACACACACAGGCGGCGCGGCCAGGGGCCTGGCCGCGCCACCCACGTGTGAGGGGGCGTGGGACCCCCTCTGACATCGCCCTTTCGCCTATAAGTACCCCCCGACGAGAAAAACCTAAGGGCCCGATCAGTTTTCCAGAATACATCGCGATCTGCCGCCGCCGTCGACCCGAAGATCGGGAGGGTCCAGAAGCTCTTCCCGGCACCCTGCCGGAGAGGGGAATCGCCACCGGAGGTCTTCTTCATCGCCATGCTTGCCTCCGGAGCGATGAGTGAGTAGTCTACCTTGGACTATGGGTCCATAGCAGTAGCTAGATGGTTGTCTTCTCCACCATGTGCTTCATGTTTAGATCTCATGAGCTGCCCTACATGATTGAGATCACCGTTATGTAATTCTATGATGTTGGTTTGTTGGGATCCGATGAATATTGGTGTTTATGATTAAGTTGCTGTACTGAATTATATCTTTTGTTATCTCTATGTTGTTTATGATCTTGCATGCTCTCCGTTGTTAGTGGCTATCTTGGCCGAGTAGTTGCTAGTGACTCCAAGAGGGGGTATTTATGCTCGATAGTGGGTTCATGTCTCTATTTCACCTGGGGGAGTGAGAGAAACCTCTAAGGTGGTAGATGTGCTGTTGCTACTAGGGAGAAAACAACATTCATATGCTCAAGGGCATATGCTTTGTTTACATTACACACTTTGCTTAATGCAATTATCTGTTGTTCGCAACTTAATACTTTTGGGGTGTTCGGATTGATATCCCCGGGGGTGGATTATTAGTCATAGATGCAGTTGGATGGCGGTCTATGTATTTTGTTGTAATGCCCAGAGTAAATCTCATAGTGATCTTCTTGACATATCATGTTATCTTTATTCTATCAATTTCCCAACTGTAATTTGTTTACCCAGCATGTTATTTATCTATGGAGAGACACCACTAGTGAACTGTGGACCCCGGTCCTATTTTAATCATATTGCAATCACCTGTTTACTTTTCCCGTACTGTTTACTTTACTCGCATATTACTACTATTTTCCACTCGATACACTCATAACCTTTGTTTCAAGCAAACCGGTGAGATTGACAACCTCATCGCAAGTTGGGAACAAAGTACTTGTTTGTGTGTGTGCAGGTTCCGCGCTGCTGCTGGCCGAAGACGAGTCAACAAGTGTCGTAAACGGCACCCTTGTTGGAAGCTACTAAGCCAGTCCGCATCACCTTCAGTCGTCACCGTCTCTCTTCTTCAAGAACGATATTAAACCTTGGTTTCTTAACTGAGGGAAAACTAGCCGCTGCACTCATCATACCTTCCTCTTGGGGTTCCCAACAGGCTGGTCATTCACCACGCACAAGGACTGTCTGTTGCCACATTCACCTGAAGCATCAGCTACTTTTCTGGCGCCGTTGCCGGGGAAGAGAGAAGACTTCTGCGAGGGGAGTTCTTCGCACACACATTCTTTACTTTGTTATTTGTTTTGCTTTACTTTATTTTATTTTACCTGCATTGCTTTTTATATCAAAAACCCAAAAAAAATTAGAATCCTTGGTAGCTGTTTTTACTTGTTTACTTTCGTTTTGCTGAAATGGCCAATCCTGAAAACACCAAGTTGTGTGACTTTGCTAGCACGAACAATAGTGATTTTATCTGCACTCCTATTGCACCAACTGTTCCTGCTACCACCTTTTATGAGATCAAGCCTGCTTTATTGAACCTTGTTATGAAAGAGCAATTTTCTGGTGCTAGTATTGAAGATGCTGCAGCTCATCTCAACAATTTTGTTGAGCTTTGTGAGATGCAGAAATATAAGGATGTTGATAGTGATATTATTAAGCTCAAGTTGTTTCCTTTTTCTTTGAGAGGAAAGGCTAAAGATTGGTTGCTGTCTTTGACTAAGAATAGTATTGATTCATGGGCTAAGTGTAAGGATGCTTTTATTGGTACATATTATCCTCCTGCTAAGATTATATCGTTGCGTAGCAATATTATGAAGTTTACTCAGTTTGATAATGAACATGTTGCTCAAGCTTGGGAAAGAATGAAATCTATGGTAAAGAATTGCCCCACTCATGGACTGACTACTTGGATGATTATCCAAACTTTTTATGCATAACTGAATTTTTCTTCAAGGAACCTACTTGATTCAGCTGCTGGAGGCACTTTTATGTCTCTTACCTTGGGCGCCGCATCAAAGCTACTCGACAACATGATGGTAAATTATTCTGAATGGCACACCGAGAGAGCTCCATAAGGTAAGAAGGTAAATTCTGTTGAGGAAACCTCTTCCTTGAGTGATAAGATTGATACCATTATGGCTATGCTTGCTAATGATAGGACTCATGTTGATCCTAATAATGTTACTTTGGCCTCTCTGGTTGCTCAAGAAGAGCAAGTTGATGTGAATTTCATTAGAAATAACAATTTTAATAACAATGCTTATAGGAACAATTTTGCTAGTAACAATTATAGGCCGTATCCTTCTACCAATGGTAATGGTTATGGTAACTCTTATGGTAATTCCTACAACAACACTAGGGCCGCGCCCTCCGAGCTTGAGGTAATGCTCAAGGACTTCATCGGTAAACAAACTGCTTTTAACAAGTCTGTTGAGGAAAAGTTAGGCAAAATTGATATTCTTACTTCTAAAGTTGATAGCCTTGCTCATGATGTTGAACTTCTGAAACTAAAAGTGTTTCCTAATGATGTGAATGTGAGCAATATTGTTGCTGCCGCTAATGCTACCCAAGTTGGAATTGATAAAAATATTAGATTGTTAGCGGAATTGCATGCCAGGTGGGAAAGAGAAGATGAGATGGCTAGAGAGATGAAGGTATGTACTATTACTACCTCTAATGATGTTGCTCCTACTGATAACAATCCTCTTACTTTGATTGGTGTAGAGAAAACTCCCACTCCTTGTGTTAAAAAGTCTAAAACTGCCAAAACTTTTTCTCAAAAGAGTGCTGAAATTTTTCGGAGTGTGGGAGATGATAGCTCTATTTCTTTTAATGATTTTGATGTTGATGGCTGCAATATATCTGAAGTTATTTTGTTCTTGCAAAAGCTTGCTTTGACTCCCGATGCTAGTTCTTTAAATATTGCTTTTACTAAGCATCTTACCAATGCTCTCATAAAGATTAGGGATGAAAAGTTGAAGCAAAAAGCCTCTGTTCCCAAGAAGTTAGAAGATGGTTGGGAACCCATAATTGATATGCATGTTAATGGTTATGATTTCCATGCTTTATGTGATCTAGGTGCTAGTATTTCTATCATGCCTAGAAAGATTTATGATATGCTTGATTTACCACCGCTTGAAAAATGTTATTTTGATGTTCCTATTGCTGATGTTGCTAAGAAGAAACCTTTGGGAAGGATTAATGATGTTCTTATTGTGGTTAACAATAACCTTGTTCCCGTTGATTTTCTTGTTATGGACGTTGAATGCCATGCTTCATGTCCTATTATTTTGGGAAGACCTTTTCTTCGAACTGTAGGTGCTATTATTGATATGAGGGAAGGCACTATCAAGTATCAATTCCCACTAAAGAAAGGTATGGAACACTTCCCTAGGAAAAGAAAGAAATTACTTTTTGACTCTATTCTTAGAGCAAATTATAAGCTTGATGCTTCATCACTTGATATTACTTGATTCGCAATTTTCTGCGCCTAGCTCAAAGGCGTTAAAGAAAAGCACTCTTGGGAGATAACCCATTGTTTACTTTTCAGTACTTTTTCCTTTATTTGAGTCTTGGAAGTCATTACTACTGTAATGACCGCTCCTTATCTTGTTTATTTCGTTTTTGTGCCAAGAGAAGCCTCTAATTTGAGTGAGGTAAAGATTTGGGGTTATTGCTGTCCTGAAACTGTTTTCGGTGCTGCACCGTAAAAATTCGTGAAAATTCTCTGTTTATCTTTTGGACCTGCGATTTCTTGTGCATATGCCCCAGGTTATATCCAAACTTTTCTTAGTTGAACACTTTTTTATTTGAGCAACGTAAAATCTCTCAAAAATTCGTCCATTATCAGCTGTCCAGTTTTGACAGATTTCTGCCAATATTTGTTTTTGCCACTTTATCGCTTTCTTTTGAGTTCTTTTTGATCATGGAACTCTTGTGGAAGTTGCTACAGTAGTATATACTTTATATGTGGTGGTTTTGGGTTGAAACCTGAAGCTAAAAGAGGTTGAATATATTTTATGCTTGCACTAATGTTGCTAATAGAATTGTGTTTAGTTTTGTATGAAGGAAGTTTTCAAGTGTAGGGATTGGAGAATGATGAGATGAGTTGAAGAATGGACAAAAGCTCAAGCTTGGGGATGCCCATGCATCACCCCAAGAAATATCCAAGAAGTACAAGCGTCAAAGCTTGGGGATGCCCCCGAGGCACCCCTTCTTCATCGGCAAAAATCTGGCCACCTTTCAAAACACTATATTTTTATTGCTTCATGCACTATGTGTTTTTCTTGGAGCGTCAGTCGTTTAGTTTTCTTAGTTGGTTTAGTTTGTTTGTTTGCTGCAATAAATGGTTGGACCCCAACAAATTTCCTTTGGAGGAGATGTATTCGTTTTCATTTGCCAAGGATGCTCTAGTTTTCACTCTTATTAAAAATTGAGCATTCTACTTTTTCTGCTACTGCTTTTGGTTTTCGTTTTCGCCTTGATATGCGTTCAGATCTTGTCATATCTTCTCATCAAGGTGTATTTTTGCCTCTGGTCTTCATTTGTTTTCATCAAAAGAGGTGTTTATAAAAATTTCAAATGGTGTTGGAAAAGAGAAAAAGCTTTGTGCAAAATAGTGGTACAAGAAGGAGCTTGTGTAGACTGCGGATTAGGCTTTTTCATGTCATGCTTGATGTCTTTTTGATAGTATGCTTAGTGGTTTTGCTGTAGCATGACTTGTCTCAAATAACTGAGATTGCTTAATGAGCCTTTGAAAAAATCATGCGTTGTTTTTATTGTATGGAAGCATTATTTTGGTTTTCTCCTTGATGCTTTATTTGGGTTGACTTGGCGCATGCTCACACATGTTAGACTCTTACAAAGTCGCCATTAGCCTTCATGATCATTTAGTTTTTGACTTTTGATGCCATCGTATGCTTCTTTTAATGTCGCTTTGTCGCTTTGCATGATTATGGCCATTATTGCTCTCTTAGTTGGTCGCTCCCAGTCTTTTGCTAGCCCTCGCCTTGTACTGAGTATGAGCTCTACTCGTGCATCCAACTCCTAAAAACCAAGTTTGCCATTGTGTCCACTATAAATTCCTATGCATGGTATTTGTAAGCCATTCCAAAGTAAAATTTTCGTGTGCTACCTTTCAAAAACCTTCAAAATACTTCTCGTTTTGTGACACTGTTTTCAGCTCATGGGGACGTATCGGTCGGATTTGCTATCTTCCATATTGCTTATTCCAAAAAAAAGGAAAAAAGAAAGAAAAAAAGGCACTCCTCCAAAGAATGTGAATGTTGGTGGGCACCCGATGGAATCGGTTAGCCATGGTATGTGAAAGGAAAAGGTGGGGAGGAGTGCCAAGTTTTATAAAAAGAGCACAAAGTGCCAATCTCTCTCTCAAAAACTTGCTTTATTTTTGTATGGAAGATAGTAAGAACCCCATTGCCAGTCGTTGACAAAGACAACCACCTCTCAAAATCAAGTTTTATCTCTGTTTTACAAATGAAAAGCTCTAGCACATGTTTAAATCACTGCTTCCCTCTGCGAAGGGCCTTTCTTTTACTTCTATGTTGAGTCACCACCTTCTTTCTTTATGCACCATTAAGAGAGCATAGTTGTCATTCTTAGTGTGATATGCATTGTCCCAAAGTTCATTGATTGACTCATATTGTTGTTTCACTTGTTCTTAAATTATTTGTATCTAGTCGCCCTCTTAAACTTTGAGGTGTCCTATGCATTTATGTTTTGCTCTCTTTGAAGGACAAGCTGAAAACCTTTTGTATGTTTTTCCTTATGATTTGAACACACGTTTGACTTTCATTGTTTCATTATCATGATCTTTTGTTTGTGTTCATTTGCATGTTTACAACATGGTTGCTAAGTTCTTATTGTCATGATTATATCTTTCATGCCCATGTTTTAAGTTCTATTGATCCCAGCTCACCAATGCTTACATATATGATCAAGATTGTGTAGGTGCATGTCACCTCAAAAATTATTCTTTGTTATCACTTACCTACTCGAGGACGAGCAGGAGTTAAGCTTGGGGATGCTTGATACATCTCAAACGTATCTATAATTTTTGATGCTCCATGCTTGTTTTACACCATTTGCCTATTGTTTCGTTACACTTAGTGGTACTTTTATACATTTTTCGGAACTAACCTATTAACGAAGTGCCACAGTGCCAGTTTCCTGTTTTCTGCTGTTTTTGTGTTTCAGAAGTGATACACAGGAAATATTCTCGGAATTGGACGAAACAAGTTCCTAAAGTCATATTTTACCCGGAAGCTTCCAAACATCCAAAGGAGAGAAGGAGTAGGGCCACGTGGGCCCCACACACACAGGCGGCGCGGCCAGGGGCCTGGCCGTGCCACCCACGTGTGAGGGGGCGTGGGACCCCCTCTGACATCGCCCTTTCGCCTATAAGTACCCCCCGATGAGAAAAACCTAAGGGCCCGATCAGTTTTCCAGAATACATCGCGATCCGCCGCCGTCGTCGACCCGAAGATCGGGAGGGTCCAGAAGCTCTTCCCGGCACCCTGCCGGAGAGGGGAATCGCCACCGGAGGTCTTCTTCATCGCCATGCTTGCCTCCGGAGCGATGAGTGAGTAGTCTACCTTGGACTATGGGTCCATAGCAGTAGCTAGATGGTTGTCTTCTCCACCATGTGCTTCATGTTTAGATCTCATGAGCTGCCCTACATGATTGAGATCACCGTTATGTAATTCTATGATGTTGGTTTGTTGGGATCCGATGAATATTGGTGTTTATGATTAAGTTGCTGTACTGAATTATATCTTTTGTTATCTCTATGTTGTTTATGATCTTGCATGCTCTCCGTTGTTAGTGGCTATCTTGGCCGAGTAGTTGCTAGTGACTCCAAGAGGGGGTATTTATGCTCGATAGTGGGTTCATGTCTCTATTTCACCTGGGGGAGTGAGAGAAACCTCTAAGGTGGTAGATGTGCTGTTGCTACTAGGGAGAAAACAACATTCATATGCTCAAGGGCATATGCTTTGTTTACATTACACACTTTGCTTAATGCAATTATCTGTTGTTCGCAACTTAATACTTTTGGGGTGTTCGGATTGATATCCCCGGGGGTGGATTATTAGTCATAGATGCAGTTGGATGGCGGTCTATGTATTTTGTTGTAATGCCCAGAGTAAATCTCATAGTGATCTTCTTGACATATCACATTATCTTTATTCTATCAATTGCCCAACTGTAATTTGTTTACCCAGCATGTTATTTATCTATGGAGAGACACCACTAGTGAACTGTGGACCCCGGTCCTATTTTAATCATATTGCAATCACCTGTTTGCTTTTCCCATACTGTTTACTTTACTCGCATATTACTACTGTTTTCCACTCGATACACTCATAACCTTTGTTTCAAGCAAACCGGTGAGATTGACAACCTCATCGCAAGTTGGGAACAAAGTACTTGTTTGTGTGTGTGCAGGTTCCGCGCTGCTGCTGGCCGAAGACGAGTCAACAAGTGTCGTAAACGGCGCCCTTGTTGGAAGCTACTAAGCCAGTCCGCATCACCTTCAGTCGTCACCGTCTCTCTTCTTCAAGAACGATATTAAACCTTGGTTTCTTAACTGAGGGAAAACTAGCCGCTGCACTCATCATACCTTCCTCTTGGGGTTCCCAACGGGCTGGTCATTCACCACGCACAAGGACTGTCTGTTGCCACATTCACCTGAAGCATCAGCTACTTTTCTGGCGCCATTGCCGGGGAAGAGAGAAGACTTCTGCGAGGGGAGTTCTTCGCACACACATTCTTTACTTTGTTATTTGTTTTGCTTTACTTTATTTTATTTTACCTGCATTGCTTTTTATATCAAAAACCCAAAAAAAAATTAGAATCCTTGGTAGCTGTTTTTACTTGTTTACTTTCGTTTTGCTGAAATGGCCAATCCTGAAAACACCAAGTTGTGTGACTTTGCTAGCACGAACAATAGTGATTTTATCTACACTCCTATTGCACCAACTGTTCCTGCTACCACCTTTTATGAGATCAAGCCTGCTTTATTGAACCTTGTTATGAAAGAGCAATTTTCTGGTGCTAGTATTGAAGATGCTGCAGCTCATCTCAACAATTTTGTTGAGCTTTGTGAGATGCAGAAATATAAGGATGTTGATAGTGATATTATTAAGCTCAAGTTGTTTCCTTTTTCTTTGAGAGGAAAGGCTAAAGATTGGTTGCTGTCTTTGACTAAGAATAGTATTGATTCATGGGCTAAGTGTAAGGATGCTTTTATTGGTAGATATTATCCTCCTGCTAAGATTATATCGTTGCGTAGCAATATTATGAAGTTTACTCAGTTTGATAATGAACATGTTGCTCAAGCTTGGGAAAGAATGAAATCTATGGTAAAGAATTGCCCCACTCATGGACTGACTACTTGGATGATTATCCAAACTTTTTATGCAGGACTGAATTTTTCTTCAAGGAACCTACTTGATTCAGCTGCTGGAGGCACTTTTATGTCCTTTACCTTGGGCGCCGCATCAAAGCTACTCGACAACATGATGGTAAATTATTCTGAATGGCACACCGAGAGAGCTCCACAAGGTAAGAAGGTAAATTCTGTTGAGGAAACCTCTTCCTTGAGTGATAAGATTGATACCATTATGGCTATGCTTGCTAAATATAGGACTCATGTTGATCCTAATAATGTTCCTTTGGCCTCTCTGGTTGCTCAAGAAGAGCAAGTTGATGTGAATTTCATTAGAAATAACAATTTTAATAACAATGCTTATAGGAACAATTTTGCTAGTAACAATTATAGGCCGTATCCTTCTACCAATGGTAATGGTTATGGTAACTCTTATGGTAATTCCTACAACAACACTAGGGCCGCGCCCTCCGAGCTTGAGGTAATGCTCAAGGACTTCATCGGTAAACAAACTGCTTTTAACAAGTCTGTTGAGGAAAAGTTAGGCAAAATTGATATTCTTGCTTCTAAAGTTGATAGCCTTGCTCATGATGTTGAACTTCTGAAACTAAAAGTGTTTCCTAATGATGTGAATGTGAGCAATATTGTTGCTGCCGCTAATGCTACCCAAGTTGGAATTGATAAAAATATTAGATTGTTAGCGGAATTGCATGCCAGGTGGGAAAGAGAAGATGAGATGGCTAGAGAGATGAAGGTATGTACTATTACTACCTCTAATGATGTTGCTCCTACTGATAACAATCCTCTTACTTTGATTGGTGTAGAGAAAACTCCCACTCCTTGTGTTAAAAAGTCTAAAACTGCCAAAACTTTTTCTCAAAAGAGTGCTGAAATTTTTCGGAGTGTGGGAGATGATAGCTCTATTTCTTTTAATGATTTTGATGTTGATGGCTGCAATATATCTGAAGTTATTTTGTTCTTGCAAAAGCTTGCTTTGACTCCCGATGCTAGTTCTTTAAATATTGCTTTTACTAAGCATCTTACCAATGCTCTCATAAAGATTAGGGATGAAAAGTTGAAGCAAAAAGCCTCTGTTCCCAAGAAGTTAGAAGATGGTTGGGAACCCATCATTGATATGCATGTTAATGGTTATGATTGCCATGCATTATGTGATCTAGGTGCTAGTATTTCTATCATGCCTAGAAAGATTTATGATATGCTTGATTTACCACCGCTTGAAAAATGTTATTTTGATGTTCCTATTGCTGATGTTGCTAAGAAGAAACCTTTGGGAAGGATTAATGATGTTCTTATTGTGGTTAACAATAATCTTGTTCCCGTTGATTTTCTTGTTATGGACGTTGAATGCCATGCTTCATGTCCTATTATTTTGGGAAGACCTTTTCTTCGAACTGTAGGTGCTATTATTGATATGAGGGAAGGCACTATCAAGTATCCATTCCCACTAAAGAAAGGTATGGAACACTTCCCTAGGAAAAGAAAGAAATTACTTTTTGACTCTATTCTTAGAGCAAATTATGAGCTTGATGCTTCATCACTTGATATTACTTGATTCGCAATTTTCTGCGCCTAGCTCAAAGGCGTTAAAGAAAAGCACTCTTGGGAGATAACCCATTGTTTACTTTTCAGTACTTTTTCCTTTATTTAAGTCTTGGAAGTCATTACTATAGTAATGACCGCTCCTTATCTTGTTTATTTCGTTTTTGTGCCAAGAGAAGCCTCTAATTTGAGTGAGGTAAAGATTTGGGGTTATTGCTGTCCTGAAACTGTTTTTGGTGCTGCACCGTAAAAATTCGTGAAAATTCTCTGTTTATCTTTTGGACCTGCGATTTCTTGTGCATATGCCCCAGGTTATATCCAAACTTTTCTTAGTTGAACACTTTTTGATTTGAGCAACGGAAAATCCCTCAAAAATTCGTCCATTATCAGCTGTCCAGTTTTGACAGATTTCTGCCAATATTTGTTTTTGCCACTTTATCGCTTTCTTTTGAGTTCTTTTTGATCATGGAACTCTTGTGGAAGTTGCTACAGTAGTATATACTTTATATGTGGTGGTTTTGGGTTGAAACCTGAAGCTAAAAGAGGTTGAATATATTTTATGCTTGCACTAATGTTGCTAATAGAATTGTGTTTAGTTTTGTATGAAGGAAGTTTTCAAGTGTAGGGATTGGAGAATGATGAGATGAGTTGAAGAATGGACAAAAGCTCAAGCTTGGGGATGCCCATGCATCACCCCAAGAAATATCCAAGAAGTACAAGCGTCAAAGCTTGGGGATGCCCCCGAGGCACCCCTTCTTCATCGGCAAAAATCAGGCGACCTTTCAAAACACTATATTTTTATTGCTTCATGCACTGTGTGTTTTTCTTGGAGCGTCAGTCGTTTAGTTTTCTTTGTTGGTTTAGTTTGTTTGTTTGCTGCAATAAATGGTTGGACCCCAACAAATTTCCTTTGGAGGAGATGTATTCGTTTTCATTTGCCAAGGATGCTCTAGTTTTCACTCTTATTAAAAATTGAGCATTCTACTTTTTCTGCTACTGCTTTTGGTTTTCGTTTTCGCCTTGATATGCGTTCAGATCTTGTCATATCTTCTCATCAAGGTGTATTTTTGCCTCTGGTCTTCATTGGTTTTCATCAAAAGAGGTGTTTATAAAAATTTCAAATGGTGTTGGAAAAGAGAAAAAGCTTTGTGCAAAATAGTGGTACAAGAAGGAGCTTGTGTAGACTGCGGCTTAGGCTTTTTCATGTCATGCTTGATGTCTTTTTGATAGTATGCTTAGTGGTTTTGCTGTAGCATGACTTGTCTCAAATAACTGAGATTGCTTAATGAGCCTTTGAAAAAATCATGCGTTGTTTTTATTGTATGGAAGCATTATTTTGGTTTTCTCCTTGATGCTTTATTTGGGTTGACTTGGCGCATGCTCACACATGTTAGACTCTTACAAAGTCGCCATTAGCCTTCATGATCATTTAGTTTTTGACTTTTGATGCCATCGTATGCTTCTTTTAATGTCGCTTTGTCGCTTTGCATGATTATGGCCATTATTGCTCTCTTAGTTGGTCGCTCCCAGTCTTTTGCTAGCCCTCGCCTTGTACTGAGTATGAGCTCTACTCGTGCATCCAACTCCTAAAAACCAAGTTTGCCATTGTGTCCACTATAAATTCCTATGCATGGTATTTGTAAGCCATTCCAAAGTAAAATTTTCGTGTGCTACCTTTCAAAAACCTTCAAAATACTTCTCGTTTTGTGACACTATTTTCAGCTCGTGGGGACGTAGTGGTCGGATTTGCTATCTTCCATATTGCTTATTCCAAAAAAAAGGAAAAAAGAAAGAAAAAAAGGCACTCCTCCAAAGAATGTGAATGTTGGTGGGCACCCGATGGAATCGGTTAGCCATGGTATGTGAAAGGAAAAGGTGGGGAGGAGTGCCAAGTTTTATAAAAAGAGCACAAAGTGCCAATCTCTCTCTCAAAAACTTGCTTTATTTTTGTATGGAAGATAGTAAGAACCCCATTGCCAGTCGTTGACAAAGACAACCACCTCTCAAAATCAAGTTTTATCTCTGTTTTACAAATGAAAAGCTCTAGCACATGTTTAAATCACTGCTTCCCTCTGCGAAGGGCCTTTCTTTTACTTTTATGTTGAGTCACCACCTTCTTTCTTTATGCACCATTAAGAGAGCATAGTTGTCATTCTTAGTGTGATATGCATTGTCCCAAAGTTCATTGATTGACTCATATTGTTGTTTCACTTGTTCTTAAATTATTTGTATCTAGTCGCCCTCTTAAACTTTGAGGTGTCCTATGCATTTATGTTTTGCTCTCTTTGAAGGACAAGCTGAAAACCTTTTGTATGTTTTTCCTTATGATTTGAACACACGTTTGACTTTCATTGTTTCATTATCATGATCTTTTGTTTGTGTTCATTTGCATGTTTACAACATGGTTGCTAAGTTCTTATTGTCATGATTATATCTTTCATGCCCATGTTTTAAGTTCTATTGATCCCAGCTCACCAATGCTTACATATATGATCAAGATTGTGTAGGTGCATGTCACCTCAAAAATTATTCTTTGTTATCACTTACCTACTCGAGGACGAGCAGGAGTTAAGCTTGGGGATGCTTGATACATCTCAAACGTATCTATAATTTTTGATGCTCCATGCTTGTTTTACACCATTTGCCTATTGTTTCGTTACAGTTAGTGGTACTTTTATACATTTTTCGGAACTAACCTATTAACGAAGTGCCACAGTGCCAGTTTCCTGTTTTCTGCTGTTTTTGTGTTTCAGAAGTGATACATAGGAAATATTCTCGGAATTGGACGAAACAAGTTCCTGAAGTCATATTTTACCCGGAAGCTTCCAAACATCCGAAGGAGAGAAGGAGTAGGGCCACGTGGGCCCCACACACACAGGCGGCGCGGCCAGGGGCCTGGCCGTGCTACCCACGTGTGAGGGGGCGTGGGACCCCCTCTGACATCGCCCTTTCGCCTATAAGTACCCCCCGATGAGAAAAACCTAAGGGCCCAATCAGTTTTCCAGAATACATCGCGATCCGCCGCCGCCGTCGACCCGAAGATCGGAAGGGTCCAGAAGCTCTTCCCGGCACCCTGCCGGAGAGGGGAATCGCCACCGGAGGTCTTCTTCATCGCCATGCTTGCCTCCGGAGCGATGAGTGAGTTGTGGCGCCCCGCCTTTTACTAAAGGCAGAACTCCTGTGTATCTGTGCCATTCCCTGGATCAGTAGATAGCACCACAGTACAAAATGAGAAATCATTGCAATAGCATCAATATTACAACGTAAATCCAGTTACATAGGTCTTCAACCTTACGAGTACACAGCATAAAGCATAGTTGCAGTGAGCCTCCATTCATCATCAAGTGCCACAGGCAGACGTGTTGGAATGTAAGCTCGAGATCCTACTCCTGGTTCCTTACTCGAAATAAAACCTGCACGTTGAATATGCAGCCCCAGAGGGGTCAGTACAATGATGTACTGGCAAATGACACATATTTGGTGGCATTTTTGTGGAAAGACTATGCTACATGACATTTGGCTGGTGGATCTCAAAGGCTGATTGCATAAAGCCAATTTTATCCTATAATCCATTTTAATACTTTCTTTCAACAAGTTTTATTTTTCAAGGGTCAAGACAACCCCCATACACTACATACTGGCCGGTATGTAGTTCTGGGCGAAACTCAACAAAGTTGGAACCTCAGGCACCACCACCCCTCGGAGTGTATGGTCCTTAGTTCCAGCCTAGGGGTTTCTAGACAAATTTTAATAATTCAGAATCGGTGATGAGATTATTCCGTACATTCCATGTCTAGAGACTCATTTGTCCATAACCGAGGACACGGCTAATCGATTAGATTTAAACACCTTGCAAGGGTTGTGCACTTTCACCTTACGATTCATTTTATGCCCATACATAAAATGAAACGAGACCTTTTAGAAGGAGAGGACAACTAACTTGGCAAGCACCGCTCCCAACCTATAATTTGACTACCACCACTTCTTGCCGACAAGTTGCACTCCCACATTCTAATCAGTCAAGACAGAGCCCATAATGTCATAAGGCTGCACTGGAAGTACACTAAGCATGGAAGACATAGCCATCTCTTTGTTCCTGGGTGGCCATCCCGAGCGGCATTCTGTTCCCACATCCTCTTATGAGGCTTGCGTCCCAGAACCCACCTACCTCGCCTCATCTTATCAAACCATTCCACCCAGGTGTTTCATTTTAGTTGAAGTTCTTATCTTTTCACAAAACACTTTTCAAGTGATCTTAGCATGGCATCAGTATTAGCAAAGTATTTAGCATCCTAACAGGTGGGGTTTGAGGGATAGCTACACACTACTAGGATCTAAGCATTTGATAAAACAGTTGAGTAAAACACCTATCATGCATACTACAAGAGGTGAACAAACTAATGCATAAGTAAAATGGGTAAGGGATATGTGTGTCACTTGCCTTTTTGAAGATCACGGCGTTTCACTTCTCTCAACTAGGCACGTAGCTCTTCGCACAAACTATAGCACAGAAATAACATAACATAAACATACCATACAAACAAAATCAAACAAACAAACAATTGAAATGTGTTTGTTTAACCATTTAGATTTATTGAGATGTTATGACAAGAAAGATATGGCAAAGGGTCATGAATTGTGGGATATGAATTTGAGAGCTTAGTTGGGGAAAGATCAATATGATTGGAGAGATAATTGGACTAGGCAAAATATAATTGATGAAGTTTTTGTGCTTTATTAAAGCATGAATGAGTTTTAGGAAATGCTCATGTGAAATAATTTACACAAGAGTCGATTTGTGCAACAACAATACTATTGAGTAAATGTGACAACAATTACTCTTAAATAGTATCTATTGCACTTGGGAACTAGGCTAGGTTTTAAGAATGCTTGAACTACTCAATTAGCACATTTGCAAGTTGAATAGTTCAATACATGTGAACAAAACTAAGTAGGCATTGGATTGGGTATGAATGATTGATATTTGAGGACATGGCTCAACTGGTTCATTGATCAACATGGTGTATAACACATACTATGGTATGGGTTATAACAACACCACATTAACAAAATCTAGGTTTGAGATGAATTCATATTCTACTTAAGTAGCACAATTACAATTTGAGTATATATATGATTTAGACAAAATATGATGAGTGAGATCTTTATGCTTTATTAAAGCATATTGAATCTTGGAATATCTCATGTGGGTAAATCACATAGGAGACAAAATAGTGCAATAGCAATACTATTGAATAAGTGTGATAACAATTATTCTTAAATAGTATATATTACACTTAAGCTTAGGCTAGGATTTGAGAAGCATTTGAGTTACTCGATTATCTCATTTGTTAATTGAATAGTTCTATACATGAAATCAGGATCAGGTGGACAGACGATTGAGTATGGGTAGATAACATTTGAGATTATGGTTTAAGGTTTCTATTGGGTGCATGGGGTATTGGATAGATGCTATCATGTTGATTTGATCATCACCACAAGGATAGCAAGCATAGAATCTAAGATTGAGATGTATCACACTTTACTCAAATGACACAATTGAAATTTGAATATGCGTGAACTAGATATGATGTACCTAGATGGACATGATATTGGATCAAAGTGATCTCAAGATGATATTTGATAGCTAGGTATGATCATAGGGTTTTCTAAAGTAGAAGGAATCATTGATTGAAATAGAAATATCTATATAGGAATACTCAAATTCTCATATTAGAATTTGAATAATTGTGACATGGTTCAGGAAATTATGGGAGTGATGCTATTGGATAGCTTGCAGTAAGACAAGGTCACTGCAATTGGAATCATTCTAAAATAAGTCATAGAATTTGAATTATCACCAAAATAGTGATTTGGATAGATTTGAATGCACAAAGTGTGTGCACGTATCAACTTTGGATTTTCTTGATCCTATGGTGTTCTACAAGTTGAGAGGAATCCAAAGACTACAAATTTGTAATTTTTGGATTAACAGAACAATAGATATGAATTTGATAAGCTAATAGAAGGTTTGATACCAATCTGGAAGTAGTTTCAAATTGAACCCATAAAATATAAGATTTTACAGTACTGCTGGATTCTAGACTTCCTAAGGATTCCAACGATATATCATTTGCTAAATTTCGAGTTACAGATCAAAAGATATGATTTTCCAAAGTTTGCACATAATTCTGTCAATTTCCAATTCGATTTTCTATTTTACCCCGAGAGACTGGCCACGTGGCGTGATGCCATTGGCTGATACCGGTTCGTTAGGATCAGAGTCGTGGGCCGTTAGATCTAAAGTGATCTGGACGTCCTGGATGGACTGGTACCTTTTCAGTTAAGTGATCTGTCCGATCCGTTGGATCAAGATCGGACGGGCAAGATTAAAAAGGGGAAGAGCTCACCGGTTGAGGCTAGGGTTCCGGTGATCGCCGGCGATCTGCGCACTGGAGGTGGACGGAGGCGAGGTTCTGACGATCCCTGGACGACGGCGAGGCCACCACGGGGATCAGCGCATCGAGGGGAGCTTGAGAGCGTGGTCGAAGACTTCGATTGCTTCCAGGCGAAGGAGGAAGGTGTGGCTGGAGCGAGCATGACGCCGGTGTGCATCGGGTGACGGACGACGGCGTTGATCTGTGGCGAAATGGACCAGGAAAATTGGTCAGGGAGAAGCGCCGGGAAGGGGAGGAGAGTTAGGAGGGGAGAGAGGGGCGCGGGCTCACCGACGGTGACGAATTCGTCCGGAGATACTTGCAGAGGCTGCGGAGCTCCGACGACAAATCTCGTTGGCTTGAGATGAAATCGACAGAAGAGAGAAAAGGGAGGCGAGGGAGGAGGTCTGGGGATTTTATAGGCGCCGGCTACAGCAAGAATTAAGCAGGGATTAAAGGGAAATTAAGGGGGGAGGGAGTTTACTGCGGGGAGGAAACGGTCTCTGCGAGATTTCGGGCTGGAGCTTGAAGACGAGACGGGCTGATGGGTGGGTCCCATGAGTCAGTGAGAGAAAGAGAGAAGGAGGGTACCCTTTCGGGATTTGGCCGGGTGGGCCGTGGGCCTCCTTCGGACCTGGGCTGAAACGTTTCCCTGGGTCAATTTTTATGTTTTTATTTCCTTTTCTTCTTTTTCTTTTTCTGGTTTTCCTATTTCCTTCATAACTTTTGCAATTTGGCTCCAAACAGATTCAAACAACTTTGTAAAATTTTCTAAAATTCAAAGTATCAAAGTGGGACAGTAAGAAACATGTTTTTAAAATAAAATAAGATTTTCCAATAAAACTTTATGAACTTGGCAAAAGGACTTTGCTTGCATAACAAAAATAGAAATAGAGTTTGAACTCGATTCTTTCTAAAATAGTAAAATATTAGTTTATAAAATAATGATTGAGAAACACACTCAAATATGGTTTGAAAAAGCAACCTTTATTGAATAAAGTAAACTTTGTAAAACAATCTTTTGCAAGCAAGCTTGCATAAAGCTGAATAGGGTTTGAATAAAGGAGAATGAAAATAACATTTTAATACTTGTTCTTTCTCAAAGAAGTTGTTCAAGAAATAAATAGAGGATTTTAAATAGTTTTCAAACAAAGCTTTCAAATAAACTCAAAAAGTTTTAAATCCCTGTGAATTTTCAATCAACACAAGCAAAATAAAAACGAAAATTTTCCCCCAAAATTTGATAAAATCTTGGGTCGTTACAGACTACCACCCTTAAAAGAAATCTCGTCCCCGAGATTGGAGGAAGGCTAAAAAGAAAGTAGGTATTAGGTTATCTGGGTGGCTACCACCCTTAAAAGAAAATTCCTCTTGGTGGTATCTTGATGCTTCCTTAGGCACTTGCATTTTGTTCCCAGCTTGCATTCACCGTTGGGTCATTTTCCGTGAACCGTCCTTCTCAGGAATTTTGATGATCACAACTATGTTAAAAAGTGGGCACACCAAGGGTTCCATCCAATTCTGGTGATAAGCAGATATCATTCATCGTGTTGTCTTCAACAAGGTAGTCCACATCTTCATTTACAATAGGTGGGTGTCTACTCACAATTTCAGGCACCAACCTTCCTTATGGGGTTGCTTGAGGTAACCATACTCTATTGTAGAGCTTTCTATCCAACGGGGTAGTTGTTGAACTACTTTGGACACTGAGGAGTCACTCTTTGGTTCAATCAGAGGACCAAGTTGAGTTGTCTCCTCTTTGGGTCATTCAGAAGACCAAGCTGAGAGGGTGTCCTCTCATCATCTCAACTTTCTTATCATCATCCTTAGAGGTTCTTCATCTTATGATTGCTTCCTTATACCATTCTGATCTTCAATTTTCCACGATACCATTCTGTTCTAGTAACCTTCCTGGTTGTTGTACATCTTCCAAGAATGTGTATCTAGCCTTTTCTTGGTCTGTCCTCACCAAGGCCAAGATAGCATACAGGCCATCACCATACTCCTTGTTGCTTTTTAGCTGATTTTCATTATAGAATCTCAAAAGATGATTCAGTGCCAAGTATTGTATGCTTGCCCCTCGAACATGATGAGACCACACATCCCAATGAATTAGGATGGTATATCTCTGCAGTCCTCTCATGCATTTCATAGGGGTAAACAAGGTGGACTCTGTAAGAGGTACTTGCACCTTTAAGGGACGGAAGGTCGCCTTATAACCAGCATTGTTGAACCCATTCAAGTTACCGGAGCAAGTCGTGCTACTTGCCACAGGTACCAGATGGTCCTTAAGAATTCCTTTAGCAACCGTCTTCATAGTTGTTGAAAGGCGCTGAACAACTTGATCATATCTCGAAGATGATCTCCTTTGTAAGAAAAGGGATCTAATGAAGCTCTCAAGGGCAGGAAAGTAGTTCCATGGATTTGGAGAGTTGCCTCATAACATCTCAGGTCGGGATAGGGTAGACTTCGGTGGCGTAGTGCTTTGGAGTCAGGAGGTAATCTCATAGGTAGTGGTTGTTGTCTCTGTTGTGACTCTCTGGAGAGGAGTGACTTCTCTTTTATAGGCTTAGGGAGGTAGCCGAAACGAAGAGTCGAGAAGGTGAATCAAACAGGCAGCAGCCAAGTTGAACAGTCTTCATATTCAAGTCCACTGAGCAAAATGTTTCTGTTTCGTGTAGTCATTCAAAGGTCCAAGTTCTCACCGTATCTTACGTTTTGGCCACTGGCTCACTATAAGGGTGTAACATATTATCCTCCTAAGGTTATGGTTTAACGACGTCATCTCTTAGGTAGGTATGTCTCTCTAGATTTACCATTCCTCATACAAGAGCGAACAATATGAGTAGTCGTCATGGGCGCGAATCCATGTCGCACTCAATCATTACCTTGTATTTGGTTTGGTGCATCTCGCATTCTAACTCTTGGTCAACCTCACTAGCTTTTAAACAAAAGTTTTGTTGAAATTGGAACCAAGTTCCTAAATCCTATTTTGAATTTTGAAGAACAAAATCTATAGTTCCTAGCTAGAGGTTTTTAACAAAGCTCATGGCAATAATCCTTAAGTTGTAGATCCTTTGGTTTGCCATTTAAGATGAATTAAAATCCTTTCCATTGCTCTGTTTGCTCTTTCCATTGCTCTGTTTGTCCTTTCCACCTCTGTTTGTCCTTTCCACCTCTGTTTGTCCTTTCCACCCTTTTTGCATGAGGCGGTTGAATAGTATTATTTCCATATTAGCTACACCTTGGGGTGTCTTCTTATTGTTTACGAGGTATCCTTCAGCTATCCTAGTTTACTGGAGTCTTGGGGTATCATCCTTTGTGCAACCTCTTGCGTAATGTTCCAGTCTCTTGTACTTGAAACACTACCTCTTGCTGTTGTACTCAGTATTCCTTACCTTCGACTGAGGGTTATTGTAGCTGTTCTGTCATTGAGAAAACTTTGGTTTGGGTTTTGGGACAAGTTTAGGTCTTAGCATAGATGAGAAATAGATAGAAAAGATCTAAGGAAGAAAAATTCTTACCCAAAATAATAGATCAAAACAATTTATCCTACAAGCAATATCTAACAAACATTCATCATAACAAGCAAACTAGTTTTCAAACAAACGGGAAGGTACGATCATCCACAAGTCGGTATGGCCATAACGTTTATTACACGTCGTTGCTTATTAAAATTCTTAAATGGAGGTCCAACTAAAACTTCTTGGTACTCTTCTAAGCAGATTCATTGTTCTGGTCCAGCTGCTTCAGTAGATCGGCAATCTGTTCATCCTTGGTTTTGATAAGGTCTCCTTGATCACCAAGTTCAGATACCATCTTTTCCATGTCACCTTGAAGTTGGCTTATGGTTTCCTTCAATGTAGTAGTGTCTTCCTTTTCTTCTTTGAGGTCTTGCTGAGTATTATGAAGTCTCCACTTCAGTCTTTCTCCAAGTTCCTTTATAGCTGACCAAGCAGCACATCTTGCTGAGTCAAGGAATGATGGATACATCTCGGAGTTGGTGAACATCCAAAGTCCCATCTTCTTGTGGTCATCTTCTTTATTCTTGTATAAATGAAGTTGCACCCACCAATATTCTTCACCATCATCTATCATGGGAAATCCTTTATAAACAGCTTCTCCTTGCATTCCCATACTTAACATGAGGTTCTTCAATGCTTTGGGAAACTCAGTCTCACTCTTCAAGGTCATGATCATCACTGGGCTTTTAGTAGTTGACATCGAATCCATCAAGAAAGGACCAGTGGGGTTGGTCATCTAAATTAGAAAGAAGAGTAGTGTAAACAAATGAATGGGGTAAGTTCTTACAAGAAAATTTCAAGCTAAAAGTATATAGATTGATTTCATTTAGAAAACTGAATTGATTTTCTTGTGAAGGTGAGAAAAGAATCCTAGGGCTTCCTAGTCTATTCCAAACCTAGGATCTCGATCCTACATGCAACACTATGCTCTGATACCATTCTGTGACGCCCCGCCTTTTACTAAAGGCAGAACTCCTGTGTATCTGTGCCATTCCCTGGATCAGTAGATAGCACCACAGTACAAAATGAGAAATCATTGCAATAGCATCAATATTACAACGTAAATCCAGTTACATAGGTCTTCAACCTTACGAGTACACAGCATAAAGCATAGTTGCAGTGAGCCTCCATTCATCATCAAGTGCCACAGGCAGACGTGTTGGAATGTAAGCTCGAGATCCTACTCCTGGTTCCTTACTCGAAATAAAACCTGCACGTTGAATATGCAGCCCCAGAGGGGTCAGTACAATGATGTACTGGCAAATGACACATATTTGGTGGCATTTTTGTGGAAAGACTATGCTACATGACATTTGGCTGGTGGATCTCAAAGGCTGATTGCATAAAGCCAATTTTATCCTATAATCCATTTTAATACTTTCTTTCAACAAGTTTTATTTTTCAAGGGTCAAGACAACCCCCATACACTACATACTGGCCGGTATGTAGTTCTGGGCGAAACTCAACAAAGTTGGAACCTCAGGCACCACCACCCCTCGGAGTGTATGGTCCTTAGTTCCAGCCTAGGGGTTTCTAGACAAATTTTAATAATTCAGAATCGGTGATGAGATTATTCCGTACATTCCATGTCTAGAGACTCATTTGTCCATAACCGAGGACACGGCTAATCGATTAGATTTAAACACCTTGCAAGGGTTGTGCACTTTCACCTTACGATTCATTTTATGCCCATACATAAAATGAAACGAGACCTTTTAGAAGGAGAGGACAACTAACTTGGCAAGCACCGCTCCCAACCTATAATTTGACTACCACCACTTCTTGCCGACAAGTTGCACTCCCACATTCTAATTAGTCAAGACAGAGCCCATAATGTCATAAGGCTGCACTGGAAGTACACTAAGCATGGAAGACATAGCCATCTCTTTGTTCCTGGGTGGCCATCCCGAGCGGCATTCTGTTCCCACATCCTCTTATGAGGCTTGCGTCCCAGAACCCACCTACCTCGCCTCATCTTATCAAACCATTCCACCCAGGTGTTTCATTTTAGTTGAAGTTCTTATCTTTTCACAAAACACTTTTCAAGTGATCTTAGCATGGCATCAGTATTAGCAAAGTATTTAGCATCCTAACAGGTGGGGTTTGAGGGATAGCTACACACTACTAGGATCTAAGCATTTGATAAAACAGTTGAGTAAAACACCTATCATGCATACTACAAGAGGTGAACAAACTAATGCATAAGTAAAATGGGTAAGGGATATGTGTGTCACTTGCCTTTTTGAAGATCACGGCGTTTCACTTCTCTCAACTAGGCACGTAGCTCTTCGCACAAACTATAGCACAGAAATAACATAACATAAACATACCATACAAACAAAATCAAACAAACAAACAATTGAAATGTGTTTGTTTAACCATTTAGATTTATTGAGATGTTATGACAAGAAAGATATGGCAAAGGGTCATGAATTGTGGGATATGAATTTGAGAGCTTAGTTGGGGAAAGATCAATATGATTGGAGAGATAATTGGACTAGGCAAAATATAATTGATGAAGTTTTTGTGCTTTATTAAAGCATGAATGAGTTTTAGGAAATGCTCATGTGAAATAATTTACACAAGAGTCGATTTGTGCAACAACAATACTATTGAGTAAATGTGACAACAATTACTCTTAAATAGTATCTATTGCACTTGGGAACTAGGCTAGGTTTTAAGAATGCTTGAACTACTCAATTAGCACATTTGCAAGTTGAATAGTTCAATACATGTGAACAAAACTAAGTAGGCATTGGATTGGGTATGAATGATTGATATTTGAGGACATGGCTCAACTGGTTCATTGATCA
The DNA here is from genome assembly GCA_007115705.1 of Dactylis glomerata. Taxonomy (NCBI): domain Eukaryota; kingdom Viridiplantae; phylum Streptophyta; class Magnoliopsida; order Poales; family Poaceae; genus Dactylis; species Dactylis glomerata. The sequence goes on from QXEO01000183.1 coordinate 857,700, forward strand.
ACATGGTGTATAACACATACTATGGTATGGGTTATAACAACACCACATTAACAAAATCTAGGTTTGAGATGAATTCATATTCTACTCAAGTAGCACAATTACAATTTGAGTATATATATGATTTAGACAAAATATGATGAGTGAGATCTTTATGCTTTATTAAAGCATATTGAATCTTGGAATATCTCATGTGGGTAAATCACATAGGAGACAAAATAGTGCAATAGCAATACTATTGAATAAGTGTGATAACAATTATTCTTAAATAGTATATATTACACTTAAGCTTAGGCTAGGATTTGAGAAGCATTTGAGTTACTCGATTAACTCATTTGTTAATTGAATAGTTCTATACATGAAATCAGGATCAGGTGGACAGACGATTGAGTATGGGTAGATAACATTTGAGATTATGGTTTAAGGTTTCTATTGGGTGCATGGGGTATTGGATAGATGCTATCATGTTGATTTGATCATCACCACAAGGATAGCAAGCATAGAATCTAAGATTGAGATGTATCACACTTTACTCAAATGACACAATTGAAATTTGAATATGCGTGAACTAGATATGATGTACCTAGATGGACATGATACTGGATCAAAGTGATCTCAAGATGATATTTGATAGCTAGGTATGATCATAGGGTTTTCTAAAGTAGAAGGAATCATTGATTGAAATAGAAATATCTATATAGGAATACTCAAATTCTCATATTAGAATTTGAATAATTGTGACATGGTTCAGGAAATTATGGGAGTGATGCTATTGGATAGCTTGCAGTAAGACAAGGTCACTGCAATTGGAATCATTCTAAAATAAGTCATAGAATTTGAATTATCACCAAAATAGTGATTTGGATAGATTTGAATGCACAAAGTGTGTGCACGTATCAACTTTGGATTTTCTTGATCCTATGGTGTTCTACAAGTTGAGAGAAATCCAAAGACTACAAATTTGTAATTTTTGGATTAACAGAACAATAGATATGAATTTGATAAGCTAATAGAAGGTTTGATACCAATCTGGAAGTAGTTTCAAATTGAACCCATAAAATATAAGATTTTACGGTACTGCTGGATTCTAGACTTCCTAAGGATTCCAACGATATATCATTTGCTAAATTTCGAGTTACAGATCAAAAGATATGATTTTCCAAAGTTTGCACATAATTCTGTCAATTTCCAATTCGATTTTCTATTTTACCCCGAGAGACTGGCCACGTGGCGTGATGCCATTGGCTGATACCGGTTCGTTAGGATCAGGGTCGTGGGCCGTTAGATCTAAAGTGATCTGGACGTCCCGGATGGACCGGTACCTTTTCAGTTAAGTGATCTGTCCGATCCGTTGGATCAAGATCGGACGGGCAAGATTAAAAAGGGGAAGAGCTCACCGGTTGAGGCTAGGGTTCCGGTGATCGCCGGCGATCTGCGCACTAGAGGTGGACGGAGGCGAGGTTCTGACGATCCCTGGACGACGGCGAGGCCACCATGGGGATCAGCGCATCGAGGGGAGCTCGAGAGCGTGGTCGAAGACTTCGATTGCTTCCAGGCGAAGGAGGAAGGTGTGGCTGGAGCGAGCATGACGCCGGTGTGCATCGGGTGACGGACGACGGCGTTGATCTGCGGCGAAATGGACCAGGAAAATTGGTCAGGGAGAAGCGCCAGGAAGGGGAGGAGAGTTAGGAGGGGAGAGAGGGGCGCGGGCTCACCGACGGTGACGAATTCGTCCGGAGATACTTGCAGAGGCTGCGGAGCTCCGACGACAAATCTCGTTGGCTTGAGACGAAATCGACAGAAGAGAGAAAAGGGAGGCGAGGGAGGAGGTCTGGGGCTTTTATAGGCGCCGGCTACAGCAAGAATTAAGCAGGGATTAAAGGGAAATTAAGGGGGGGGGAGTTTACTGCGGGGAGGAAACGGTCTCTGCGAGATTTCGGGCTGGAGCTTGAAGACGAGACGGGCTGACAGGTGGGTCCCATGAGTCAGTGAGAGAAAGAGAGAAGGAGGGTACCCTCTCGGGATTTGGCCGGGTGGGCCGTGGGCCTCCTTCGGACCTGGGCTGAAACGTTTCCCTGGGTCCATTTTTATGTTTTTATTTGCTTTTCATCTTTTTCTTTTTCTGGTTTTCCTATTTCCTTCATAACTTTTGCAATTTGGCTCCAAACAGATTCAAACAACTTTGTAAATTTTTCTAAAATTCAAAGTATCAAAGTGGGACAGTAAGAAACATGTTTTTAAAATAAAATAAGATTTTCCAAAAAAAACTTTATGAACTTGGCAAAAGGACTTTGCTTGCATAACAAAAATAGAAATAGAGTTTGAACTCGATTCTTTCTAAAATAGTAAAATATTAGTTTATAAAATAATGATTGAGAAACACACTCAAATATGGTTTGAAAAAGCAACCTTTATTGAATAAAGTAAACTTTGTAAAACAATCTTTTGCAAGCAAGCTTGCATAAAGCTGAATAGGGTTTGAATAAAGGAGAATGAAAATAACATTTTAATACTTGTTGTTTCTCAAAGAAGTTCTTCAAGAAATAAATAGAGGATTTTAAATAGTTTTCAAACAAAGCTTTCAAATAAACTCAAAAAGTTTTAAATCCCTGTGAATTTTCAATCAACACAAGCAAAATAAAAACGAAAATTTTCCCCCAAAATTTGATAAAATCTTGGGTCGTTACATGAGTAGTCTACCTTGGACTATGGGTCCATAGCAGTAGCTAGATGGTTGTCTTCTCCTCCATGTGCTTCATGTTTAGATCTCATGAGCTGCCCTACATGATTGAGATCACCGTTATGTAATTCTATGATGTTGGTTTGTTGGGATCCGATGAATATTGGTGTTTATGATTAAGTTGCTATACTGAATTATATCTTTTGTTATCTCTATGTTGTTTATGATCTTGCATGCTCTCCGTTGTTAGTGGCTATCTTGGCCGAGTAGTTGCTAGTGACTCCAAGAGGGGGTATTTATGCTCGATAGTGGGTTCATGTCTCTATTTCACCTGGGGGAGTGACAGAAACCTCTAAGGTGGTAGATGTGCTGTTGCTACTAGGGAGAAAACAACATTCATATGCTCAAGGGCATATGCTTTGTTTACATTACACACTTTGCTTAATGCAATTATCTGTTGTTCGCAACTTAATACTTTTGGGGTGTTCGGATTGATATCCCCGGGGGTGGATTATTAGTCATAGATGCAGTTGGATGGCGGTCTATGTATTTTGTTGTAATGCCCAGAGTAAATCTCATAGTGATCTTCTTGACATATCACGCTATCTTTATTCTATCAATTGCCCACTGTAATTTGTTTACCCAGCATGTTATTTATCTATGGAGAGACACCACTAGTGAACTGTGGACCCCGGTCCTATTTTAATCATATTGCAATCACCTGTTTACTTTTCCCGTACTGTTTACTTTACTCGCATATTACTACTGTTTTCCACTCGATACACTCATAACCTTTGTTTCAAGCAAACCGGTGAGATTGGCAACCTCATCGCAAGTTGGGAACAAAGTACTTGTTTGTGTGTGTGCAGGTTCCGCGCTGCTGCTGGCCGAAGACGAGTCAACAAGTGTCGTAAACGGCGCCCTTGTTAGAAGCTACTAAGCCAGTCCGCATCACCTTCAGTCGTCACCGTCTCTCTTCTTCAAGAACGATATTAAACCTTGGTTTCTTAACTGAGGAAAAACTAGCCACTGCACTCATCATACCTTCCTCTTGGGGTTCCCAACGGGCTGGTCATTCACCACGCACAAGGACTGTCTGTTGCCACATTCACCTGAAGCATCACTCATCATACCTTCCTCTTGGGGTTCCCAACTGGGTGGTTATCTGCCTGCATCAAGCACTTTTTCTGGTGCTGTTGCTGGGGAAAAAGAAGATTTCTGCAAGGGGAGTCTCGCACGCACAATCTTTACTTTGTTTTAGTTTTGCTTTAATTTATTTTTGCTTGCATCGTTTTATCAAAACTACAAAAAATTAGCTTCCTTTATAGTTGTTATTTCTTTACTTTTAGTTCATTATGTTGTTCCCTAAGTACATTTTGGAGGACCTCTCAGTAGGTAGTGGTTCTATTATTGGGAAAAGTAACATCGAGGAGTTCTTTAATCATATTAGTATGCATAAAGATGTTGAGGATAAGTCTTTAGCCAAACTTGCTCCTAGTTATGAAGTTGCTTTTGCTTATTTAGTTCACATGTTGGAGGCTAGGTTTGCTAGCCTTAATCCTTTTATGCAACACATGTTTCTTAAGCTTCATGATATTGAAGACTCCGAAAAGAAAGATTTTATCTTGGAGACTTTGTATAGAGAATTTAGAGATGTTGCTATTGAAGCTAGGAAAGTTTTTAAGCGTTTTAATATGCTTGGCTCCCTGTTAAAGTTGTTGGTACAACCAAAGAAGATTTCAAAGTACCAATACCTTGCAAACTTGTAGGAATGCATGAAGCTTTGGAAAAGAATTTCAATTGGATTTGTCCTGAAAATCTTTTTGATGAAAGTAGTGTACCAAAGCGTGATCATAAGGGATCTTCAAAAACTCATTTGGACACAATTCAATTTATTGTTGAAAAGACTTCTGCAATTGAACTTAATGCTTCACTTGATATTACTTGATTTGCACCTTTCTGCGCCTAGCTCAAAGGCGTTAAAGAAAAGCACTCTTGGGAGATTACCCATTGTTTTACTTTCAGTTCTTTTTCTTTTATTTGAGTCTTGGAAGTTATTACTACTGTAATAACCTCTCCTTATCATTTTTATTTCGTTTTTGTGCCAAGAGAAACCTCTAATTTGAGTGAGGTAAGATTTGGGGAAGTTGCTGTCCTGAATCAGATTTCGATACTGCACCGTAAACATTCGTGAAAATTCTCAGAATATCTTTTTGACCTGCGATTTCTTGTGCATATGCCCCAGGTTATATCCAAACTTTCATTAGTTTTACACTTTTTTATTTTAGCAACAGAAAACCCTCGAAAAAATCGATCTTTGTCAGCTGTTCTGTTTTGACAGATTTCTGCCACTATTTGTATTTGCCTCTCGATCGCTTTCTTTTTGAGTTCTTTTGATCACGGAACTTTTGGGGAAGTTGCTACAGTAGTATATGCTTTATATGTGGTGTTTTTGAGTTGAAACCTGAACCAAAAAAGGGTTGATTCATTGTTATGCTTACACTAATGTTGCTAATAGAATTGTGTTGAGTTTTGTATGAAGGAAGTTTTCAAGTGTAGGGATTGGAGAATGATGAGATGAGATGAAGAATGGACAAAAGCTTAAGCTTGGGGATGCCCATGCACCTCAAGAAATATCCAAGAGTTACAAGTGTCAAAGCTTGGGGATGCCCCCGAGGCACCCCTTCTTCATCGGCAAAAATCAGGTCACCTTTCAACACACTATATTTTTATTGCTTCATGCACTATGCATTTTTCTTGGAGCGTCTTTACTTTAGTTTTCAGTTTTGTTTTGTTTTGTTTTGTTTGCTGCAATAAATGGTTGGACCCCAACAAATTTCTTTTGGAGGAGATTTACTCGTTTTCATTTGCCAAGAACACTCCGTTTTTCACTCTTATCATTCAACGAGTGTTCTCTTTTTTTAGAACCGCGTTTAGCTTTCGTGTTTCGCCTTGATTTTTGTTCAGATCTTATTTTATATTTGCATCAAGGTGTATTTGGACCTCTGGTATATGTTGGTATTCATCAAAAGAGTTGTTTTAAAAAGGTTTGAATGGTGTTGGAAAAGAGAAAAAGTTTCATGAAAAAAAGTGGTACAAAAAGGAGCTTGTTTAGACTGTGGCTTAGGCTTTTGCATGCCATGCTTGATATCTTTTTGATAGTATGCTTAGTGATTTTTGTTGTAGCATGACTTGTCTCAAATGACTAAGATTGCTTAATGAGCCTTTGAAAAAATCATGCGTTGTTTTTATTATGTGGAAGCATTTATTTGGTTTTCTCCTTTGATGCTTTAATTGGGTTGACTTGGCGCATGCTTACACATGTTGACTTCAAAATAAGTCGCCTAAAGCCTCTATGATCATTTGGTTTTTGACTTGTGATGCCACTTTATGCTTCTTTTAATGATGTTTTGTCGCTTTGCATGATTATGGCTGTTATTGCCCTCTTAGTTGGTTGCTCCCAGTCTTTTGCTAGCCCTCATTTTGTACTGAGTATGAGCTCTACTCGTGCATCCAACTCCCAAAAACCAAGTTATTCCAATGTGTCCACCATACATACCTATTAGCAATTTGCTATTCCAAAGTACATTCGACTTGCTTTTATCTATCCTTCAAATTAAACTCTTTTTGGTGTTATGTGAAAATTAGTCAGTAAAGCTCTCACGAACCTGATGGCACACTTTACTTTTCTCGCTTTTAAAATTTTGACATTGTGGCTCTCTTATGTTGAGTTGTTATGCTTGCAAGTTGTAAGTTGGAAATTAGCCAAACCATGCCGTCATGGGGTAAGCTTTCAACATTGCACTTCTTTCATTTGAGTTGATATCGTGATCTTTTGTTTATGGATACTCACAATGTGAAACAAGTTGGAAATCTTGCGGGATCATGGAGTTTTTATATGTGTTAGAGAAACGCCTGGGCTGCTAATCTAAGCCATGCATAATTCATAGTGGAAATTTACAGCATGCCCATAGTGAACATTCGACGACGCATCTCAAAATAAAAAGCTATACCAATGGTAAATAAAAGAGATGCCGAGGTGTTCATTGTCTATTTGTGTTGTCATTTTGATGTGGGCTTGTTCCATGTCATCAGGCACGGAGGTACCCTATTGGTGGTTCTTGATGATACACATATATTTACAATGACAAGAGCTTGCTTGGGACCCTAAGTCGAGTAGCATAAGGTTTGGGTATTCGTACTTCAGGGGACACGAGGTTTTCAACTTATGATTTGTCAAGCATATGCTTCATAATTGTACTCGCATTAACTCTAACCATTCAAGATGCCTATGATGGGGGCAATGAGAGCTCAAGCTAGTAAGTACCATAATTTTTGAAGGTTTTTAAAACTTGCAATCACTGCTTCCCTCTGCGAAGGGCCTTTCTTTCACTTTTATGTTGAGTCTCCACCTTCTACCTTTATGCACCGTCTAAGAGAGCACAGTTGTCATTCTGAGTTTAATGTGCATTGTCCCAAAGTTATCATTGATTGACTCATGATTATGGTTTTGCTTGTTCTTAAATTATTTGTATCTAGTCGCCCTCTTAAACTTGAAGGTGTCCTATGCATTTATGTTTTGCTATTCCATGACGGACAAGCTGAAAACCATTTGCTATGTTTTCCATATGGTTGAAACACACACTTGAATTTCATTGTTTCATTTTTTATGATCTTTCGTTTGTGTTATTTTTGATGTTATAACATGGTTGCTAAGTTTCTTCTATTGAGATTATGTCTTTCATGACCATGTTTTAAGTTCTTTGACCTCAGCACTCAATGCTTTACATAGATGATCAAGATTGTGATGGTGCATGTCACCTCAAAAATTATTCTTTTGTTATCACTTACCTACTCGAGGACGAGCACGAGTTAAGCTTGGGGATGCTTGATACGTCTCAAATGTATCTATAATTTTTGATGCTCCATGCTTGTTTTTACACTATTTGCTTTATGTTTTGTTACACTTCATGGTATTTTTGTGCATTTTCCGAGAGTAACCTTTTAACGAGATGCCATAGTGCCAGTTCCCTATTTTCTGCTATTTTTGTGTTTTAGAAAAGTTACACAGGAAATATTCTCGGAATTGGACGAAACAAAAGCCGGACCTCCTAATATTTAACGAAGTTCCAGAAGACTGAAGAGGAGACGGAGGGGGGCCACGGGCCAGCCACACCATAGGGTGGTGCGGCCAGCCCCTGGCCCGCGCCCCCTATGGGTGAGGCCGCCCTGGTCCACTCCTGACGCTGTCCCTTTGCCTATAAAGACCCCCCAACGGGAAAAATCTAAATACCCGATCAATTTTCCAGAAACACATCGCGATCCGCCGCCGTCATCGACCCGAGATCGGGAGGGTCCAGAAGCTCTTCCCGGCACCCTGCTGGAGAGGGGAATTGCCACCGGAGGTCTTTTTCATCGCCATGCTTGTCTCCGGCGTGATGAGTGAGTAGTCTACCTTGGACTATGGGTCCATAGCAGTAGCTAGATGGTTGTATTCTCCACCATGTGCTTCATGTTTAGATCTTGTGAGCTGCCCTACATGATCAAGATCATCCTTATGTAATTCTACATGTTGTGTTTGTTGGGATCGGATGAATATTGGTGTTATGATTAAGTTGATGATCTGAATTTTATCTTATGTTATCTGTATGTTGTTTATGATCTTGCATGCTCTCCGTTGTTAGTAGTTATCTTGGCCAAGTAGATACTAGTGACTCCAAGAGGAGGTATTTATGCTCGATAGTTGGGTTCATGCCTCTATTTAATCTGGGGGAGTGACAAAAACCTCTAAGGTTGTAGATGTGCTATTCCACTAGGGAGAAAACAACATTCTTGTGTCTAAGGACATTCGCTTTGTTTACATTACACACTTTGCTTAATGCAGTTATCTGTTGTTCACAACTCAATACTTAAGGGGTCCTCGGATGATTCCCCGCGAGTGGATTATTAGTCATAGATGCAGTTGGATGGTGGTCTATGTATCTTGTTGTAATGCCAGAGTAAATCTCATAGTGATCCTCTTGACATATGCACGTTATCTTTATTCTATCAATTGCCCAACTGTAATTTGTTTATCCAGCATGTCGTTATTTATCATATGGAGAGACACCACTAGTGAACTATGGACCCCGGTCCAATTTCCTTTATATTGCTATTACCATTTACTTTTACTCGCACTGTTTACTTTCTCGCATACTACTATTGCTTTCCATTCGATACGCTCATTCCTTTGTTTAGAGCAAACCGGTGAGATTGACAACATCATCGTAAGTTGGGAGCAAAGTATTTGTTTGTGTTGTGTGCAGGTTTCACGTTGCTGCTGGTGCAAAGCAAAGCACTGGACGAGGCACCCTATAAATTGTCCAGAGCTGTCGCGAAGCTAGCAGCATCACCTTCTGAAGTTTGGCTTTTTCCTACTGGTTCGATAAACCTCGGTTTCTTACTGATGGAAGACTTGCTACTGTGCTCATCATACCTTCCTATTGGGGTTCCCAACTGGGTGGTTATCTGCCCGCATCATAAGTCAGCAACAGCCAAGGCAAAGAAAGCTGAGAATGCACTTGCTGATGCTGATCCGGGGCGTGTTCAAAGAGACCAAGCCATAACCAAACGCCTCAATCAGATTTCGACTCTTGCTGGTGGTAAGTACCGTGCTATTCTCTTTTTGTCTATTTGCTCATTCTTCTACTTGCTGATGTTTGCTCATTATCTCTTGTCTCTTTCTTTTGTGTTTTTGCAGAGAATACTGGAGTATCTTTGGCGCCTTTACAGCCGAATGATGAAGATCCTCTAATGGCTGCGGTGCTAACGTGGATATTGGTCCAGGATATTCTCGAGCTGACTCGCCGCGTGCTAACATGGATGTTTGTCGGGTTGTGGCCAAAGAAAAGGGCGGATATGTCAGCTGATGACCTCCAGAAACTTGCCGCAACCTTCGACACCGTCGAAGATCCTATTCTGGCGATGAAGAGCCGTTCGGTGAAGCGAGGTGTCGAAGGGGCTATTGCACTTGCTCAATCGCATGGCGAGGAGGTTAATTGGGAGAAGGTTAGCTCTTCCCGTGCTGGACCTCTTTCAGAATTACTGGGCTTCTTTGAGAAGGCGAAGAAGTATGCGCCAGGCATTGTGTCGATTATCACTCCATCGGCGGCTTCTTCGACTTCCACGCCGACCGCTTCGACTCCTGCGGCAAGTGCTTCGATGCCTTCGCTGAGCGCTGGTGCTGCCTCTTCCGCTCCTTCTACCGCCACGGAGCCTGCTGTTGAGGTGGCATAGATTTAGTCTTTCCTTGTAGTCTTTTTTCTTTTGATGTAGCAAACTCGTTCATATTCTGCCTGAAAATCAGTCAGGGAACTCTGTACTCTTTGTAAATACTTTGCCTTTATGAAATGTTGTGCTTGATTGCGTTTCTGAGTTGTTTTCCTCTTGTCTTCTTTCCTTCCAGCGTGAGTGTACTGGTGGACCGATGGATCGTGGTTGTGAGTCACCTCCTGCCGATACGTGTCACTCTGCGATTCCTTCCCCTCCTGGTTCTCCTTGCCGATGCACTGAATACTTGTCAAGGATTTCGGACCTCGAAGGTCGTTTGTCTTTGATGAAGCGTCTGGCAAAAACTGTTACAGACCAGGCCAGCAAATCTTATGGCTTGATGAAGTAGATATCCGTTCTTGAGGATAAAGTGTCGGGTCTGGTGGCCCAAGTACACATCTGAAGGAGTGTGATTCCTTTCTTGTCGGTTTTATCGAATCAACTTGTGAGCAGCTGAAGTGTAAGTTTCCTGCAGACCTTCTCGAACTTTTGCTGCTGCTTTTGTCTTTGTATTTTGATAATTTTGCGCCTTCCAGGTACTTGCTTACATCCTACTGATGAAAACCTTCGAGTTGCTGAGCGAATCGCAGCTTTGGAGAGGGTATCAAAAGATACGACTTCTTTGTGGGCTGACCCGCGGTGCCGCAGTGCTGTTGTTCTCCTACAGGATCATGCTCAGCACATTGGGGAGGCTGTTGACGGTTGTCAAAGATCCTTGACGACCATGTACTCTGTTATGCTTCACCGCAATCCTCCACTGGGAAGTTTTAAGCAGCTACTCGATATTTTCAGATCTAGTCAACGAATTCATCGGCTGATAGAGCTCAACTTAGTTGCTGGGGCCAATTTTGCTCTTGGATGGATACACAAGTGGGCATCCAAGGCTGAATTATAGTTCCATGTCGCTAAGTTTTCCCCCAGGGGCGTGAAGCTGCAAGTCCATATGGATGCTACGCTTCAACCGGCGAGGAGGATCATAGCTAGATTGCTTCGAGAGGATGCTGGGTTTTTCCGCGAGCACCATTACTTGAATCCCCTTGGGGTAGATGATTCGGATCAACCAATGTTGTAATGATTTTATTGTATATATGCTTTGTATGTAGAACGCGAGAGTTTCCGTTTCTGGGTCTTTTGCCAGAAGTTTTTGTTCTCAGGGCGTTTTGTGTTTAGTGCGTTTGTCGCAATTTCGTTTGAGATATTGAAGACACGTAAACTCGAATAGGAGGAACTGTGTCTTTATTTATGCTTATAATGTAAGATACATGGGGTGTCCCAAGAGATCCGACCAATGACCCGTGTTCTGGATCTAGAGGGCATTGCCCTAGGATAGCTTGTGGCTTTAATAGCCTTATTTTTCTACTCTACTTTTGCATACTTGCTGCCTATGTTGCCGAGGTCCTTCCCTCTTCTCCTGTAGCTTCCCCTGGGTCTGACGGCTGTACCCGCAGTTTCTTCACCTCTAGCTCTACTGGATGTCCTTCGAGTTATTGTGCAGCTCCTATAGTCGCGCTTTTTGCCTTGTCTTTGGGTTCTCCATAGTTGGCCATCATGCCAAGATTTTGGGCCATCTTGCGGAATTCCTTGTCGCATAAATCCGAGAGTTCGAAGCTTCCTTTTACCGTGATAATTCCGTTGGGTCCTGGCATCTTGAGTACCAGGTATGTATAGTGAGGCACTGCCATGAATCGCGAAAACGCGGGTCACCCGAGGATCGCGTGATATTATGATGGCCAGTCCATGACTTTGAAGTCGAGCTTCTCTCTTCTGTAGTTTTGGTGATTCCCGAAGCAAATGTTGAGTGCTATTCAACCTAATGGATAGTTAGCACTCCCTAGGACGATTCCGTGGAAGGAACAGTCGGTTGGTTTCAGGAACTCTAATGATATATGCATTGCCCGGAGAGTCTTTGCGTATATAAGATTTATTCCACTTCCTGCATCCATGAATACTCTATCGACGTCGTGTGTCCCAATTTGAGCTTTGAGTACCAGAGGCGCGTTTCCCGGCCGAGGTACTGTTATGGGGTGATCATCCCTGCTAAATTCTATGGGTTGTTCTGACCAGTGTAAATATTCCGTTGTTCCTGGAGGCGATGTTACTTCTAGGTTAACTTAGCGAGTTATGCTCTTTTCCTCTTTGTTCGACTTTGGCACTGGTTGTATCATTGTTGTGATGTGCCCTTTGGATGGGACATATCCTTCATCATTATCGTGTCCCTGATTTGGCTGATCTTGACCTTGAGAGGCTCCATTGTTTGCTTGTTGATCATTTGTAGATGCGTTGTTGGTGTTCACTTTGTATCCTTGTCTATTTTCTTCGGCTTGTTTGCTTATTGCTGCCTCCTGGAGTTTTAAGAACATTGTGCAATCTTTCATTGTGTGTCTGGACACCCATTTTCCATCAACGAACGCGGAGTGTATATGGCATGGTCTGTTTAGCATATCCTCTGGTGACGGGTTGTATTCTCTGGGTTCTCTTATCTGAAATTTTTTGCTGCTCCCATAGTCTTCTCTTCCATAGCTGCGGTATCCCGAGTTTTTGCGGTCATTTCCTTGATAACTATTGTCTTTGTATCCCGCGGCTACTTGGTTGTGGGAGCTGTAGTTGTCATAGTTGCGGGATCTTCTCCTTTGGCTACCGTATCTGTTTCCTCTGTCGTCTTCTGGTGACCGCGTTCATTTGTTGTTGCATGCATCTTCACCATCTGCAAATCTATTTGCTATATCCATTAAATCTGATATTGTCTTTGGCTTGATTCTGCCCATCTCCTCGACTAGGTCTCCTCGTTGCAACCCGAGCGTGAAAGCATCTATTGCTCTTTCGTCTGAGACTTCGACTGCTGAATTTTTGATAATGCTCTACCTTTGGATATACGCCCTTAGTGTCTCATTGCGTTGCTGTACGCAGGCTTTGACTTCTTCTATCGACACTGGCTGCTTGTATGTCGACTTGAAGTTACTTGTGAACTGCTTTGTGAGTTCCTCCCAGCTTCCAATTGTTCTTTTTTCTAATTTGCTCAACCATGACCTTGCTGCGCCGGTGAGATGTAATTGCAGACTTTGCATTGCTGTTTCCTTTGTTCCTCCCAATATTTTTACTGCCCGTAAATAATCCGAGAGCCATGACTGTGGCTCCTGAGAGCCATTGTACTTTTGCTGATCATGGGGTAGTTTGAAACCCTTGGGTTCTGGCGTGGTGCAAACCCACGATGCCCCCATCTCCTTTTCATCGTCTTTGTAGTCATATGCTTTGGTGGGAGTCCTAGACCTTCGGGCTCCTCCATGCTTCAGGCTTTTGTGTCGCCTTAGTGATGGTGTTCTCTAGATCGTCGGCTACCACTTATGTGCCGAGGACTGTTGTGACGGCGTGATGACCTTGGTTTATGTGTTCCTTTTATTGCGGTGTGCCTCCTCTTCTTTTGCTGATAATTTGTTGCCTACCATCTTCAATCCTTGTAGTGCTACCCGGTGCATATGTTCCCTTGGGTCTCCTGGACTTGGCCGCGTTGTGTGTAGATATTCTTGAGCTGCCACAAGTGCTGCTTCTGGTGTCTTTGGTATAATGTTCCCTTGCTCGTCGACCGATAGGAAGGACAAGTCGAGGTTCTTGGAGAGGCTTTGCCTTTCTGAGTACTCAAGGTTTTCAAACCTTGATCCATGCCGATGATGCCTTCTGCTGTTTGTGTATGATGCGTCGCTGCGTGCTTTATGATAAGTTGCGCTTGCTGCAATGGCTGAATCTTTTCTCTTATGTATTTCAATTCTCTCTTTTGCTAGTTGCTTTGACTGCTGTCTTAAGGCGTAATGATACCCTAACAGCATATTCTTGCTTGCATCTGCTAGTATTGGCGCGCCGTGTTCCACGACTATTTTGATTATCCTCCACTCTTCGACTAATAGTCGAACTTTCTCCCTGCTCGCAAGAGAATCTGCAGTTTCTCCTTCTGCTAAGTGATTTGCTCCTCTGTTTACGTTTGCTGGGTTGAGCACTGGATTGATGTTTTCATCGAGTTCTTTTGAGTTGTCTCCTATAATAGCGAGTACTTGGTACCGATTGTCGAACTTGCTATTGAAGCTTGAGAAGATTGAATCGTCATCCTCATGAAGCTCTAATCCCGTCTTCCAGGTGTCTGTTGATTTGTCTGAATTATATCACCATGGCAGATCATGAGGTCTTCGAGTTGATCTCCTAAGTCAAAATTCTCCATGGTTTCATCGAATTCTGCAATTTTTCTTTCTACTACTCCTGTTGCTACGAAGATGACCGGCGAGTTTACCTCGCTGGAAGAGCCCACTGATGATTCTAACACTGCAACTGTCTTGGATTCGCTTGCCGACGGACCCGGTTTCACCGGATCTGAAAGGCAAATCGAACCTAAAGATCCGATGCAAAAGTTTAAGCTTCCAATCGTCAGGTCCGTATCTTGATCCATGCTCTTGAATATTGGAGTGAAACTTGATGGGTGAGGCTGAAAGTCGACGGTTCCGAAGGATATCTGGTTTTCGTTGACTTCTGAACTGATGTTGGCTAAAAGCAAAAAAGCCGTCGAATTCATGATTCCAACGCCCAGATTCTCCACGGTCGGCGCCAATTGACGAGGGTTAAGTCGACAAGTGTCCTAGATGAAGGCCTTAAGATCGGGGAAGTAGGGCGTCGGATGAACTCAAAGGTAAATCAGTCAAACAAGGTGACAAGGGTATAGTTAATAGAGCCCGTTAGTTGAGTACCCCTGAGGCCCGTTAAGCTAGGCCCAATTGTAATGATAGTCGAATACGAGTTATTACCGTATGTCGATATTTGTAATCTGTATCGGACCCTACCCGATCTTCGAGACCTGGCCACCTATATATAGGGGTCAGGAGGGGACGGTGTAGGGCAGATTGAAAGCAAGCCAGGTTGAACACCCAAGTTTACTTTCGATACACACCTATTTTGACTAACTTTACCTTCGAGTTCATCCGACGCCCAATCTCCCCGATCCTAAGTCCTTCATCTAGGACATTTGTCGAGTTAACCCTCGTCAATTGGCGCCGACCGTGGGGACTCTGGGCGTTGGAATCATGAATTCGATGACTTTTTCGCTTTTAGCCAATAGCAGTTCAGAAGTCGACGGAAGTCAAGAGGTGGAACTAACAATTGGAAGTTTGAGCATCCTCATCGGGCCATCGGGTTCATCCCGCCTCTCGGATTCGAAGAAGCCAGATCCGTCGGCAAGTGATACGTCTCAAACGTATCTATAATTTTTGATGCTCCATGCTTGTTTTACACCATTTGCCTATTGTTTCGTTACACTTAGTGGCACTTTTATACATTTTCCGGAACTAACCTATTAACGAAGTGCCATAGTGCCAGTTTCCTGTTTTCTGCTGTTTTTGTGTTTCAGAAGTGATACACAGGAAATATTCTCGGAATTGGACGAAACAAGTTCCTGAAGACTTATATCACGGGGAAGCTTCCAGACATCCGAAGAAGAGACGGAGGAGGGCCACGTGGGCCCCACACGCACAGGCGGCGCGGCCAGGCCCCTGGCCGCGCCACCCCTGTGTGAGGGGGCCTGGTCCCTCCTCTGACATCGCCCCTTCGCCTATAAAGACCCCCCGACGAGAAAAACCTAAGGGCCCGATCAGTTTTCCAGAATACATCGCGATCCGCCGCCGCCGTCGACCCGAAGATCGGGAGGGTCCAGAAGCTCTACCCGGCACCCTACCGGAGAGGGGAATCGCCACCGAAGGTCTTCTTCATCGCCATGCTTGCCTCCGGAGCGATGAGTGAGTAGTCTACCTTGGACTATGGGTCCATAGCAGTAGCTAGATGGTTGTCTTCTCCACCATGTGCTTCATGTTTAGATCTCATGAGCTGCCCTACATGATTGAGATCACCGTTATGTAATTCTATGATGTTGGTTTGTTGGGATCCGATGAATATTGGTGTTTATGATTAAGTTGCTGTACTGAATTATATCTTTTGTTATCTCTATGTTGTTTATGATCTTGCATGCTCTCCGTTGTTAGTAGCTATCTTGGCCGAGTAGTTGCTAGTGACTCCAAGAGGGGGTATTTATGCTCGATAGTGGGTTCATGTCTCTATTTCACCTGGGGGAGTGACAGAAACCTCTAAGGTGGTAGATGTACTATTGCTACTAGGGAGAAAACAACATTCATATGCTCAAGGGCATATGCTTTGTTTACATTACACACTTTGCTTAATGCAATTATCTGTTGTTCGCAACTTAATACTTCTAGGGTGTTCGGATGATATCCCCGGGAGTGGATTATTAGTCATAGATGCAGTTGGATGGCGGTCTATGTATTTTGTTGTAATGCCCAGAGTGAATCTCATAGTGATCTTCTTGACATATCACGTTATCTTTATTCTATCAATTGCCCAACTGTAATTTGTTTACCCAGCATGTTATTTTATCTATGGAGAGACACCACTAGTGAACTGTGGACCCCGGTCCTATTTTAATCATATTGCTATCACCTGTTTACTTTTCCCGCACTGTTTACTTTACTCGCACATTATTACTGTTTTCCACTCGATACGCTCATAACCTTTGTTTCAAGCAAACCGGTGAGATTGACAACCTCATCGCAAGTTGGGAACAAAGTATTTGTTTGTGTGTGTGCAGGTTCCGCGTTGCTACTGCCCGAAGACGAGTCAACAAGTATCGTTAACGGCGCCCTTGTTGGAGTGTTATTAAGCCAGTCTGCATCACCTTCAGTCGTCACCGTCTCTCCTCTTCAAGATCGACATTAAACCTTGGTTTCTTAACTGAGGGAAAACTTGCTGCTACACTCATCATACCTTCCTCTTGGGGTTCCCAACGGGCTGGTCATTCACCACGCACAAGGACAGTTTGCTCCCACATCAACTTGGAGTAGCAGCTATTTTTCTGGCGCCGTTGCCGGGGAAGAGAGAAGAGTTCTACGAGGGGAGTTCTTCGCACACACATTCTTTACTTTGTTATTTGTTTTGCTTTACTTTATTTTATTTTACCTGCATTGCTTTTTATATCAAAACCCAAAAAAATTAGAATCCTTGGTAGTTGTTATTTCTTTACTTTAGTTTATCATGCTGTTCCCTAAGTTCGTTCTGGAGGACCTCTCAGTAGGTAGTGGTTCAATTATTGGCAAAAGTAACATTGAGGAGTTCTTTAATCACATTAGTATGCATAAGGAAGTTGAGGAAAAGTCTTTGGTTGAGTTAGCTCCTAGTTATGAAGTTGCTTCTGCTCATTTAGTTCACATGTTAGAAGCTAGGTTTGCTAGTCTTAATTCTTCTATGCAATACATGTTCCTTAAGCTTCATGAAATTGAGGATCCCGAAAAGAAAGCTTTTATCTTAGAAACCTTGCGCACAGAATTTAGAGATGTTGCAATTGAGGCTAGGAAAGTTTTTAAGAAGTTTAATAAGCTTGGCTCGCCTGTTGAAATTGTTGGTACACCCAACAAAGATTTTAGAATGCCAATACCCTGTAAACTTGTAGGAATTCATGATGCCTTGGAAACAAATTTTAGTTGGATTTGCCCTGAAAATCTTTTTGATGAAAATAGTGTACCAAGGCGTGACTACAAGGGGTACTCAAAACCTCATTTGGATAGTATTCATTTCTTTGTTCCTATGGACCTTGATGCTTCATCTATTGATAATACTTGATTCGCAATTTTCTGCGCCTAGCTCAAAGGCGTTAAAGAAAAGCACTCTTGGGAGATAACCCATTCCTTACTTTTCAGTACTTTTTCTTTTATTTGAGTCTTGGAAGTCATTACTACTGTAATGACCGCTCCTTATCTTGTTTATTTCGTTTTTGTGCCAAGAGAAGCCTCTAATTTGAGTGAGGTAAAGATTTGGGGATGTTGCTGTCCTGAAACTGTTTTTGGTGCTGCACCGTAAAAATTCGTGAAAATTCTCTGTTTATCTTTTGGACCTGCGATTTCTTGTGCATATGCCCCAGGTTATATCCAAACTTTTCTTAGTTGAACACTTTTTGATTTGAGCAACGGAAAATCCCTCAAAAATTCGTCCTTTGTCAGCTGTCCAGTTTTGACAGATTTCTGCCAATATTTGTTTTTCCCACTTTATCACTTTCTTTTGAGTTCTTTTTGATCATGGAACTCTTGTGGAAGTTGCTACAGTAGTATATACTTTATATGTGGTGGTTTTGGGTTGAAACCTGAAGCTAAAAGAGGTTGAATATATTTTATGCTTACACTAATGTTGCTAATAGAATTGTGTTTAGTTTTGTATGAAGGAAGTTTTCAAGTGTAGGGATTGGAGAATGATGAGATGAGTTGAAGAATGGACAAAAGCTCAAGCTTGGGGATGCCCATGCATCACCCCAAGAAATATCCAAGAAGTGCAAGCGTCAAAGCTTGGGGATGCCGCCGAGGCACCCCTTCTTCATCGGCAAAAATCAGGCCACCTTTCAAAACACTATATTTTTATTGCTTCATGCACTATGTGTTTTTCTTGGAGCATCAGTTGTTTTAGTTTTCTTAGTTGGTTTAGTTTGTTTGTTTGCTGCAATAAATGGTTGGACCCCAACAAATTTCTTTTGGAGAAGTTGCTTGTTTTCATTTGCAAAGAACGCTCTAGTTTTCACTCTTATTAAAATCTAGCGTTCTACTTTTTCTGCTACTGCTTTTGGTTTTCATTTTCGCCTTGATTTGCGTTCAGACCTTGTCATATATTTTCATTAAGGTGTATTTTTGCCTCTGATCTTTATTGGTTTTCATCAAAAGAGGTGTTTATAAAAATTTCAAATGGTGTTGGAAAAGAGAAAAAGCTTTGTGCAAAATAGTGGTACAAGAAGGAGCTTGTGTAGACTGCGGCTTAGGCTTTTTCATGTCATGCTTGATGTCTTTTTGATAGTATGCTTAGTGGTTTTGCTGTAGCATGACTTGTCTCAAATAACTGAGATTGCTTAATGAGCCTTTGAAAAAATCATGCGTTGTTTTTATTGTATGGAAGCATTATTTTGGTTTTCTCCTTGATGCTTTATTTGGGTTGACTTGGCGCATGCTCACACATGTTAGACTCTTACAAAGTCGCCATTAGCCTTCATGATCATTTAGTTTTGACTTTTGATGCCATCGTATGCTTCTTTTAATGTCGCTTTGTCGCTTTGCATGATTATGGCCATTATTGCTCTCTTAGTTGGTCGCTCCCAGTCTTTTGCTAGCCCTCGCCTTGTACTGAGTATGAGCTCTACTCGTGCATCCAACTCCTAAAAGCCAAGTTTGCCATTGTGTCCACTATAAATTCCTATGCATGGTATTTGTAAGCCATTCCAAAGTAAAATTTTCGTGTGCTACCTTTCAAAAACCTTCAAAATACTTCTCGTTTTGTGACACTGTTTTCAGCTCATGGGGACGTAGTGGTCGGATTTGCTATCTTCCATATTGCTTATTCCAAAAAGAAAAAAAAAGGAAAAAAAAGAAAGAAAAAAGGCACTCCTCCAAAGAATGTGAATGTTGGTGGGCACCCGATGGAATTGGTTAGCCATGGTATGTGAAAGGAAAAGGTGGGGAGGAGTGCCAAGTTTTATAAAAAGAGCACAAGAGTGCCAATCTCTCTCTCAAAAACTTGCTTTATTTTTGTGTGGAAGATAGTAAGAACCCCATTGCCAGTCATTGACAAAGACAACCACCTCTCAAAATGAAGTTTTATCTCTCTGTTTTACAAATGAAAAGCTCTAGCACATGTTTAAATCACTGCTTCCCTCTGAGAAGGGCCTTTCTTTTACTTTTATGTTGAGTCACCACCTTCTTTCTTTATGCACCATTAAGAGAGCATAGTTGTCATTCTTAGTGTGATATGCATTGTCCCAAAGTTCATTGATTGACTCATATTGTTGGTTTCACTTGTTCTTAAATTACTTGTATCTAGTCGCCCTCTTAAACTTGAAGGTGTCCTATGCATTTATGTTTTGCTCTCTTTGAAGGACAAGCTGAAAACCTTTTGTATGTTTTTCCTTATGATTTGAACACACGTTTGACTTTCATTGTTTCATTATCATGATCTTTTGTTTGTGTTCATTTGCATGTTTACAACATGGTTGCTAAGTTTCTTATTGTCATGATTATATCTTCATGCCCATGTTTTAAGTTCTATTGATCCCAGCTCACCAATGCTTACATATATGATCAAGATTGTGTAGGTGCATGTCACCTCAAAAATTATTCTTTGTTATCACTTACCTACTCGAGGACGAGCAGGAGTTAAGCTTGGGGATGCTTGATACGTCTCAAACGTATCTATAATTTTTTATGCTCCATGCTTGTTTTACACCATTTGCCTATTGTTTCGTTACACTTAGTGGCACTTTTATACATTTTCCGGAACTAACCTATTAACGAAGTGCCACAGTGCCAGTTTCCTATTTTCTGCTGTTTTTGTGTTTCAGAAGTGATACACAGGAAATATTCTCAGAATTGGACGAAACAAGTTCCTGAAGTCTTATATCACGGGGAAGCTTCCAAACATCCGAAGAAGAGATGGAGGAGGGCCACGTGGGACCCACATGCACAGGCGGCGCGGCCAGGCCCCTGGCCGCGCCACCCCTATGTGAGGGGGCCTGGTCCCTCCTCTGACATCGCCCCTTCGCCTATAAAGACCCCCCGACGAGAAAAACCTAAGGGCCCGATCAGTTTTCCAGAATACATCGCGATCCACCGCCGCCGTCGACCCGAAGATCGGGAGGGTCCAGAAGCTCTACCCGGCACCCTGCCGGAGAGGGGAATCGCCACTGGAGGTCTTCTTCATCGCCATGCTTGCCTCCGGAGCGATGAGTGAGTAGTCTACCTTGGACTATGGGTCCATAGCAGTAGCTAGATGGTTGTCTTCTCCACCATGTGCTTCATGTTTAGATCTCATGAGCTGCCCTACATGATTGAGATCACCGTTATGTAATTCTATGATGTTGGTTTGTTGGGATCCGATGAATATTGGTGTTTATGATTAAGTTTCTGTACTGAATTATATCTTTTGTTATCTCTATGTTGTTTATGATCTTGCATGCTCTCCGTTGTTAGTAGCTATCTTGGCCGAGTAGTTGCTAGTGACTCCAAGAGGGGGTATTTATGCTCGATAGTGGGTTCATGTCTCTATTTCACCTGGGGGAGTGACAGAAACCTCTAAGGTGGTAGATGTGCTGTTGCTACTAGGGAGAAAACAACATTCATATGCTCAAGGGCATATGCTTTGTTTACATTACACACTTTGCTTAATGCAATTATCTGTTGTTCGCAACTTAATACTTCTAGGGTGTTCGGATGATATCCCCGGGAGTGGATTATTAGTCATAGATTCAGTTGGATGGCGGTCTATGTATTTTGTTGTAATGCCCAGAGTAAATCTCATAGTGATCTTCTTGACATATCACGTTATCTTTATTCTATCAATTGCCCAACTGTAATTTGTTTACCCAGCATGTTATTTTATCTATGGAGAGACACCACTAGTGAACTGTGGACCCCGGTCCTATTTTAATCATATTGCTATCACCTGTTTACTTTTCCCGCACTGTTTACTTTACTCGCACATTATTACTGTTTTCCACTCGATACGCTCATAAACTTTGTTTCAAGCAAACCGGTGAGATTGACAACCTCATCGCAAGTTGGGAACAAAGTATTTGTTTGTGTGTGTGCAGGTTCCGCATTGCTACTGGCCGAAGACGAGTCAACAAGTATCGTTAACGGCGCCCTTGTTGGAGTGTTATTAAGCCAGTCTGCATCACCTTCAGTCGTCACCGTCTCTCCTCTTCAAGATCGACATTAAACCTTGGTTTCTTAACTGAGGGAAAACTTGCTGCTACACTCATCATACCTTCCTCTTGGGGTTCCCAACGGGCTGGTCATTCACCACGCACAAGGACAATTTGCTCCCACATCAACTTGGAGTAGCAGCAAGCAAGCCCAAAACAGAGGAAGCATTGGAGTCATCAGAAGGCTCTTCCAGTGAGGTAAACTCGCCGGTCAGCTTTGGAAAAGCATCAATCGCAGAAAGCGACGAAATTCAGGAAAGTTTCGACTCAGAAGAAAAAGCGTGTCAGACGCACAACAACGCAAAGGACTTCGCCGTAGGAAACAGCGGCGTCTCCAAAGTACATCAGTTATGTGTCATTATCACTGAAGCAGAAGAAGGAAACAACAGCGAAGGAAGTAAAAAGGTCGACAGGCAAGTCGACAAAATGAAAGATCACAACAAAAAGGAAAAAGAGAAAGTCCACGTCTCAGCTGGTGAATGGAGAATGATTACGTCGGCCATTAATCATGGTACAGAAGTACCCGAGGGATCGAGAAGAGAAGTTTTAATGGGATATCAGTACGCACTATACCAACACAAGAAGAAACTAAGGGAGGAAAGAGACATGATGTTTCAAGACAACAACAGTATATCAAGGGAAGAATACTGGGAAGACTATAGTGAAGATTCAGAATATAGCAGAGAGAGGCGCGGAGATCCAAAACACAACAGGGGGGCGACAGCATGCGACAGAGAAGAAGGGTACTCAAGGAGCCCCACCCCGCAGCTAGAAGAGGAGGAAGATGACTTGATACAAAGAGCGCCAGAGGCAGCATTGGCAGCAGCACAAGCATATTTACTAGCCACAAGACCAGAGCGTGGAGACCCGCGAGAAGATATGCACTGAGCCGCGATACGAAGCCTCGGAATAGTAGAAGGTAAGATCAGGGAACAAGGCCCAGAGACGAAGTCGACAAATCACAAGGAGAAGTTCAGATACAATCGCGCAGACAACGACTATAGCGAGTTATCAGAAGAGAAAAAGCAGCAGAAAAAGAAGGAGGATGCAAGAAGTATAATAGCACAAGCTCGGGTAAACAAGTCGCGACGTGCTTGGAGGGAAGAAAATTACGAAGACGATGATAAAGATATGGGTGCGTTATGCTTTACCCGCAGGGTTCGCAAAACGCGGGTACCCAAAGGATTCAAACTACCACACGACCAGAATAAGTACGACGGGTCACAAGAACCTACCTTATGGCTATCATATTATCTACAGGCAGTACAGATACTAGGAGGAACAAAGGCGACTGCAATGCAAAGTTTGCAGCTACATCTCACCGGCGCCGCACGGTCCTGGTTGAACACCCTACCCGATGAATCCATCGGAAGCTGGGGGGAACTCGAAAGTCAATTCACAAGAAATTTTCGCTCCACTTACAAGCGCCCAGCATCTCTGGAAGAAGTTAAAGCATGTGTGCAGAAGAAAGGCGAAACGCTACGCTCCTATATACAACGCTGGAGTATAATCAAAAACTCAGCAGAAGACGTCTCCGACGAACGAGCAGTAGACGCCTTTTCGGAAGGACTTCGTCGCTCAGATCTTGTGGAAGAAATAGGAAGAACAAGACCTACGACAGTAGCTGAGCTAATGGAACAAGCTAACAAATTCGCTGATGGAGAGGACGCGTATAGCAACAAAAGAGGGCGAGCGCCAGAAGTCGACAGAACAAGTCGACAAAGGAGGCGATACCGCAGCGGGGATAATCAAGGAAGGCGAAGTCAGGTAGCCGCGGGTTACAGGCTAGAAGAAGAGGAAGGGTATGAAAGTAGGAAGTTCCAGGCAAAAGAAAAATCAAGATACTCCGGCCCCTCAGCCGAGGATATGCTATACGGACCTTGTCGAATCCACTATGCGTATCTCGACGGAAAAAGGGTTTCAAATCACCAGATGAAGGATTGCAGAACATTCTTAAGGTTGCAAATCGCCATGGGCTCAAGCCAGGAAAGGAGGCAAGAAGAAAGACATAGAAGTCAAGGACATCAAATGCAAAGGCTAGTAAAGCACTTAGAGTCGAAAGTATACATATCAGCCATGATTCAACCGGTGCCCAAGTCAAAGAAAGAGCGAAAAAGCATATCCAGGCAAGTAAACCTAGCAATATCGTCACCACCAGCTACCACAGAGTACCTACGATGGTCAGAGCAACCAGTCAAGTTCACTAGAGCAGACCACCCAAGGAAAGTTCCCAGGCCGGGCCACTCGCCTATGGTTCGAAAAGCACAAATAGGAGGGTACGACATCGGAAGAGTGTTCATGGATGCAGGGAGCGGCATAAATTTAATATATGCTAGAACACTAAAGGCAATGTGCATCTCGCTGACGAGTCTGAAGCCAACAGATTGCTCTTTCCACGGAATAGTACTAGAAGCAGCAAACCACCCTTTGGGAAGAATAGAACTCGATGTCTGCTTCGGCAGCAGCGAAAATTATAGAAGAGAGAAACTGGAGTTCGAAGTTATGGATTGGCCGTCACAATATCATGCAATCCTGGGGCGACCAGCATTTGCAAAATTCATGGCAGTACCACACTACGCGTATCTCACGTTAAAAATTCCAGGGCCCAAAGGAACAATTACAGTACAAGGAAGCTTTGAAGTAGCCAACACATGCGACAGAGAATTCAACAAGGTGGCACAAACCTTCGGCATGACAGTAGAATACGAGAGGTTAAAAGGAGAAACAGATCATAATGTGCTACCCGACGTTGGACGATCCCTGCCAGATAAGGCTTTCAACACAACGCAGGACTCAAAGAAAATTCAGGTCCACCCTATGGATCCAAACAAGACGACATCAATTGCGGTGAACTTGGATCCCGCATAGGAAGGCGCGCTCGTCGAGTTCCTCCGTGAGCGCTGGGAAATCTTCGCCTGGTGTCCATCGGACATGCCAGGGGTTCCCAGGGAACTCGTCGAGCACGCACTAAATGTAGATCCCAAGGCAAAACCAGTCAAGCAACCACTGCGACGATTCGATGAACCTAAGAGGAAGGCAATAGCGTCAGAATTACACAGATTAGAAAATGCTGGATTCATCAGAGAAATCAAAACTTCGAGTTGGGTGTCGAACCCAGTAATAGTACCCAAGAAGAACACAGACGTACAAAGAGTATGTGTCGACTACACATCTCTCAATAAGCATTGTCCAAAGGATCCCTTCCCTTTACCCCGCATCGATCAGATAATCGATTCAACAGCGGGATGCGCAAGGCTTTCCTTTTTGGACGCATATTCTGGCTATAATCAGATCAAATTGAAGAAATAAGACGAAGAAAAAACGGCCTTCATCACACCGTATGGGGTGTTTTGCTACCAAGTGATGCCGTTCGGCCTAAAAAATGCAGGGGCAACTTATCAAAGGATGATGCAAAGTTGCCTCGGGAGCCAAATAGGGCGCAACATACAAGTCTACATTGATGATGTAGTCATCACCACAAGAGAGGAGAAATCTTTAATAAGCGACTTGGCAGAAACCTTCGACAACCTAAACAAGTACAAGCTTAAGTTGAACCCGAAAAAGTGTTCCTTCGGAGTTTCAGCAGGGCAACTTTTGGGGTTCTTGGTATCAGCACGAGGAATAGAGGCAAATCCAGCGAAGATTCAAATAATTCTAACAATGGGGAAACCCACGAAACTCCACGGCGTACAGAAATTGGCAGGACGCGTCGCGGCATTAAGTCGTTTCGTTGCTCGACTAGGGGAGAAGGCGCTTCCTTTTTATGCACTTATGAAGAAGTCAGAAGACAAATTTGAGTGGACAGAAGAAGCAGACGCAGCGTTTGCGCAATTGAAAAAAGTGCTTTCCACGCCACCAGTGCTGGTCGCACCTAAAGAAAAAGAGCCACTGCTGTTGTACATCGCCGCAACCCATCAGGTGGTGAGTACAGTTCTAGTAGTCGAAAGAAGCGAAGAAGGCAAAGCTCATGGTGTCCAGAGACTGGTATATTTCATCAGTGAAGTGCTATCTCCAACCAAACAAAGGTACCCGCATTATCAGAAGTTGGCATACAGTGTCTTCACAACTGCACGTAAACTACGACAGTATTTTACTGTGCACCCAATTATAGTGGTCAATGAAGCGCCACTATCAAACATATTGAGCAACCCTTTAGCGACGGGCCGTGTCTCCTTGTGGGGAATCGAGTTATCTCCCATGGACATCACGTATGAAAAAAGGAAGGCGATCAAATCGCAAATCTTGCCAGATTTTACAGCAGAGTGGCTCGAGCTGCAAAGCACGGGACCACCAGATTTATCGAGTACCTGGACAATGTACTTCCACGGTTCTAAGCGAGTCCAAGGCGCAGGCGCAGGAGTAGTATTGATATCGCCTCATGGCGACAAATTAAGATATGTCTTAAGGATGAGCTTTCCGCAGGCTTCTAACAATGAAGCGGAGTACGAGGCTTTGTTGCATGGAATGAAGATGGCTAAAGCTTGTGGAGCAACTCGCCTAAAAATATTTGGAGATTCTAACCTTGTTGTGCAGCAAGTTATGAACAGGTGTGACACAATCAATGACAACATGATGGCCTACAAGAATTTGTACCATTACCTAGAAGGAACGTTCGATGGATGCGAAGTCTCGCACATCAGCAGGAACAGCAATGAAGAAGCCGACACTTTAGCAAATATCGGATCACAATGCTTACCTGTGCCGTCCGGAGTATTTTGGGAAGAAATAGTGGAAAGATCAATAAGAAGTGCTAAAAGTTCGACTACCACAGCCGGCTCGGGGGCTACGACAGAACCAGAGGAGGTCATGATGATAGAAGAAACATGGATGCAGCCATATCTTGCGTACATGATAAATAAAAAACTACCAGAAGATGCAGTGGAGGCTAAGAGGATAACTCGAAGAGCGAAAGCGTTTGTCGTGTTGGAAGGAAAATTATACAAGAGAAGTATTACCGGCGTTTTACAGCGCTGTGTAACACCCCAGGAAGGGCAAGCAATATTAAAAGACATACATGGCGGAGTATGTGGCCATCATGCTAGCAGCAGAGCAATAGCAGCGAAAGCTTTCCGAGCGGGATTCTACTGGCTAACAGCCATCGAGGACGCAAAAGATATAGTTCGAAAGTGTGAAGCATGTCAAAGGTTTGCATCCAGACCGCATGCACCAGCAGCAGAGCTACAAACAATACCATTATCCTGGCCCTTCGCACAATGGGGCCTTGACATGGTGGGAAAGTTACACAAATCTTGGCCAGGAGGGCATGTCTACATGCTGGTGGCAGTCGATAAATTCACCAAATGGGTGGAAGCGGCCCCAGTAACAACTCAAGATTCTACAGCAGCAATCAGCTTCATCAAGTCGATAGTTTTTCGTTTTGGTGTACCACACAGCATCATCACAGACAACGGGACAAATTTTACTTCAAAAGAATTCAAAAGTTATTGCGAAGGATTGGGGATCAAGCTCAAATTCGCATCTGTGGCGCACCCGAAGACGAACGGGCAAGTCGAAAAGGCCAATGGCCTGATATGTAGTGGAATAAAAAAGAGGCTTTTAGCACCTCTCGAGAAAGCCAAGAGCGCTTGGGTAGAAGAATTACCCTCCGTTCTTTGGAGCCTAAGAACTACGCCCAATGCAGCAACTCAAGAAACTCCTTTCTTCCTGGTCCATGGCGCAGAAGCCGTGCTTCCAGTCGAAGTTACACATGAGGCTCCAAGAGTGACGGCGTATGACAAGGCGACATCGACAGAAGTATTGCAAGACGACGTCGATGCGCTAGATGAAGCAAGAGACAAATCATTAGAAAGAGCTATGCAATATCAACAAAGCTTACGAAACTACCATAGTAGTCGAGTTCGTCCACGGTCCTTCGTGGTGGGAGACCTTGTTTTGCGACTCAGGCAAGACAGCCACGGGAAATTGGAGTCCCCTTGGGTGGGACCTTACATCGTCACCGAAGTAATACCAGGAGGAGCATATCGACTACAAGATAAGAAGACTGGGAAGGACGAAAGCAATCCGTGGAATGCAGAACAGCTACGACGTTTTTACGCGTAGACTAAATATAGAGGTGTCAATATATTCGAGTTAGCCTTCTGAACCCAGAACATGAGGCCATAGGTCGGGTTCTTTGGGTTGAACTTGACAAAATTGTACAATTCTTTTGTTACTTCTCCGCTCGGGGGCTTCAAGCCCTGGGTCGTACGAAAAGAATTATTATTGCAAGTTGGAGGCTTTTTCTTCATTATAAGGTTGATTTAGACAACCCGATGAATATTGAGAGAACTTGGTTCATAAGAAGAACCCGATATTATTCCTACCTTTTTTGGTTCGCAAAGAGCCCGACATATGGAAAACATACCCCAGAACATGACTTGTTCTCATGGTACTAGCAAAAAGACATTGACACCAAGTACGAATATTCATTACAGATAAGCATGATAGCAAGGACATGATCAAATGAAATTACATAACAAAATCAAGTCCTAATGGAAGCGGACTTCAAGCTTCATACTCCTTTTGGCAAAGAGTGCCATCGTAGATCTTCACGTCGAACTTCGACGTACCGATATGGAAGTCGAAGGCCATGAAGAAGCCTTGATGGATGTCGTGGTCCTCAGCAAACTGCGACCAACCACCCCTGAAGTACTGCTCGCCGTCGCCATCATACCACACCTCTACCTCGTATGGGAGGCCACCGCCAGATTGTTCACGAAGAACAGCCTCTCGCAGTTCGCGGCCATCCATAAACTTCGTGAAATTCAGTGGCAGGCGCTGAATCTCACGGCACTGCGCCATGGCAATGCAAAGGAAGGAAAAGATCTGGGGAGGCGCAGCAGGAGTAGCTTGAGCAGCAGGAGGAGGAGCAGCAGGACCTGGAGCAGCGCCAGTCACCTTGGGCTTGTTCTTGCTACCAGGGGGGCGGCCGGGACGACGCTTAGCCGGAGCGTCCGAAGAAGTTCCTGCGGCGGCCGGCGTGGTGCTCTTATTCTTACTTCCACGAGGGTGACCCCGACCTCGTGGCGCCACCGAGGAGCCAAGGGTTAGACGAGAACCTTCAACATCAGCCATGAGCACAACAGAGAACCCTCGGAAAAACTCTAGATGGAGGAAGAAGATGATGCGGCGGAGGAGGAGTCTGATTGGGGTTTTTACCTTAATCAGCAGGCGCTTTATTTATAAGCACGTACTATTGGGCCTTCGGGCTACAGCAAAGCCCGCGAACATAATTTACAACAGGAGTTATATTCTGCGCACAGCAGACGATAATATCAAAAAAGAAGAATAAGAAAAGGAGATTATGCGATATGAAAACCTCGACTTGGACTCGGGGGCTTGTCAATAGTAAGATGTTCACAGAAGAAAGAAGAGCTCAACTTTGAGCCTATGGTTGACTACAAGTCGCCAAACATAGCCTCGGGGGCTACTCCCATCGGGAGCGCTGAGCGCGCACCCGATAGAGATGAGATAATCAATATTGAAGGTGCGGAAGGATAAGCATACAAACTTTGACTACGTAGTCGACAAAATGAAGAGAGATTACTCCCATCGGGAGCGAAGAAGATTAATTTAAAATCCGAAATTCTTTAGTTTATCAGTTAAAAAAATTTGGCTGCGAATATGAAATACTCGAGTTGCGTTATCGCAACGAAACTCGAATGCCGTGATTTATCACGAAGGTAAGACCCCGGGATCCGTCCTGTGTGGCCTGGTATACGCACATGGATGCGCTCTGCTGGTATGTATCCGTATCTACGACGCGAAGAAAATCCTGGTGGACGCACTGGGTACCCTGAGAACTACTGGGATTCATTCTTTGTAAGTCCTAAATGCGGCAAAAGGATGGATTTGACCGGTATCCCGAATTCAAGTCCAAGGGGATTGAATTTGAAGTAGGTGACAAGTATCTGTTCCGGCAGTTAACTGACCTCTTGATCCGTCAGAGTTGTCAGGCTTGCTCATCAAAACCCCTTGCGAAAGAATATCATGAAAATAAGTCAAAAAGACTAAGTCAAAGATTTGAAGATGTAAAGAAGTCGAAGAATTGATCAAGTCGAAGATTTGAAGATTAGAGATTCAACCTGAATCTGCAATTCTGGTAGAATCTCAGGGGCTGCTGACAAGGGTATAGTTAATAGAGCCCGTTAGTTGAGTACCCCTGAGGCCCGTTAAGCTAGGCCCAATTGTAATGATAGTCGAATACGAGTTATTACCGTATGTTGATATTTGTAATCTGTATCGGACCCTACCCGATCTTCAAGACCTGGCCACCTATATATAGGGGTCAGGAGGGGACGGTGTAGGGCAGATTGAAAGCAAGCCAGGTTGAACACCCAAGTTTACTTTCGATACACACCTATTTCGACTAACTTTACCTTCGAGTTCATCCGACGCCCTATCTCCCCGATCCTAAGTCCTTCATCTAGGACATTTGTCGAGTTAACCCTCGTCACAAGGTGTGTATCGAAAGTAAATGTGGTGGTGAACTTGGCTTACTTTCAATCTGTCCCTCACCGTCCTCTCCTGGCCCCTATATATAGGCGGCCAGGTCTCAAGGAACGGGAGGGGTCCGATACATATTACAACATCGGTATACGACATGAACTTGTATTTCGACTAGGATTACACTTGGGCCTAGCTCCTCAGGGGTACTCAAGTAATGGGCTCTATTAGCTATACCCTTGTCAGTTCGGGTGAAACTGTTTCATACTTTAAATTCATACATGGTTTCTCGTATGGGCCTGAGTTCAGCTACTCCCTCCATACCGGATTAAAAGACAATATTAGCAATTCTCTATGCCCTTGGTGGAGCCTGATTGGCGAAAAAGAATATAGATTGGAGCGATTGTTTAGGAGTTAATTGAGGCGGTAATTAAAGCAGAAGGGGAAGGAGGCAGTGAACTCTGTATGCATGGCTACAATTTAAACGGAAACAAGGAGAAAGTTTAGCGCATGCATTGGTTGGGATTAAATTCTCGAGAGAAAATGGGAACAACTCAGAGTAAAAGAGGCTAATTAATACATATATTAGCCTAACAAATTGATTTCTTTCCAATTGAAAAATTTGCCCTTTAATTCGATATGGAGAGAGTATACAGCTACCGACGGGGATCCCCTGACGTGCCCAACTCTAATATTGAGTGGCTGATAGGTGGGACCCGCTAGACGTGGAGCCCACATGTTAGTGACAGTATGTCAGGGGCACAGCAGGGATGACACGTCAGAGGATCCGTGTCCTACAACTACTGCACACAAAAGGTGAAGTAGTACGGAGTATTTGATTTCTGTTGACTTGTGAGCCTCATCGTTCCATGCATGCTGCATGTCGCATGCATGCGTCATGCTGCCACCGAGAAGTAAAAACAAGCTAGATCATTGCTAGTACTTTGTCGTAGGTACTAGGCCTTGACTGCTACTGCTACCTAGCTAGTAGAGCGTTTCGCTAAGCGTGCGTGGATCAACCACCGTTTTAAGTTCTAACCCGAAAAAAGAAAATGGGTTGAACCCATAGTTCCGTAAATAATTTGGTTTTGGTTTGGCTAAGAGGGTACATGCTAGTGGAAAATGGGCCTTTGGTCAGGACCCTTTAGTCCCGGCCGTAATCTGGGCCGGGACTAAAGGCCCGGCCACGTCGCCCCAAATTTGCCCACCCGCCCGGGAGCCTTTAGTCCCAGTCTGTTACGAGCCTTTAGTCCCGGTTTGAGACACAAACCGGGACTAAAGGGCTATGCGGTGTGCAGCCAGCATGTGCGCCCCCTTTAGTCCCGGTTTGAGGCTTCTGCCTATATATATGGCCGCAGCCCCTCTCCCTTGTATTTTTCTTGGATGGAGGAGTGTGGGTTTGTGCTAGTTCTCCATTTCATTCCTATGCACTAGAGGTGTTTGTTGAAATGTGTGTTAGAGTGATGCCGCTTCAGTTCACCGAACACAACTACAATATGAGGTGCCTGAGCCACGCTTAAGCCTCTTCCTCTTTATTTCCACTTATTCTAAAAGGTTAGCAACTATATTTCCTTGTTTAAACCATGCGGTACTAATTTTTAGGATCGTGATTGTGTTTGATATACTGTTGTATGACGCAGATGAGCCATCCATGGATGTACGGTGATCGACGCACAGCCGCTTACAGTGAAGGCGTGCATTCTTTTCAAGATGCGGCCGAGGCGAACAAGCATGGTGGTGGCTATATGTTTTGTCCATGTGTTGAATGTCGGAATGAGAAGGATTACACTTCCTCAAGAGTCATTCAGAGCCACCTGCTTCGGTCCGGTTTTATGTCGGGCTATAATGTTTGGACCAAGCACGGAGAAAGAGGGATTATGATGGAAGACGACGATGAAGAAGAGAACGATGATGACAACTACCGATCTATGTTCCCTAAGTATGTTGATACCGCAATGGAAGACAATGAAGAAGAAGATCAGGGTGAAGAATGGGAACCAGGTGAGCCCGCTGATGATCTTGGCCTGGTCATTTCTGATGCACGGCGAGGCTGCGACACAGAAAAGGAGAGGTTGTAGTTCAAGCAGATGTTACAGGACCACAACAAATTATTGTACCCAACTTGTGAAGATGGCCAGAAGAAGCTGGGTAGCACACTGGAATTGCTGAAGTGGAAGGCAGAGACCGGTGTGACTGACTCGTCATTTGAAAAGTTGCTGTTACTGATGAAGAAGATGCTTCCAAGAAAGAACGAATTGCCCGCCAGCACGTACAAAGCAAAGAAGCTTGTCTGCCCTCTAGGATTAGATGTGCAGAAGATACATGCATGCCCTAATGACTGCATCCTCTACTGCGGTGAGAAGTACGAGAATATGGATAAATGCCGGTATGCACTGTATTGCGGTATAAGATCAGAAAAGATGACCCTGGTGATATTAAGGGCGAGCCACCCAGGAAGAGGGTTCCTGCCAAGGTGATGTGGTATGCTCCTATAATACCACGGTTGAAACGTCTCTTCAGAAATAAAGATCATGCGAAGTTATTGTGATGGCACATGGAAGATCGTATGAAAGACGACAAGTTGAGGCACCCCGCTGATGGTCGGCAGTGGAGAAAAATCGAGAGAGAGTTCCCGAGATTTGCAGGTGACGTAAGGAACTTATGGTTTGGTCTAAGTACAGATGGCATGAATCCTTTTAGGGAGCAGAGTTGCAGTCACAGCACCTGGCCCGTTACTCTATGTATCTACAACCTTCCTCCTTGGTTGTGCATGAAGCGAAAGTTCATTATGATGCCAGTGCTTATCCAAGGTCCAAAGCAACCCAGCAACGACATTGATGTGTACCTAAGGCCATTAGTTGATGAACTTCTACAGCTGTAGGCCGAACCAGGTGTACGTGTGTGGGACGAGCACAAACAAGAGGAATTTGACCTTCGAGCGTTGCTTTTCGTAACCATCAATGATTGGTCTGCTCTTAGTAACATTTCAGGACAGTCAAACAAGGGATACAATGCATGCACGCACTGTTTGGATCAGACAGAAAGTATATATCTGGACAAATGTAGGAAGAATGTGTACCCGTACAATCGTCGTTTTCTTCCGCCCAAGCATCCCTTAAAGAAAAAAGGCAGGCATTTTAATGGCAAGGCAGAACCCCGGGGGAAGCCTGTCACCCGTACTGGTGCTGAAGTATTTGATATGGTCAAAGATTTAAAAGTAATCTTTGGAAAGGGTCCTGGCAGCCAACCTGTTCCTAACGGCCCTGATAAGCGCGCACCCATGTGGAAGAAGAAATCTATATTTTGGGAGCTACCCTATTAGGAAGTCCATGAGGTCCGCTCCGCAATCGACGTGATGCACCTGACGAAGAATCTCTGCGTGAATATTCTAGGCTTCCTGGGCTTGTATGGGAAGTCAAAAGATACACCGGAAGCACGGGAGGACCAGGAATGTCATAAAGGACGAGATGGCATGCATCCAGGGCAGTTTCAAGGGCGTGCTAGCTACGCTCTTACCAAGGAAGAGAAGAAAGTCTTCTTTGAAGTCCTTTTCAGTATCAAGGTCCCGACTGGCTTCTCGTCGAATATAAAGGGAATCGTAAATATGAAAGACAAAAAATTTCAAAATCTAAAGTCTCATGACTGCCACGTGCTTATGACGCAATTGCTTCTGGTTGCATTGACGGGAATTCTACCGGAAAATGTTCGTGGCAATTGTGAAGGTATGTGCATTCCTCAATGCAATTTTTCAGAAGGTAATCGATCGAGAAAGTCTATCAGGGTTACAGATTGATGTGGTCCAATGTCTGGTCAGCTTCGAGTTGTTGTTCCCGCCATCCTTCTTCAATATAATGACACACCTCCTAGTTCACCTAGTCGAAGAGATTAGAATTCTCGGTCCTGTGTTTCTACACAATATGTTCCCCTTCGAGAGGTTCATAGGAGTCTTAAAGAAATATGTTCGTAACCGTGCTAGGCCAAAAGGAAGCATCTCCAAGGGCTATGGAATAGAGGAGGTTATTGAGTTTTGTGTGGACTTTCTTCCTGACCTTAAGCCGATTGGTGTTCCTGAATCTCGGTATGAGGGTAGGCTGACAGGAAAAGGCACACTAGGAAGGAAAGCAAAAGTATGTATGGACGGGCATTCATTCTCTCAAGCACACTACACAGTTCTACACAATTCCACCGTGGTGGCTCCGTATATCGTGAGACACAAGAATATTCTACGCTCTGAAAACCCGGGGAAGGCTGACTCTTGGATTAAAGGGGAACACGAGAAGACTTTCGACAGTTGGTTGCAGACACATCTCATGAATGACGACACCGTTGGAGATCAGCTGTACTATTTGGTCAGGCCACCATCTTCGACTATATGTACTTTCCAAGGGTACGAGATAAATGGGAATACATTTTACATGGTTGCCCAAGATAAAAAGAGCACCAACCAAAATAGTGGTGTCCGCTTTGATGCAACATACGAGAATGGGCACTGTTTGGAAACATATTACGGGTACATAGAGGAGATATGGGAACTTGACTATGGACCTACTTTTAAGATCCCTTTGTTTTGGTGCAAATGGGTGAAGCTGACAGGAGGCGGGGTAGTTATGGACCAAAAGTACGGCATGACAACAGTGGATCTCAACAATCTTGCGTACATGGACGAACCATTCATCCTAGCCAATGATGTCGCTCAGGTTTTCTATGTGAAGGATATGTCTACAAAAACGAGAAAAAGAAATCAGCAAAAGAAGACATCGTCCGATGAGCCAAAACGCCACATAGTTCTTTCAGGGAAAAGAAACATCATGTGAGTAGATGACAAGACAGACATGTCAGTAGATTATAATAAGTTTCATGAAATTCCGCCCTTCAAAGTGAAAACTGACCCAAGCATCCTACTGAATGATGAAGATTCTCCATGGCTACGACCCAGAAGAAATCAGAAATAATAGATAGAAATGTTGGTGCAATAATGTAATAATGTATTAAACCTTTTATGTAATGCATGTATGGAATGTACTAAACCTTTATTTAAGGAGCATGTACTAAACCTTTTATTAAACCCTTGATGTAATGCATGTTAATAGTTTGATAAGTTAGAAGAAGTTAACAAAACTGTCAGTGGGATAAGGACGTGTGGGTAACCTTTAGTCCCGGCTGGTGGGTGCAACCGACACTAAAGCTGTTGGCAGGATAAGGACGCATGGGTGGATGCACTGCTCGATGAGATAAACATGTAGCGCACGACGCCCCTGTCGGAGGAACAAGACAAAGTAGAAGTGGCGCCGTGCCTATAAAAGGAGCATCGATACGCCATGGCAAGCAGCTCAACAAGCCAACCTAGTAGGCAGGGAGAGTTTTATCCCCATGGATGGAGGAAAGGGTTGGGAAATCTCCCGTGGCGGAGCTTCTTGAAGATGTTGTTGGTGCTCACGCCCTATGGCATCTTCGGAAGCTCCACCTCAGAAAAATTTCCCTGCAAGCCCGTGAAAGACTCCATCTCCTCTAACTGTGTTGGGGAAAGGGTTGGGAAATCTCCCATGGCGGAGCTTCTCGAAGATGTCGTTGGTGCTCACGCCCTACGGAATCTTCGGAAGCTCCGCCTCGGAAAAATTTCCCTGCAAGCCCGTGAAAGACTCCATCTCCTCTAACTGTGTTGGGGAAAGGGTTGGGAAATCTCCCGTGGCGGAGCTTCTCGAAGATGTCATTGGTAATCACACCCTACGGCATCTTCGGAAGCTCCGCCTTGGAAAAATTTCCCTGCAAGCCCATGAAAGACTCCATCTCCTCTAACTGTGTTGGGGAAAGGGTTGGGAAATCTCCCGTGGCGGAGCTTCTCGAAGATGTCGTTGGTGCTCACGCCCTACGGCATCTTCGGAAGCTGCGCCTCAGAAAAATTTCCCTGCAAGCCCGTGAAAGACTCCATCTCCTATAACTGTGTTGGGGAAAGGGTTGGGAAATCATCTGTGGCAGAGCTTCTCGAAGATGTCGTTGGTGCTCATGCCCTACGGCATCTTCGGAAGCTCCGCCTCGGAAAAATTTCCCGGCAACCCCGTGAAAGACTCCATCTCCTCTGACTGTGTTGGGGAAAGGGTTGAGAAATCTCCCATGGCAGAGCTTCTCGAGGATGTCGTTGGTGCTCACGCCCTACGGCATCTTCGGAAGCTCCGCCTCAAAAACATTTCCCTGCAAGCCCATGAAAGACTCCATCTCCATCTGCAAGAAAATAGTTTTGAATTAGTTATTCAATTTCAAACACTTTTCATGTTCATAGTTTTGTCAAATTCTAAAATATGCAAAAAGAATATTAATCAATATAGTTTTGATTGAAAATGGCAAAATAGTTAATAGTTTGGATAGTTAAAATAATTAATTTTGAAAATAGAAAATAGTTTTAAATTAGTTATTCAATTTCAAACACTTTCCATATTCATAGTTTTGTCAAATTCTAAAATATGGAAAAAGAATATTAATCAATATAGTTTTGATTGAAAATGGCAAAATAGTTAATAGTTTGGATAGTTAAAATAATTAATTTTGAAAATAGAAAATAGTTTTAAATTAGTTATTCAATTTCAAACACTTTCCATATTCATAGTTTTGTCAAATTCTAAAATATGGAAAAAGAATATTAATCAATATAGTTTTGATTGAAAATGGCAAAATAGTTAATAGTTTGGATAGTTAAAATAATTAATTTTGAAAATAGAAAATAGTTTTGAATTAGTTATTCAATTTCAAACACTTTTCATATTCATAGTTTTGTCAAATTCTAAAATATGCAAAAAGAATATTAATCAATATAGTTTTAATTGAAAATGGCAAAATAGTTAATAGTTTGAATAGTTAAAATAATTGATTTTGAAAATAGAAAATAGTTTTGAATTAGTTATTCAATTTCAAACACTTTTCATATTCATAGTTTTGTCAAATTCTAAAATATACAGAAGTTATTCAATTCAAATTTCAAATACAATAGTTTTGAAATGAAATCTGAAAAAATTCAGGCTTGGCGCGCATTTATTGCACCTTTAGTCCCGGTTGTATCCACAAACCGGGGGGGGGGGCTCGGGCGTGAACCGCCGAAACCCCTTTAGTCCCGGTTGGTGGCTTCAATCGG
Organism: Dactylis glomerata; assembly: GCA_007115705.1. Classification (NCBI taxonomy): domain Eukaryota; kingdom Viridiplantae; phylum Streptophyta; class Magnoliopsida; order Poales; family Poaceae; genus Dactylis; species Dactylis glomerata. Next base: position 895,023 of record QXEO01000183.1, read on the forward strand.
GACTAAAGGCCCCCCTTTAGGCCGAGTTCTTTTGGGCTTGTGCTTATGCATAAGCCAGCTTCTAGAAAACGGTGGGAAGAAATTGTGGTGGGCAGAAGCTCCTAGAAACCTCATCGGAGACTTCTTTTGAGCTTCTAAAATTTTAGCTTATTTGATGTGTTAAGTTGTAAAATGTCTGTAACGCCCTTTAATTATACCATATAGCTTACCAAATAGGTCACAGACAATAAAGAATTGCTCCAATCAAACAATCGCCGTCATTCATGTGCTCGATAGAATGAAGAAAAATCGCGTGAGCAGCTTGCTGCTGTCGCTACACATTAGCAGCGGGATGTCCATGCAACGGGATGGTTCCTTTTTTCTTTTTTACATAGGCCCGTTATGTTCAATGGAGTGGCAGTCTCCTGTAAATTGGAATGAAAAGGAGGGGCGAGTCAGTATACCCATTCGGGTTTCTAACCGAGAAGCTCGGGAATCTGCTCGGAGGTAGATTCTGGAATTGCACGCGATGCGCGCTTCGCGGTGAGAATAAGCCCGACGGAAGCCCGACTCTTCTTTTGAGCTTGAGCTGTCTACAACCTCGAAGCCCACTTAGAAGCTAAAAAGAAGTCCCCCTTAGTCTCGGTTGAAGCCACCAACCAGGACTAAGGGAGGGAGGGAATAAAAGCACCGCCCCTCTTCCTTCTTCCTCTTCCTTCACACTTAGCGAATTTCATCAGATCGACGGAGGCGCGCGCAGGAGATCACCCCGCCGAACGTTGCGGTTGGCCGGAAACTCGGCGCCGCCGCCGTCCCCGACGCCTCGCCGAGCACCGCCGCCCCCGCGCTGAGCACCGCCGCCTCCGGCCCGTGCTGCCCGCGCCGCCGCCCGCCTACCTCGCCGAGCACCGCCCGACCGCCCCCGGCCAACTCGCCGAGCACCACCGCCCGCCCCCGGCCAACTCGCCTAGCACCACCGCAAGGTAATTTTTTTAATTTTAGGTTAGAATTTTTAGGTTAGAAAAATATGTTAGAAAAATAGGTTAGAAAAATATGTTAGAAAAATAGGTTAGCAAATATGTTAGCAAATGTGTTAGAAAAATAGTTAGAATAGTAGAAAAAATAGGTTACAAAAAATAGGTTAGAAAAATAGGTTAGAAAAATATGTTAGAAAAATAGGTTATCAAATATGTTAGCAAATGTGTTAGAAAAATAGTTAGAATAGTAGAAAAAATAGTTAGAATTTTAGGTTAGAATTTAGTTAGTATTTTAGGTTAGAATTTTAGGTTAGAATTTAGTTAGTATTTTAGGTTAGAATTTTAGGTTAGAATTTAGTTAGAATTTTAGGTTAGAATTTATTTAGTATTTTTGGTTAGAATTTTTATTTAGTATTTTAGGTTAGAATTTTTATTTAGTTAGTTAGAATCATCAAATTTTTAGTGTATTTTTTCATAGTGTTAGAAATAGAAATTGTTTGTTAGTTAGGTTATTTTGTTAAGTTAATTGTTTGTTATTTAGGTTAATCAAATGTCGGTATTGTTCCATATAGCGTCCATAATTGAAATATAAATGTCGGTATTTTGCAGAAACTATGGATCCACATAGCAGGAACCTAGAAGAGGAAGAACTTCTCGAAGATATAATCAAAGACGCCCCCGACGTTGAACCAGCTGAATCTCCGTCGTCATATATGAACCCCTCCGGAGATGGAATGGAGGTCGACCAACACGAAGATGAAGCCGACGGGGCAGGCGATAGCTCCGATGATGGAGAAGGCGATAGCTCCGCTGATGGAGAAGCCGGTGGACAAATAACGAAGTCCGGCGAGATATATATATGAAGTTCGGCAATTAGTTGTAATATGTGAAAAATATTGGAGATAGCTGTATATTGTATACATATACATTAATTGACGAATGTTTCTCCTCTTAGACCTCCACATCGAGCAAAGCTACGAAACGAGGCCCGACCAAAAAGTTGGATGCACGAACGCATTACACCTTTGAGGTCATATTGCCTACGGGCGAACCCAAGCTCCCTAAGAAGGCTGCTGACACATTCAAGAAGCAATGCGGAGTTCTCGTTAGGGATCACATCCCGATCAGCGTTCAGGAGTGGAACAAGCGCAAAGGGGCAGCCGATAGTGACTATGTCGCCGAAAGCTATAAAGATAATCTTTGGAAAGATCTCATGTCACATTTCAACCTGCCAGAATGTGAGAATGAAGACGCCGCAAGAAAACTGAGGGCCAAAGTCAAGCAGTGGACTCTAAAGAAGATGGCCGAACTGTTCCGGGTGTGGAAGAAGAAACTATGGAAAAACTATCTGAAGACAAAGGAAGTGCCAGTATTTGAGGGGTATCTAGCCAAGAAGGCGAATCACTGGAAGGTATTTCAGGAGTACAAGGAGTCAGAAGATGCCAAGGCATTATCAGAAAAGAACAAGAAAAATGCCGACAAGAAGAAATATCACCACACGCTGGGGCCAGGGGGCTATGAGACTGCCATCCCAAAGTGGGATAAGAAAGAGCAAGAGATGATTGCTAAAAGGATCACACCTGAACCCATCCATGATGAGTGGGAATTGAGAGCAAGAAATTGGTTCCTTGCGCATGGTGGTTCGTACGACGAACTAACAGGGGACCTTATCTGCAGTGACGGTCTTAGGATACCCAGGGAAAATTGGAAAAAAATAGAGAAAGAAATTAAAGAGGGAAAAAGACAGTTCACTCCAGATAGAGAGAAAGACTTGCTCACACTGGTCCTCGGCAATGACGAACATGGAGGACGAACACGAGGCTTTGGTCCTTCTTACCCGTGGTGGCTTGGGTTTGCCAGAGACCAAGAGACTTACAGAAGCCAAGCGAGAGCAAAGAAGCGACAGCAGGATGAGGAAAATGACAAGTTCAACCAGTTGCTTGCCAGGATTAACGAGCAACAGCAGCAGATTGACAAACTTAGAGGAGTAGTGCGCCAGCAAGATCCTGCACTCGATATTACCGCCGGCCCATCTAAGCGGAAAAGTGATGTCTACGCACGCGTCTGTTTTTGTAGACAGTGTTGGGCCTCCAAGTGCAGAGGTTTGTAGAACAGCAGCAAGTTTCCCTTAAGTGAATCACCCAAGGTTTATCGAACTCAGAGAGGAAGAGGTCAAAGCTATCCCTCTCAAACAACCCTACAATTACGATATAGAAAGTCTCTTGTGTCCCCAACACACCCAATACACTTATCAGATGTATAGGTGCACTAGTTCGGTGAAGAGATAGTGAAATACAAGTGGTATGGATGATTATAAGTAGTAAATGCAATATGAAATAAAAATGGCAGCAAGCAAACAAGTAACAAAACAACAAGTAAATAGTGTGCAAAGCTTGGAAACAAGGCCTAGGGATCATACTTTCACTAGTGGACACACTCCCAACAAATATAACATAATTAAACAAATAAATAACTTCTCTTCACTATGCTACTCTGAATTACTCTCCTATTGAATAACACTAATCATTGCGTAGTGGCTATAGAAGCACCCCTTAAAGTTCATCAAGTACTTGACAAACACCACTCATAGAGATATCCAAATCAAATCACAACTCAAGATAAATATTATTGCAACTTAGACCAAGTACTAACATGGTGCACACACTGTCAACATTACCATGAAAGGAGGAATAGATCACTTCAATACTATCATAGTCATAATTATTCTCATAATCCATAAGAGATCACAATCGTAGCCTAGACCAAGTACCACCACGATGCACACACTGTCACCGTTACACCATGGCAGGAGGAATAGATTACTTTAATAATACCACTAGAGTACACATAATGATGAAGAGTAGCATCTACTTATTCAACATGATACAAAGCTCACAATCACATAAAGATCACATCATGGGAGAGAGAGGTGAACCACATAGCTACCGGTAGAGCCCTCAGCCCCGGGGGAGAACTACTCCCTCCTCATCATAGGAGACAGCAAGGTTGATGGAGATGGCGGTGAGGTCGATGGAGACGGCAGAGATGGCGATGGAGACCGATGGAGATGGCTCCAGGGGCACTTCCCTGTCCTGGCAGGGTGCCGGAACAGAGACTTCTGTCCCCTGAAATTCGTCGACGGCGGTGGCGGAGCTGCGGAACTCTTTCTGGAAAATTGCTGACTCCCGTAGGGTTTTTCGTCCTGAGGCTTTATATAGGCAAAGGGGCGTCGTCAGGGGGCTGCCAGGGACTCCTCACACATAGGGGGCGCGTCCAGAGCCTGGGTCGTGCCGCCCTGGTGTGAGGCTGGCCCTGGCCCCCCTCCAGCTCTCTTTCGGTCCTCGTCCTTCGTCCGGGAAAAATAAGAGTTCTAGAACTTGTTTCGTCCAATTCCGAGAATATTTCCTGTGTAGCTTTTCTAAAACACAAAAATAGCAGAAAACAGGAAACTGGCACTGTGGCATCTTGTTAGTAGGTTAGTTGCGGAAATCGCATAAAAATGCCACGAAGTGTAACGAAACACAAGGCAAATGGTGTAAAAACAAGCATGGAGCATCAAAAATTATAGATACGTTTGAGACGTATCAGTATCCCCAAGCTTAACTCCTGCTCGTCCTCGAGTAGGTAAGTGATAACAAAAGAAATAATTTTTGAGGTGACATGCACCTACACAATCTTGATCATAGATGTAAGCATTGTGAGATGGGATCAAAAGAACTTAAAACATGGGCATGAAAGACATAATATTGATAATAAAAACTTAGCAGCCATGTTATAACATGAAAAAGAACACAAATAAAAGATCATGAAAATGAAACAATAAAAGTCAAACGTGTGTTCAAATCATAAGGAAAAACATATAAATGGTTTTCAGCTTGTCCTTCATAGAGAGCAAAACATAAATGCATAGGACACCTTCAAGTTTAAGAGGGTGACTAGATACAAGTAATTTGAGAACAAGTGAAACCAACAATATGAATCAATCAATGAAAACTTTGGGACAATGCACATTATACTAAGAATGACAACTATGCTCTCTTAATGGTGCATAAAGATAGAAGGTGGTTATTCAACATAAAAGTAAAATATAGGCCCTTCGCGGAGGGAAGCAGTGATTGCAAGTTTTATAACCTTCAAAAATTATGGTACTTACCGGCTTTGAGCTCTCATTGCCCCCATCATAAGCATCTTGAATGCTTAAAGTTAATGCGAGAACAATTATGATGCATATGCTTGACAAATCATAAGTTGAAAACCTCGTGTCCCGTGAATACGAGTATCCAAACCTCATGCTACTTTACTTAGAGTCCCAAGTAAGGCTCTTGTCATTGTAAGTATATACGTATCATCGAGAACCGCCAATGGGGTACCTCCGTGCCCGATGACATGGAACAAGCCCACATCAAAATGACAGGACAAGCAGATAATGAACACCTCGATATCTCTTTTATTTACCATTTGTTTAGCTTTTTATTTTGAGATGCGTCGTCGAATGTCCACTATGGGTATGCTGCAAATTTCCACCATGAATTATGCATGGCTTAGATTAGCGGTCCAGACGTTTCCCGAACACATATACAAACTCCATGATCCCCGCAAGATTCCCAATTCATTTCACACCGCGGGCATCCATAAACAAAAGATCACGATATCAACTCAAATAAGAAGTGCAATGTTGAAAGCTTGCCCATGACGGCATGGCTAGGCTAGTCTCCAACTTACAACTTGCAAGCATAACAACTCAACATAAGAGACCACAATGTCAAATTTTTAAGAACAAGAAAAACTAAAGTGTGCCTTCCGGTTCGTGAGAGCTTTACTGACCAATTTTCGCATAACACTGGTAAGAGTTTAATTGAAGAGAAAATAAAAGCTAGTCAAATTTACTTGGAATAGCAAATTGCTAGTAGGTATGTATGGTGGACACTTTGGCAAACTTGGTTTTTAGGAGTTGGATGCAAGAGTAGATCTCATACTCAGTACAAGGCGAGGGCTAGCAAAAGACTGGGAGCGACCAACTAAGAGAGCAATAATGGCCATAATCATGCAAAGCGACATTAAAAGAAGCATAAGATGGCATCAAAAGTCAAAAACTAAATGATCATAGAGGCTATTGGCGACTTTGTAAGAGTCTAACATGTGTGAGCATGCGCCAAGTCAACCCAAATAAAGCATCAAGGAGAAAACCAAAATAATGCTTCCAAACGACAAAAACAACGCATGATTCTTTCAAAGGCTCATTAAGCAATCTCAGTTATTTGAGAAAAGTCATGCTACAACAAAACCTCTAAGCATACTATCAAAATGACATCAAGCACGATATGCAAAAGCCTAGGCCGCAGTCTACACAAGCTCCCTCTTGTACCACTTTTTTGCATAAAGCTTTTTCTCTTTTCCAACACCATTCGAACTTTTTATAAACCCCTCTTTTGATGAAAACCAATAAAGATCAGAGGCAAAAATACATGATGAAAAGATATATCAAGATCTGAACACATATCAAGGCGAAAAACGAAAGCTAAATGCGATAGCAGAAAAAGAGAACACTCATTGAAACGATAGGAGTGAAAAACAGAGTGTTCTTGGCAATGAAAAACGGAGCATAGCTCTCTCCAAAACAAACATGATGTGATCTAACCATTTATTGCAGCAAACAAAGCAAAAGAAAACTGAAAACAAAAACAACTGACGCTCCAAGAAAAACGCATAGTGCATGAAGCAATAAAAATATAGTGTCTTGAAAGGTGACCTGATTTTTGCCGATGAAGAAGGGGGTGCCTCGGGGGCATCCCCAAGCTTTGACGCTTGTACTTTTTGGATATTTCTTGGGGTGCTTGGCATCCCCAAGCTTAAGCTTTTGTCCATTCTTCATCTCATCTCATCATTCTCCAATCCCTTCACTTGAAAACTTCCTTCATACAAAACTAAACACAATTCTATTAGCAACATTAGTGTAAGCATAGTAATGAATCAACCCTTTTTGCTTCAGGTTTCAACTCAAAACCACCACGTATAAAGTATATACTACTGTAGCAACTTCCCCAAAAATTCCGTGATCAAAAGAACTCAAAAAGAAAGCGATAAAGCGGCAAACACAAATATTGGCAGAAATCTATCAAAATAGAAAAGCTGACAAAGGTCGAATTTTTAGAGGGTTTTCTGTTGCTCAAATCAAAAAGTGGTCAACTAATAAAAGTTTGGATATAACCTAGGGCATATGCACAAGAAATCGCAGGTCCAAAAGATATACAGAGAATTTTCACGAATTTTTACGGTGCAGCACCGAAAACTGTTTCAGGACAGCAACATCCCCAAATCTTACCTTACTCAAATTAGAGGCTTCTCTTGGCACAAAAACGAAATAAAAAGGATAAGGAGCAGTTATTACAGTAGTAATAACTTCCAAGACTCAAATAAAATAAAAAGTACTAAAAATAAACAATGGGTTATCTCCTAAGAGTGTTTTTTTTAACGCCTTTGAGCTAGGCGCAGTAATTTGCAAAGATGCTCATGTGGGCGCCATATAAGAGCTTGAGGCAAAGGCGCCATATAGGAACTTAAAGCAATAGAGAGCATCAAAAAGCCAATGTGAAAGACATTTAAATCTAAACTACTTCCTATGAAAAATAGTCTTGTAAAGAGACAAGTCATGAAAGCGCAAAGCAAAAAGCATAGGAAGGTAAAACAAGTACAACTTCAAAAATTGCACCATAAAGAGGGGAAACTCAATATTGTTGAGATCCATCAAACCATGTTTCCCTCTCTCATAATAACTTTCAGTAGCATCATGAATAGAACTAACAATATAACTATCACATAAAGCATCCCTATCATGAGCCACATGCATAAAAGAATTAATACTCCCCACATGAACAATCGTAGTAGGAGCAGATTCAACAGAATAATTATTCTCATCACCATAATCATCAAAAACAGGAGGCATATTGTAATCATAACTAATTTTCTCCTCAAAAGTTGGTGAACTGAAAATATTATACTCATCATCATAACCATCACAAGCTAGATAATAGCTATTTCTCAAAGCATATTCATCAAACATATCATCATAAGAAGGAACATGGATAGTACTAATGGTACTACAATTATTAACCTTAGAATTGGTACCAAAAAGATTTTCAATATCAAAAGTAGAGTGCTTTTCCCAATCATGATCACTAACATAGGTAACAGGAATAGGAACATCATCAAGATCAGAATTATCACATATGGGAGATAAAATATCATCAGAGCAAATTTTCTCCACTAAAGCCGGGGAACTAAAAATATCATGCTTAACAAAACCAGCTTCCCCAAGCTTAGACTTTTCTATAGCATTAGCAATAACGGTATTCAAAGCATTCGTACTAATAACATTGCTATGCGAAATAAGCTCCAAAGGATTTTCAATTTTCTCATCAAATCTAAACTTAGGAAAAAGACTAAAGAACTCTTTATTTTCCATTAAGCCTAACTAGTGAAAAATAAAAACAAGAAACAAAAAGATATAATTGCAGAATCGAAAGGAAATAACTTTGAGCACTCACACGGGAGGATACGAGTACCTTTTACCTTACCTCCTCGGCAACGGTGCTAGAAAAGAGCTTGATGTCTACGCACGCATCTGTTCTTGTAGACAGTGTTGGGCCTCCAAGTGTAGAGGTTTGTAGAACAACAACAAGTTTCCCTTAAGTAAATCACCCAAGGTTTATCGAACTCAGAGATGAAGAGGTCAAAGCTATCCCTCTCAAAAAACCCTACAATTACGATACAGAAAGTCTCTTGTGTCCCCAACACACCCAATACACTTGTCAGATGTATAGGTGCACTAGTTCGGCGAAGAGATAGTGAAATACAAGTGGTATGGATGATTATAAGTAGTATATGCAATATAAAATAAAAATGGCAGCAAGCAAACAAGTAACAAAACAGAAAGTAAACGGTGTGCAAAGCTTGGAAACAAGGCTTAGGGATCATACTTTCACTAGTGCACACACTCCCAACAAATATAACATAATTGAACAAATAAATAACTTCTCTTCACTATGCTACTCTGAATTACTCTCCTATTGAATAATACTAATCATTGCGTAGTGGCTACAGAAGCACCCCTTAAAGTTCATCAAGTACTTGACAAACACCACTCATAGAGATATCCAAATCAAATCACAACTCAAGATAAATATTATTGCAACTTAGACCAAGTAATAACACGGTGCACACACTGTCAACATTACACCATGAAAGGAGGAATAGATCACTTCAATACTATCATAGTGATAATTATTCTCATAATCCATAAGAGATCACAATCGTAGCCTAGACCAAGTACCACCATGATGCACACACTGTCACCGTTACACCATGGCAGGAGGAATAGATTACTTTAATAACACCACTAGAGTACACATAATGATGAAGAGTAGCATCTACTTATTCAACATGATACAAAGCTCACAATCACATAAAGATCACATCATGGGAGAGAGAGGTGAACCACATAGCTACCGGTAGAGCCCTCAGCCCCGGGGGAGAACTACTCCCTCCTCATCATAGGAGACAGCAAGGTTGATGGAGATGGCGGTGAGGTCGATGGAGACGGTGGAGACGGCGATAGAGACCGATGGAGATGGCTCCGGGGGCACTTCCCCGTCCCGGCAGGGTGCCGGAACAGAGACTTCTGTCCCCCGAAATTCATCGACGGCAGCGGTGGAGCTGCGGAACTCTTTCTGGAAAATTGCCGACTCCCCTAGGGTTTTCCATCCCGAGGCTTTATATAGGCGAAGGGGCGTCATCAGGGGGCTGCCAGGGACTCCTCACACATAGGGGGCACGGCCAGGGCCAAAACTCCTACACAGGATGCCGCGCCACCCTGGTGTGAGGCTGGCCCCCCACCGGCTCTCTTTCGGTCCTCGTCCTTCGTCCGAGAAAAATAGGAGTTCTGGAACTTGTTTCGTCCAATTCCGAGAATATTTCCTGTGTAGCTTTTCTGAAACACAAAAATAGCAAAAAATAGGGAACTGGCACTGTGGCATCTTGTTAGTAGGTTAGTTCCGGAAATCGCATAAAAACGCCACGAAGTGTAACGAAACACAAGGCAAATGGTGTAAAAACAAGCATGGAGCATCAAAAATTATAGATACGTTTGAGACGTATCAAAAAGCAGTGCGGCTGAATCTGAGGCCCCAACAGACGTTGCACGACGAATGATAGAGGGCGGTCCCAGCTACCCCGTGGATGGAATCAAGGAGTCAATATCATGTGAACTCCATCAGAGAATGAAGAACATATCCATGAAGGTGGCCGTCGGACAAGCTTTACCTTCTGGCCCTGATGTACGCTGGCATGGCCGTGAGATTCCAGCTGGCTATGCTAAAGTCGGGGTGGATGAAATCATGCCGGAGTTTCATGATATGGAGCTTGACATCGCTGGACCCGAAGATGAGAGGACACTCGGAGAAGTACTGGGTGGAGTCATTCTATGGAACAAGAACTACATCAAGCTTCCAGGCTCGGCCCCATGGACAACACCGCCTTCGAGTCGTCGCAGGTCACCTACACCTCCATCACCTCCAAGCCCTCGACATGACGATGACCACCACAACACGAGTCCATCTCGATCACCGCCGCCGGACTTGGGTCGGCCGTCTTCGCCGCCGCCCGCTAAGGATACTAAGCGGAAGCGTGCCAGCAAGAACGCTCCGTCGATGAGTTCTAAGCGACGGAGCTCCCCAAAGCGCAAACTATCGCCCCTCCCAAAGGTACCTCATGCTAATCTTCCCATCAGACCTTATGATCGTACCCCCGAGGAAAACGCTAGGATAGCAAAGGAACATTATGATGCGCAGATGAAAAAGAAGGAACCCGAGCCCCGCCCGGAATACACCGAGAAGCAAAAAGCATATGCAAAATACTTACTGACCCTTCCATCACAGTATGACTTGCACCATAAGCCTGATGACTATACATGCATATTGCAGAAGGAAGGGAAAAAGAGCAGATCACGTGCAAGTGCAAGTGGGAGCAAATCAAGTATAAGTACAAGCAAAAAAAGATCAGACGTTCCTCTGCTTGGACAATAAGCCTAACAATCGATCCCACCCCTCAGGGTGTTATCCGAGAATGTTCCTTCTCTGGTGCAGGGGCAAGGTTTGGAATTAGCACAGAAGTGGGCGGATGAATGGGGTATAAGTGTTGAAGACGTTCTGGCTTCCCAAGATGACAGGCTTCCCAAGGCTGTGGTAGCCCCTAAGCCGCAATTTGTCATGGGAGCGCCTTTGGTCAGCAAAGAAAAGTTTGAAGATCTCCCAACAAATATGCGTTACTTGCATACATGGTACTTGAATGAAGCAAAGAATGGGAGAACGATGATCGTGGCGCGTGTCCCACGGTAGTACTACGGCCGTCCCGAAGACATTCATATCGACTTTGATGAACTCTTCTAGATGTACAATTGCGACGCCTCGACAAATCTCTTATGAGTTGCTATTGTCTGTAAGTTTTTCAATTCGTTGTCTACATATAACTTGTTCAGTTATTTCAATTCATTGTATACATATAACTTGTTCAGTTATGACTTGTACTCTATTATGCAGAATGAAGATCCTGGAATGTAAAAGTAGGAACATCATAAATATTGGGTTTATTGACCCAGATAAAATACATATAAAGACGATAACTGATAACCCCAAGGAGACGGAGGAAAACCTTCTAAGGTTTCTAACAGATCAAAATTACCGTGACCACATACTGTTTCCATACAACTTCAAGTGAGGGTCTTACTCTGTTGTGTCCATTCACTTATAAGTGTAATTGATAAGTTACTAACATATATATATATACATGTGCAGCTACCACTGGATTCTGTTGGACATTCAAATTGATAAGGGAAGAGTTGATGCCTTCGACCCATTATCGAGAAACTTAGAACAGTTCCAAAGCCTGCAGGACATGCTTCAAGGGTAATTTCAATCATTCTTGCACTCTATCGGTCTCTTTCGATGATTTTCTGATATATCAAGTAATGAAAACCTTAGCAAATCATTTTCCTTGTCGGACAGGGTTTGGAAGCGGTTCAAGTGCGTGACTGATGGTATCTCTCATGAGAAGCTGACCTTTAGAGCGGCTCAGGTAAGTAGTACGATATACTTCTATTTTCAATACATTTATGATGCTAGATTATTATTTTGATTATATTCTATTCTCGTAAAGTACGACCAGCAGCCACAGGGGACGCATCTATGTGGATACTACGTTTGCGAGTTCATTCGCACGTTTACCTCTGAGCACAAGGATTACAGATACGATGTAAGCAATAAACATTCACACCTCTATTTTTACCCGTCATTCTTTGTTATCATGATTGACATTCATATTGATCTCCTCTTCTTATATAGTTCACGGCCATGCGGGAGAAGTACCCACCAGAGCAACGCGCGATCGCTGTTGTAGAGGAGCTAGCGGCCTTTTTGAGGACAGAACTTATAGATGATAAAGGAAGATTTAGTGTAGCTAGGGGCCATTACTAATGTTGGTGTAATCGAATAGACGGGCTCTAGTCCCGATAATTGTTATCTCCATATAATTGTATATATATACTCGATCGTAAGATAAGTTATCTTACATATATATGCACTAACATGTATGCGTAGAATTATATGAAAAGTGTTTTTAAAATGAAGAAAGAATAAAATAAAATACAACAAAAATAATTCCCCCGAACACCTAAACCCTAAAACCCTAAAGCAAAAAACAAAATCTGTAGATGCCCTTTAGTCCCGGTCCGTGTTACAAACCGGGACTAAAGGTCCTGGCCCTGGATGCGCTCCGAGGCACCCACGTGGAGACCCTCCAGTCCCGGCTGGTAACCGGGCCGGGACTAAAGGTTTAGCCTTTAGTCCCGCCGCTGTAGTCCCGGTTTGCAAACCGGGACTAAAGGCCCTTACGGGCCGGGACTGGAGGCCCTGTCCCCACTAGTGATAGTTTGAGTTTAGTTTTAGTTGCACGAGGTTACTTTTGGTGTGGTTTAGTTACGGTTTTGCACTCCAGTTGAATAGGTATGGTTTAGGTTTGGTTCAGTTATGGAACCATTGCCAGGCTTGTATTCTTGAACACTTCGAATGATCCAGTGGTGTTTACATCCCATGGATTGATGGCTTCTGATCACGCATTTGTCGCTGAGTGCCTTGCATGGGTGATAGGTTTTGTTTCGACGTCCGGTTCTCCATCCTTTACCTTTTGTGCTATTAGTATTCTCCAGTGGTCCGTGAGGAAGCGGTGGCCAAGGGCTTGCAACTCGAGAGGTTAGTCCTTGTCTAAAAATCTCAATAGTCTCAAGTTCTCACTTCTTACGGTGTGCTACTCATGCGACTTCAAAAGATTCAATACTTGTATTTTCAAGCACTCTAGTAGGAGAGCCAATGTCGCAGCACATCTGTTAGCTCGTCATAGTGAGGCTTCAGTTTGTAATCTCTCTTTTGATGTGGTTCCGGAGTATATCCGGGAAGTACTTTGTAATGATGTGAATTAATCAATAAAGCTGCGATGTTCTCAAAAAAAAAAGATTCAATACTTGTGTACATTTGGTCTTTTGTGATTTTTCTCTAGGATTGTGGAGGAAAGTCAAGATGTGAAGGATAGAGGCGGAGAGAATGGATTCCGAGAACTTTGTTGTGGTTTTTTGTTTCTAGTTGAGGGTTTAGTTACCCATGCTAGTGTAATTTTTCATTGATATGTCACACTATATTTATTTGTCAATAAATTTAGGTCATTATTCTCCAAAACAAAATCACGGCCCGTCAAGAGAGAGAGAGAGAGAGAGAGAGAGAGAGAGAGAGAGAGAGAGAGAGAATGAAATTGACAAGGATTCCAACTATTTTAAAGACAAATTTCTATACACTAGGTTGTAAAATTAGATATTTTTATGAATGAAATATTTATTGGATTGCGGCTATTCCTACAATACGCAAAATGATGTCATTTTGGAATATGAATACTCAATCTTCAAAATATGTATTCATGTTATCTTTTAGAATCACATTTTTTATACCCCTCAAGTCTTTCTTTTATTCTAAATTCTGTTCACCAATACATTTAGGGATTTCTATTTTCGTGCCCTCAGGTCGTTAGTTGTACTCAGTTTTCCCCAGCCGCTTAGTTTTTCCTCAGTTTTCCCCTCGCTCTAGTTTGAAACCCCTCGCAGACGCTCGGACGGGAGGTTTGCCGTTTAGTTGACCGTTCCGTGCTGACGTGTGGGGCCGCGTCGTGTGGGGCCGCGTCGCGTGGGGCTGGTAGAACGGGACCGCGTGGGACAGGACGAGACCGCGTTTGGTTGTACGTGAGAGCTTGGTTTTGTCTCTCTCGGCCCAAATTGGCATTTTTCAGAGCGCATTTTTCCCCTCTCTCTCTCTGTAACAGTTCTCTCTCTTTTCACCAAATTAGTATCAAATCTAGAGAAGCTTCTATCTCTGTCTTTCTTTAATGATTGTTGCCTTTTGGCCCTCGTTTTTTGCCCAATATGTTAACAAATCTAGTAGCAAATCTAGAAGCTAGTAGAGGATAAATTCACAGCAGCATAATAAATCGAGAAAATATAGGAAAAGCTGCATACAGCAGCCAACATAGCATATATATATATATTGAGGACAGATCCAACAGTACTACCGATCCCTAGATCCAACATAAGCTACATTTTACATGGGATTAAGCTTGGAGGCTGCGCAGGTGAATCCCAAGTGCTTTGTGTTTGGCCATGAACGCATGCACGTTCACGGTCGTTCCAACTCTAGCGCCGCCGGTGGCACTGCCAAGGGATTCGGCATGGTTCACCAGGCAGTTGAAGTCGGTGGCGCGGAGCCTCCTGTTGCAGAAGGGGCACCTGTAAACGCCTCGAGCAAAGTGGCGATCGTAATGGCCGGACTGCAGCCTCCTGAGGACGTGACGAGTCTTGGTGTGGAAGGACTCGTCGTCGCTGTCGACGTCGCTGCTCTGCACCTGTCACGTAGCACCAAAGATCGAAAAACACGGAGTCAATTGCAGCGATGATGGAACAGAGAGTGAACAAAAGATCATGCATGATAATATGGGCACGAAAAAAAGAAGCCTCAGTTACATTGGACACACTTATATCCAAGATTTGGGTCAGTGAACCAAAGATCATGCACAACAAATTTGTACACACCAATTGTTCACAGACCAAACCCTGAATCAATTTGTGCCCAAATATTCATCATCATCGGCACAAATTAACGGGATGGGATTGATTACTCACATAAGTTAACCGAATCGTAAACAAAAGCAAATCACAAACACTAATAACGCTAGATCTATCATAATAACGCTAGATCTATCATAAAAGGATTGAACTAGGAACAGACTAGGGACCCTAATAACGCTAGATCTATCATAAAAGGATTGAACTAGGAACAGACGAACCCTAATAACGCTAGATCTATCATAAAAGGATTGAACTAGGAACAGACGAACCCTAATAACGCTAGATCTAACACAAAAGGATTGAAATGGCATAAGAACAAGGGAACAAAGGGTTACCTCCGGGTAGTCGTCGACGATGCTGGTGTCGTAGGGGTTCGCCGGCGCGACGTACGGCACTGGTTCGTACGGGTCGTCGTACAGGTCCCAATCGACGGGTGCCTGGACGGGTGCCTGGACGGGTGCCTGGACGGGGGCCTGGACGGGAGCCTGGACGGGGGCGGCGGCCATTGCGCCGGCGGCTGATGCGCCGGCGCCTACGTCGGAAGCAGCGACGGGGGCCTGGACGGGGCCGGTGGCCGATGCGCCGGCGGCCGATGCGCCAGCGGAAGATGCGCCGGCGGCCGATGCGCCGGAAGATGCGCCGGCGGCCGATGCGCCGGCGGCTACGTCGGCAATGGACATCTCAGGCTTCTCCATCGCCGGGGTTTTTTCTTAGGGGGTTTTTCGACGCGAAGTGGAGAAGATGATGGGACAGGAGAGGCGGTTGCAGTGAGAATGAGAGTGGGCAAGCGTCGAGAGAGAGGGGCTCTATAAAGACGAAGGTGGCGTTTGGTGTACCGCAACACGCGTCCGCTATGCACGGCTGCAGCGTGCACCGCGACAGGCGTACTCAGTTCTACCCTCGGGCCTTATTCAGAAATTTTATATGCACTCAGTTTTCCCCTCGAGTACTAGACTGGCAAGTGCAATATACTCAGTTCTACCCTCAAGTAGCTGGTCAACAGAGAGTCAACAAATGAGATTAACATAGCTAATTGAGTCATTTCATGCGCAAAAAAATCCAAAAAAATAAAAACATAGTGGCACCTACTCATGGAGTCTTCCTACGCAACCTGCCACCTTAACCAACATAGATAAATCATGTTTTACCACAAATTGCCACTTCTCATAATCACTAGTAGCTATGAAGATGCATGGTTTTCCACTCAAACCCCTTTGCAAAACATCTTCCCCAAAACATAGTTTGTCTAAATGAGGCCATAATTGTCACACTCATGTATATTTGAATTGCAAATAATTTGATGTAGCCCAATATGAATTATATTGTACAAAACACTCATTTTTCATTTTGTAATTATTTTGTTTGAATACCTTAGTCTATTTACTATTTAGGTGCCCTTGGTTTCTTAGTACTACTTAGTTTTGCCCTCAAGTACTGTCACAAATGCTCACAGAAACCCAAACTTATCCTGATTGGTTGAGCGGTTGTCACACGGATCGACTCCACCAACCGTTGATCCACTGATCTAACGGGCAGTATACCCCTATCAGTCTCTTCGTGGCCACCCCTCTCTCTCTCTTCGTGGCCACCCCTCTCTCTCTGTCGGTGGATCAACGGTTGGTGGAGTCGATCCGTGTTCATTTATGGATTATTTTACCACGTAACTATCCCTTCCCTCTATTATCAACGGTTGGTGGAGTCGATCCGTGTGCATTTATGGATTATTTATGGAGTCTATTTATGCATTATTTTCCACGATTTAAAAATGTTAAACTAAAAAGTGGTAAACAAGAGACATACATATTTATCACCCCTATTATCAACTATCTTTAGCATTCCTTTTCTTTTAGGGAATTTAGTTTTGGTAATTTGAAATGGCCCAAAAGTGGTATAATTTTGGTAGAAACATGAGACATACATGTTTGGCATATTTGGGGCATTTCGGTGAATGAATTATTTATCACCCCTCTAACAATTATCAACTATCTTTAGCATTCCTTTTCTTTTAGGGAAAATAGTTTTTTGGCAATTCGAAACGGCCCAAAAATGGTATAATTCTGGTAGAAACATGAGACATACATATTTGGCATATTTGTGGGATTTCGGTAAATGGATTATTTATCACCCTTCTAACAATTATCAACTATCTTTAGCATTCCTTTTCTTTTAGGGAATATAGTTTTGGCAATTTGAAACGGCCCAAAAATGGTATAATTCTGGTAGAAACATGCGACATACATATTTGGCATATTTGTGGGATTTCGGTGAATGGATTATTTATCACCCCTCTAACAATTATCAACTTTCTTTAGCATTCCTTTTCTTTTAGGGAATATAGTTTGGGATATAGTTTTGGTTATTTGAAACGTCCCAAAAGTGGTATAATTTTGGTATAAACATGAGACATACATATATGTCACCCCTCTAACAATTATCAACTATGCACACACTAACTTTGAAAACAACTACAAGTACATGTAACTGAATAATGGATTTGTAACAAGGGATCCCTTGTAACAACTTCTAGCGCTTGATGAGCAATGATAAGAATCCGACCGCAATTATACAACAAAAAAAACAACCAGCCATCAGATTAGCTTGCTTCTTCAACTCGATCAGCTGCTTTAACTGCTTGTTCATTTTCTTCAGTTCTCCCTTCACTTCCACCAGTTCTGCATTGGGAGCATTAGGCATAATCGGGACGGCCCCTCTCTCCACCGCATTCTCTACAGCAAGTACCCCCCCTCCCAAATTGCGCTCCCCAATACCGCCAATTGATTCCTGCAATTTAAGCCTCTGAACGTACACATCGATCCACTCGAAATACCTGCATTTCTCCAGGATCTGAAAACAACAACGTGAACCCTAAATCCCAAATTCGAGGGAATAACAAGAAAATCGATAGAAAACAGAGCAATTGGAGCGAGATCTAACCTTATCCCCCTCTCTATATGGCAAGCTCTCGCATGCAAGGAACTCACGTCCACGGTTGCCGTTGTCGTTCGTCTTACAGATCGACCGCTTCAGAGGCTCTTGGCGTGGGCAGTCAGGGCATCTTGTCAAAGGCACGGGTCCATATTGCGGCCATGAAGAACGGGAGGTCGAAGAGAAACTAGACATCACCCGCCTGCCGGGGAAGGGCTGCCGCTGCCGGAGAAGAAGAACAATGGGGCGCGGGGAAAGAAGGGGGAAGCAATGGCACGGGCACGGGCACGGGCGCGGGGCTGGCTCGGGCTCCCATTTTGCAACGGGCACCTGGGTAAGCTGTGGGTCCGGCGCGCTAACGTGGACAAGTTGCGGGTCCCACGATGATCTGGATAAGTGGAGGCGTGTCCACTGCGGGGCACCAACGGCGGCCCCACTTGCCGGCACCAACGGCGGCCCCACTTGCCAGCACCAACCAACGGTCAACTAAACGGCAAACCTCCCGTCCGAGCGTCTGCGAGGGGTTTCAAACTAGAGCGAGGGGAAAACTGAGGAAAAACTAAGCGGCTGGGGAAAACTGAGTACAACTAACGACCTGAGGGCACGAAAATAGAAATCCCATACATTTAACGCTCTTTTCATAGTCCAAATTCTGTTCACCGATACTCCCTCCATCCCAAAATGTAAGGCGTCTAAGGATTACTCAAATGTCAATGTTTTCTAAGTTTGACCAAGTTTATACACAAAAATATAAACAATTACAATACTGAATCAATATCAATAGATTTACCATAAAGTATATTTTTATAATATGCCCATTCAATATTGTAGATGTAGATAACTTTTTCTAAATAATTAGGCAAAGTTAGTAAGATTTAACTTTTGACTAATTCTTAGACGCCTTACATTTTGAAACGGAGGGAGTATAAATTTAACACCCTAGATAGCTCTAACTCATCCATAGTATTTCATGTAAATGAATGTTTCCATGTTCTGCACTACTATGATCTTTTTGAATGATTTATACCCCTCAACTCTTGTGCACATATAATCCTTTTCTTGAACGGGTTTCTCCCTTTTAGCAGCGTTTAGCATGACATGTATCATCAATCAGGGCGCCACATGGTAAAATCAGTTACAACTTGGAAAGTGCAGCGGAAGTTGGAATATAACATCTTAGAGAGACGTGAAAGTACAAGCCAGTGAGGTTGCTTCTGCAACAGGATAACTAGAACTGAAACCTATCTTGACATTGGATCGTTTGGTGTTTTGATGATCCTTACTTTATTGGCCGCAACTTCTATATTTATTATTGCCTCCTCGAGTACATATTGATGGTACATGAGCCTTTTTTTGGTGTTTTACTTATGGAAACAATATTATCCCTCATGCTGGGCTTCCAAACTAGTTATCGCATATCTAGTTAAGGTAATAAGAAGGGTGGTGGTTTCTCAAAAACAAAGGGTGGTTTATGAGAGAAGCTAGGGAGAGAGCGACTTATTTTGTAAACCATCAAAAGAACTCGGCCTAGTAGATACTTTGAGATTTGTGTAAGCTAGAGGCACTTCCAAATTATTGAGATGGGTTTAATTTATTGATAGAAAATATCAGATATATGATTTTATTCCTCCCAAACTATAGTTTGCAAATGGTGAAAATAGACGAAGAAAAGTATAAAATCTCCCTCAGAACATTCAGTCCAAAATTCACTTTATAATCATGATAAGCTAGCACAGATACGGATTTTTCAAAAGAAGAGTGACTTAGGGCAGCCACAATGTATGCCAAATAGGGGTTCTAAATTGTGAATTTGGTTTTTGGCATTAGCTCTCTCCATTGTGGATGTAGTTGCCAATGCCAAATTTATGGGCATCGGCGCAGCTACTTGCTCCGACGCCAAATGCATGGGGTGAATAAAAAATGTTATCTCTCTCCTGCCTCCAACCTCTTTGCATGCGGTGGTCCCACCTGATAGTGTCATGTTGGGAAGAATAGATAAATGAGAAGAAAGAGACCAACTGTATCAATATGGCCCACATCACATGCATTTGGCAATGAGTACATTGTAGAGAACTTGCTAAATTTAACACCGATGCCAACTAAGTGTACGTGGCCAATTTGGCTTTTGGCACACTGTGGATGCTCTTAGACGGCAAAAAAATTAACTGAAATTATTTCCATTTGATGGACCGGAACACGTGAGTAAGGAGAATCTAAAAACGAGTGGTAACTTAGCAGCCGGGAACTAAGTTTACAAAAACTTAGCATGCTGCTGATAATAAATGAGAGCAGACGACAGATACTCTAAAAAGCAGTGGCACGCGGGCGGTGATCAACATAGCTAGAACAAGAGCGCGGCAGCGGCGCCGGCGACCAGCGCGGCCGCCCCGGCACCAACATTATAGTTCAGAGAGGCCGACGATTTGTCGTCCCCAGTGGTGACGACGAGAAGCTTCATGCCCTGGTCGCAGTGGTTGCCTACGCCGCAGATGAACCACCTCCTCCCCGGCTTGTCGAGCTTGACGGTGTCGCTGCCGGTGCTCCAGGATCCCAGCATCGCGTTCCCCGTCGCGTCGCAGGCCTTGAACCCCGCGCCGGTCACCTCCACCACCGTGTGCTTGCCGGCGGTGTAGGTGAACACTGCAAAACGACATTAAAATTTAGTTAGTGAGGTTCTCCACTTTTCCCACGATGCTGAGAGTTGTGGGGTAGGTGATGCGTGCATACCTAGGCTGTCGCCGGTGGTGAAGTTCTTGCCGTCGGTCCAGCCGGAGGGGTACTTGAGGGTCCAGCCAACGCTGTCGCCGACCTTGTAGTCCTCCGCGGAGGCTTGTGCCGCTAGGGAGGCGACGGCGATCGCCGCCATGGCTAAGAGCAGGACTTGCTTGGAAGCCATTGAGTGTGTATGCGACGAAGCTATACTTGCAGCTTCGATAGTCTGCTCTCTGTTGGTTAATTGTAACTTGAGCTAGCTACTATCTGGCTTGACAAGAGGAGTGCCAGGCCGCATGTATTTATAGTCAGGTACTGGCAGATATGGACAACTAGTCAGACAGAGTAGCACACTGAACTAGTCAAAACTAGAACAAGATATAGCTGTGTATGCAGCTGCAGGCTCACGGCGGCATTAGCTGGGCGAAAGGGAAAAAGTGGTTCTTTACATTCTTCTTATGTTTATCAGAAAACAAGGATAGCGTGCCAAAAGACAACGTTTGGCACATTGTATTTCCTCTGCTGTGTTTGTACTAACCGGCTTCAGGGTTGAAGTTTTCTTTGGCGAGTTTGTTATGGAGTATATTGCCATGTTCAATGGATCCCTTTCATGTCCATGGAAGCAGAGCTAGGTCAATGTTGTGTATGGTATTAGCGGCAAGCTCATTATCTAATATATAACTCAAAAACCAGCTAGAAATGCGGCAATCACCTAGTGGAATTGCACACTTTTCGTTTAGTGACCATCCTGAATTATATGTTGGTGCAAAGAGAAGAGGATAAAGAGAGAGAGTAGGTCAAGAGTGATACATGCATGTGAACCATCTAGATTTTCATGGCAGTTGTAGCTTTAGTACCCCGAAATAGAAAACTTACAACATGAATAAAACAAAGATACCACTAAAAGAAATTGGAAAAAGATTAACTGTGCATGACGGATTTCGTGAAATCAGTCTCAATGAAATTTGAACAGACACACGAACTTGGGAAAGAAAGTTCGAACTGACACATCATTGTTGAAATTTTTATGCACGGACCATCGAAAATCAGAACTTCGGTGCACAGCGGAAAAGAAGTTGAGCAAGATACATGAAGTCATGTGAACCATCGTCCATGTAGGTTTTCATGGATTAACGTGGTAACTCCGATACTTGAAATAGAAAACTTACAACAATAAAGGTGTGTGCAACAACGAGTTAGAAAAGATGAACGGTGCACAATTAATTTGGTGAAATACAGAGTTGTGAGATACATTCAATGAAACTTGGAGGCCTCACCGGAATGAAATCATCTCGCCTATCTTCTAGGCCATCACAAACCATAACATTAGTGTGGAAATCATGAGAGGGGAAGGTGTGAGAGACAGAACGTTGTGGGCGATGTAGTTTTGATGCTTACAACATCAAAGTTATGTTGAACCGTGAGAAAAAGAACTGATCAAATAATTTGGAAAAGATTGACCATGCATGAAGAATTGGGCGTAAGCGACCTCGATGAAATCTAAACAAAAAAGAAGAAATTAGAGTACTAGCTTTAACAAACCAGTCTGCCGCGAGGATCTTTTCTGATAAATGGTGTTTTATTACTTAAAATGTTTAAGCATTACACACGGCCCCTGCATAACTAGACGGTGTTTTATTACTTAAAAGGTTTAAGCATTACACACGGCCCCTGCATAACTAGACGGCAACAACACACTCAATCCATCTCCCTCGCAACCCAAAGGCGCACTCCTCACATTCTTGCGCGTGAGTGGCGTGACACCAGATGTGAGCAGTGGTGGCAGTGCAACGCCGGGGAGGTGAAAGGTAGCAGCGGTGGCACACTCCCTCCCTCTACCTCGCGACCTGGAGGCGCACGAGGTGGCGCACTCCTCACCTTGCGCATGACAGCAGATGTAAGAAGGATGAGGCCCGTCGAGGGACTAATCGAACAATGCTTACAGGAGCTAGGGATTAGAGGAGGAGGGACTAGTGGGGATCACCGATTTCCCGGGCAGGTTATATCCTCTAATGAATTAGATCCCCACAAGCCGAACAAAGCCTCGAGGGGATTATCGGGGCTCGGTCCGTTCAAACGCGATATGCCAAATGTTCCGTGAAGAGTTTTTGTGTGTACTGGGTAGTATTTGATTTTGAGTGCTCCCGAGTCATACAAGTGGCGCGAGGTGGAAATGGAATATCCGCTCCATGTGCTGCCCCACATGATTTAGAAGTTCAAGGAAAATCCAGCCGGAATGGGAAAAAAAATCCATTAGGGATGCCTGTTTAATTTATGCACGACAAGGCATACGTCGTGCAAAAACAAGCGAGGTGGCCGAACAACATATTTCATATATGGAACGAATTTAAATAATAAATTTAAACAGCGGCAATACAAATTTATTCGACAGAAGACTATGATAACAATCCAAGCGAACGGAAAAAAAATGAAAGGTAATTCCTCCCAGCACACCGGTCATCGATCACGCGCGAGACGACCGTATCTCAGCTGTCAACAGCAATCACTCAGAGCATGAGCACGGCCGCGGCCACGGCGCCGGCCGCCGCGATCGCCTGTGAAACCGCTCCGCCGACGAACGATGCCGAAGAGGATGGCGGGCCGGCTGGGGGCTGTGCGGCGGCGTCGCCGGTGATGACGAGGAGCTTCATGCCCTGGTCGCAGTGGTTGCCCACGCCGCAGACGAACCACCTCCTCCCGGCCTTGTCGAGCGGCACGGTGTCGCTGCCGGAGTTCCAGGTGCCGAGCGCGTTCCCGGTCACGTTGCAGGCCTTGAAGTCCGCTCCGGTCACTTCCATCACATTGTGCTTGTCGGAGGGGTACGTGAACGCTGCGAACAAACGCAAAGACGATGTTAGCAGCAATTCCGGTACGAGTAGTGGCTAAGAGTTGAGGATCCAAGGTGCGTGCGCGCAAAACATACTCAGGCTGTCGCCGACGACGAAGGTTTTGCCCTCAGTCCAGGTGGCAGGGTATTTGAGGGTCCAGCCGGCGGCGTCGCCGACAGTGAAGGCCTCGGCGGAGGCCGGCGCCAGGAGGAAGGCGGCTGCCATGGCCGCGGCAGCCAAGAGCAGCACTTGTCGGGAAGCCATTGGGTATATGGTGATCCTCTCGTGAATGTCAGCCTCTCTGTTTCTCTTAGTTCGTTGCAGATCGGCTTGTAGGCTGTAGCTATTTTTGTTTTTTGAGCAGATGTGTAGGCTGTAGCTATATGGCTTGCAGGATAACTGCCATTTTGAATGTATTTATAGGGCAGAGATAGAGACCTACTGTAGTAGTCAATCATTCCTGTGGTGATTTTGAAGCCGAAGAAGCTGCAGGCCCATGGCGGCATTAGCTGGTAGTGACAGAGATGCTTATACCATGAGAAAAGACAACGTTTGGCACATTGTTGTTTCCCCTGCCGGCGACGTTATATTCGGCTTCAGAGTTGACATTTTGTACGGTTAGGATCGAAATGTTCTCCCGTTATTTGGTTTTAGAGTAGTCTTAGTGGCCCATAACTTCACTAGTACAGATCAAACCTTCTAAAGCCACCGGTTCCCGATGCAAAACTTTTTCTGTTTGCAGTGCGAATGAACACTTACACTTTATAAAATTGACCACGTTTCGCGGTCCAGGCAGGCTCTTTCACGGGAACAACGCACACGAAAGATGGAAACATCACTAAAAGTATCGCACATGGCGGGCCTATAGAAGATCATCAGAATAGATTGGGTGTGATTGCACCGCCGAAGCGTGTGCATTATTTTAGCTAAGTTGGCGAATTACTTCTGCATTGGTTCTTTCTGATATCTCAAACATGCAAAATACATTACTCGTGTGTAGTGTGTTCCTGCCAAGTTGACTTCTGAGATTCCGTTCGACACATACGTGTATAGCCTGTTGGCCTGAACCAAAATGTCACTCGTCCGCCCAACATTATATAGATGGATGAGGGTGGTAGGGCACACGCGGCAGCGGAAGGATGGGTGAGGGTGCCCTGCCGCCACCATTAGCCGTTGAATCTTCTTTTTTGGCGGTGGCAGGTGACAGGGTGAGATCGGTGACAACCAGAAAAGGTTTTTCTTGTGTCACTGGGGCCTCTGGAGTTTCCTTAGGAAGGATCCGAGAGGCAAAGTTTTGATCCATAGTTTATGCCTACTTAACCTTCTAGTTATATTAGGATGACTACAAATGGTGGTTCTTAATCTCACAAGGTAGGATAACATGTTACCTTAGATGGGAGATAAAAAAGATAGAATAAAACTAACTCTTTGTTAAGTTATATAAACATTAATGAGAGTCTGGTAAAGAGTTTTCTAAAAGCAAGTACAATAAGGTCCAGTTAATTGGCTATAAGATTTAAAATAATATATTTATGCTTAGTTAGAGGAGAGAGAATAAAAGAGAGGGGAAGTGGACTGTTATACAAGAGCTAGCTCTAGCACGTGCTCCTAGACACTTTGTGAGAGTATCAAATGGGTTATATATTAATAAAGTTGTATATTTTTGTAACTAATTATTGTACATATTTGTTATAAAGCTAGCTATAGATGACATGTCAATGACTTATAGCCAACAGTTGGCTCTACTATTGTTCTTGCTCTAATCACCTTTCTAAGATGTCTATTAATAACTCCTGTATAGAGTTAGTCAAGAAGTGGCTCTACTTTAAGAGAGATCTAGTCACCGGTTTTGGAATGCCGCTTACTGATTGGTAGTATTGTATCTTTTGATCTGTTTTTGTTAATGGTAAAACTTTTTCAATGCCATAAAAAGTAAAACAAACATGGAGAAGAGAGACCTTTGATAAATTGAAAGTTACATCAGCGTACTTCAAGACACCATTCTAAAACACGCTAATGGTTTATCGCCTCCACTATGCATGATGGGTGAGTTGAGAGAGAGGAGCCACAATGATAGCGAGGTTCTCACTGACTTAACCTTATTCTCCCTCTTCCATCTTGGACACAGTGTGGCCCGTCATTCTATTCTTCGTTTGAAAGTAAACCTTGATTCATATTCAACATTATAAAAGCCAGAGGATATAGCAATTAAGGCATCATCCTCCTCCAATTTGCTTATAAGAAAATTTGTATATTTTTATATGTAGTGATAACTTAAATGCAAGTAACAACAACTAAGTAAATGAAATTGCAACATATTCCCAGTTATTCATCGAAAGGTAAATATCAGTGATTTATGAAATGTGAAGTGGGATGCGACAAAATCGTTCTTATCATGATGATGATATAAATAAGAATGACCTCACATACTAGTTGTAGTTCGAAATGCCATTGTAGACATAGGTCCCTAATATTGTCGAGTCACAAAAGGGAGCCCAATAATCCTCTTGTCCCACTCACTCATTTCATCCGAAGAGAATGCAACAACTCCATTGTCCCACTCCCTCAATCCACGGGGCCTATAAAGAAACTAAGAGTGTTTTCAAGGATGGTTAGACGACGAGAACAATTGTGTGACTACTTTATGAACACACGTAAATACAATGCCACATAAGCTAACTATCTAGGATATACCGTAAGACACCCCATAGTAAAAGTCCTAATGCTCCAAATATAGCACTTTCATTGATGTCCACGTCAAATGTATGAATGAAAAAACATAAGAGGTGTACACCCCCTCCACCAACTTACACCGACAACGGCATATAGCACAATGTACTATATTCAAATATTTTTTAGATAAAGAGGGCCTCGCCCCGGTTCCATTAAGAAACCACCACAGCACAGGTTTTACAGTTCTCAGAGAGCATGCTAAAGTGCAGCCTCAGACATAGGTTCACGCACCACTTATTACAAACCTCCACCAAATAAAACGCCTTCCAGACACAGCCTACAAGCTGCCTAACCATTTCATGAACCTGACAGAAGAACGCAGCATCAGGACTTGATCACCTTGAAGCTCTCCCCATCGCCAATCAGCATCAGACCATTGGCCACCAGGGTCCTCGCCAAGTCCCCAGCTGTGATCTTCAAATCAGCACCTTCCAGCTGATTGTGGAGGATCACCTCCTGTTCTGTCTTCGCTTTCTTCTCCGGAGTTAACCAGGATCCGGCCACAACAGCGGCGGAGGGGCACACACCACCCCATCCAGATACTTCACCCAGCGATCCAGCCTCTCTTTTTCTGCCCCTGTGAGCAGAATGCCCCACAGAGCAAGGGTGCAGGCTAATCTCCTCCAGATTACCTGCATTCCAAACCAGATATCACGTTTGAAATACATGTCATTCCTGGTTAGCCAGATCACCCAAAGCAGACCAACATGGAGCATATTAAGAGCACTAAGGTCACTCTTCATATTCCAAAACTTAGCAAGAGAGTTGATATCAACTACTGTTGACATATTCTCAGTACAGAGCTTAAGCTCAGACCAAGCAGCCTTAGCAACCACACAATCAAAAAACAGATGGTTACAAGTTTCTGGTTCATTACAAAAAGCACAAGTCAAATCATCTACTGTTTGCTTTTTAACTAAATTGTCTCTAGTGAGATTCTTGTTATGCACCAGTAACCACAGAAAGAAATGTATCTTTGGAGGAAGTTTAAGCTTCCAAACAGAGTGCACATGTATTGGGATAATCCCTCTAAAGTTGATTATAGCATACATAGATTTGACAGTAAACACTCCATTAGGCTCAAATTTCCAAACCAAAGTATCACTTTCAGAGGAAAGCTGTAAAGTTTGAGCAATTTGTAGAATTTCCAACCATTGCAACATCAATTTATGATCAAAACATCTTCTGAACGTAATTTTCAGGTTAGTACCATCCCAAAGTTCAGAGATGGAACAATTTTGTTCATTGGCAAGACAATACACTTCCCAGTATTGAATGGCTAAACTGGAAGTTCCAAACCATTGGTCCTCCCAGAACTTAACCTTCTTACCATCACCCACCTTCCACTGGTACCCAATCTGTGCAGCTTTAGCAGCCCAAAGAACTCCTTTCCAAAAAGGAGAAGCACCAGCAGGAGGGCAGGAGAAGATATTTGGGTCATTAACATTATATTTGTGGTCAATAATTTGTTTCCACAGTTTATTGTCATTCAAATGGTATCTCTTAATCCAAGAAGCAAGTAAACACATATTCATATCAGCCAGATTAGGTATCCCTAATCCCCCAAAATCTTTCTTTTGTGAAACCAAGCCCCAATTAGCTAAATGATATCTATGATGTCCCTCATAATCATCCCAAAGGCAATGAGCCATCTGAGAATTAATCAAAGTAATAGCCCATTTGGGAAATTTAATAACACTCAGCAAATAAAGAGGAATGCTAGCTAACACACTTCTAACCAGCTCTAGCCTGGCAGCATGATTTAATAATCTGCCTCTCTAGCCAGCAGCTTTTTTCAGCAACTTATCTACAATAGGTTGCACATCCTCTTTTCTCAGCTTTGTATAGTGCAAAGGAACCCCAAGATACTTCAAGGGGAGCTGCCCTAGTTTACAACAAAGAGACTAAGAGACCAGTTGAGCATCCTGCTCTTCAACATTAATGGCAATGAGATCGCATTTATGAAAGTTGATCCTCATACCAGACATTTGTTCAAAGCAGGACAACAGCCACTTTAAATTTGTAGCAGAAGACAAATCATTTTTAAGAAAAAGCAAGGTATCATCTGCATATTGCAGACTAATCACACCAGTACTTGTCATATTCTGCATGAGACCACTAATGTGCCCATGGTTAGCAGCTTTAATAAGCATTCTGGTAAAGACATCAGCCATAAAATTAAAAAGGATAGGAGAGATGGGATCTCCTTGCCTGACCCCTTTCCCAGTTAAGAAGAAATCACTATTAACATCATTAATCCTAACACCCACAGAACCTTTATGCAGAAGAGATTTAAGAGTTCTAATCCATCTGGGGCTAAAGCCCCTATTCTCTAACATTGCAAACATAAATTCTCTGTTCACTTTGTCATAGGCTTTCTCATAGTCTAGCTTAAAAATAAAGCCAGATTGGGAACTATGAGCCACATCATGAATAATCTCATGAGCAGCCACCACACTTTCTAAAATATACCTTCCTTTTATAAAAGCAGTCTGATTTGGAGCAATCAAATCCTCACTAACAAAGCCCAACCTATTGGTTGCACACTTTGAGAAAATTTTGAAACTGCAGTTTGTTAAGGCAATAGGCCTGAATTTCTGTATAGTTACAGCATCAGCCTCTTTTGGGATCAAAGTCAACAAGGAAAAGTTTAATCTAAACAGATCCAAGTCATCATTGTTCCAGTCATCAAACATTCAATGAAGGAATTTACTCGCAGTGACGATACAAACTTATTCGAAGGCCTTTGCTAGTCTAGCTAGTTCAAACACTTGCGAACAAGTGATAACAATCCAATCGAAGTAATAAACAAACAAAAAAACCCTGGCCAGCATACTGGTTATCGATCACAGAACAGTAGAACACGCACGGTGCCGGTCAATCGACGATTGTATAGTGTCAAACTGTCAACAGCTAACACTCAGAACATGAGCGCGGCTGCGGCCACGGCGCCGGCCGCCGCCATCGCCTGTGAAACCGCTCCGCCGACGAACGATGCCGAAGAGGATGGCGGGCCGGCTGGGGGCTGTGCGGCGGAGTCGCCGGTGATGACGAGGAGCTTCATGCCCTGGGTGCAGTGGTTGCCCACGCCGCAGACGAACCACCTCCTGCCGGCCTTGTCGAGCGGCACGGTGTCGCTGCCGGAGTTCCAGGTGCCAAGCGCTTTCCCTGTCACGTTGCAGGCCTTGAAGTCCGCTCCGGTCACTTCCATCACATTGTGCTTGTCGGAGGGGTACGTGAACGCTGCGAACAAAAGCAAAGACGATGTTAGCAATTCCGGTACGAGTACTGGCTAAGAGTTGCTGATCGAAGGCGCGTGCGCGCAAAACATACTTAGGCTGTCGCCGACGACGAAGGTTTTGCCGTCAGTCCAGGAGGCAGGGTATTTGAGGGTCCAGCCGGCGGCGTCCCCGACGGTGAAGACATCGGCGGAGGCCGGCGCCAGGAGGAAGGCGGCGGCGATGGCCGCGGCAGCCAAGATCAGCACTTGCTGGGAAGCCATTGGGTATATGGTGATGGTCGACAGTCTCCCCGCTTCTCTTTGTTCTTTGCAGATCGACTTGTAGGCTGTAGGGTGTAGCTAGCATATGGCTTGCAGGATTAAGTGCCATTTCGAATGTATTTATAGGGCAGAGGAGCGACCTAGTCAATCAGTACTGTGGTGCTTTCGAGGCCGAAGAAGCTTCAGGTTCATGGCGGCATTAGCTGGTAAATGACAGCGATGCTGCTTATACCAAGAGAAAAGACAACATTTGGCACATTGTTCTTTCCCCTGCCGGCGACGTTATATTCGGCTTCAGAGTTGACAGTTTCTACGGTTAGGGACTTAGGGTGACATGCTCTCATTATTTGGTTCTAGAGTAGAAAGTTTTAGTGACCCGTAACTCTCTCTCGAAACAGACTTTCGCCCCACTATATTAATATAGCAACCACACTGATACAACAGTTTGAAACTAAAGAAATGCTGGGGCAACAGCAAAAACATGCCCAAGAAAAAAGAAATGACAACAAAGGCGAAGTGACGAAACAATAAAGACCCGCAATCGCTGCACTCTCCGTCTTTTTCCACCACGCTCCAGGCATTTCGAAGTGTCCCATACCAAGCAGCACCTTCAGAAAAGAGAACGCCGTCGAAACGGCGCTGCTGCCCGGACCGGACCGGTCCTAGGGTTTCCCCCGGTATGTAGAGTATAGTGCACAGGGGTTCCCACAACGCCCTCCAAGAAGGAATGGTGTCACCCGAAGGCGACACCGCGTCAG
The DNA here is from genome assembly GCA_007115705.1 of Dactylis glomerata. Lineage (NCBI taxonomy): Eukaryota > Viridiplantae > Streptophyta > Magnoliopsida > Poales > Poaceae > Dactylis > Dactylis glomerata. The sequence continues at coordinate 925,649 of QXEO01000183.1, forward strand.
GGCCAGACAAACTGGCAGGGATTTCTCTCGCCCCCGTCGCACAAAAAACTCTGACACAACGGAGCGCCACCACCTAGCATCGCCACCCACCAGCATGTGCCACCACGATCTTGAAGTCACCATGGTCAGTCGCTTCGTGACACTGACCTACGGCCTGGACAGCGGAAGTACACGACACCGTCGGGACTAGGAACATCAGCCTCGCAGCCACCCGAGAGGAACCCACCTTCACCGCCGAGAGGCAGTCACTGACCGGACACAACAGCGGGAGCACACCAGGCCCTGACAGGCCCATCCGGGCCCAGATGGGCCCGTGAAGCACCGGCTGTCGTGCTGCAATGCGCTGGCCGCAGAGCCACCGTCCCAGGACCCCGCCAAGTCGTCGCCTCCACCACCGGCAAGCCCAAACCGCTGCAGGACCCAGCCCGCTCGAGCCCATCTGGGCCCGCCCGAGCCCATCTGGGGCTGAGGCGTCCAGCAGGGACAAGCCGACGCCGGAGTCGCTGCGGTCGAGCCTCGCCGTCGGGACGGCACCGCTGCCAGCCTCACCCGGCCGCGCCGGACCCTGGTCGCCCTATGAGCACCGCCGCCAGGGAGGGAAGGGCCCCGACCCGCCCTCTCAGACGCGGGGAATGGAGAGCCACCGCCGTCGGTGTCGCTCGGGCTTCGCCCGACGACCTCTGCCGGCGGCGGCGACGGGGGAAGGAGCAAGGGGGGGGGGGCGGTGGGTGAGAGAGCCCCCGTCGCCCTCAGGGGGATGCGAGGGGACGAAGGGCTTTTGCGGGGTCGTGCCAGTGACCCGTAACTTGGGTCTTTCTCAATAAAAAGTAGTACATCCATTTCTAAATATAAAATATTTTAATAGGCTAAAATAGCATGTCAAAATTTTGTATTACAGATAAAAGGTAATACTGTAATATATAAGCATATGCATGATGCTGACTTCATCATGTCCAATAACGTAATATTAAGAGCTAATAAATATGATGATTTATTAAGAAAAAACATAGCCCTCACAAAGCGATCAACTAACGGCAACAACAAGAAAGAACCACCACAATTCATAAAAACCAAATGCGAAAGAGGTTCTCAATGTTAACACCTCCACAAAGGGAACCATACGCAATCGTTATATTTATATTTTTATCATTATTAGGTACATCAAATGAAGGTTAGAATTAGGACTTTTACTATGAAAAATAGGGACTTGGTGATCCAAGAGCACAACCAGAATAAGGGTATCATGTGTTGCCGCCCCCACTTGCCAAGAACCACCGTTGAAAAAGCAACCGATCGCTAGACACAGTCGGCACACAAAGTACTCCCACATTGTTTGATATATTCTCATGGTCTAAGGATTTCTATATAAGAAAATACTTTAAGGGTAATACTAATAACAATGACAAAATTTGTACCAATATATAATGTACCAGTTTTAAACCATGTCTAGAGCATCAATTCCAACCGTTGGTATTCAACATCTAACGACTGAGATCGGTGAGATTCGTGGTGAACAGTACCCCCGCATGTGCCTCCAGGTTATTCGAGAAACATCCCATGACTTTTTTGCTGATGATAATGGGCTGATGTTGACGTTTTATAACAAGAACGTCCAAGAGATTGCCTAAGAGGAGAACGGGGAGAGTAAGAAGTACAAAATAAAATTCAAGAGACCCACCAAGCACACATATACTTCATATTTTTTGTTGTAGTCTTCTCTATCTCTTCTAAGAATGGAGATTGCTTGCTAATATTTATATTTTAATTTTTTGTATTGGACGGTTGATAATGTTTTCCTAGAATATACATTTTATTAGAAAGTATATGCATTCTTTCTTTACCAAACCACCCCGTAATGTTAAGACGTGCATCACACGTGTATATGTACTAGTATCTCGTAGTACATCAATGACTTGGATCGATTCACTACCATTGTTTAGTCAACAATGTACTCCCACAGATGTTGGCATCCTTGTTATAATAACTATGCCCATGATCAGAAAAGTGTGATCATCAGCCAACATGTGAGCTAGTAGGCGAGACTAGGAACAACTTATTGTTTATATCTCTACACGTGCTTGGGAACATTCCTTCAAATCTCATATTCGAGAATCACATTATTTATAACATGAAGAAATAAAGTTAATAGTGAACAAAGATTTAAATAATAATTAACTCATTATAATTATTGCCTCTAGGGAATTATCTCCTTCACATATGGCAAGTAGCCTATGGCGTTATTAGGACACATGACCCACTATTGCTTTGAATCTACAATCATCATATATTACACGTTGTTGTTCATTTTTATCTCTATTATCCTATTTTTGTATGCACAGCTTTAGGTGAAACCTTGTCCCTAGCCTATCTCCATCCATCGATACAAACACAAAAGATAATGTTTGGTCCAGTAAACAAACATCTAAACAAAGTCTCAAAGTCTTGCTCATAGTGATCTTACACCAAAAGCATTCTTCCCAAGAATTGGATAAACCAAGATATCTCGGGAAAAAGAAATAATACTACATCCGATAAGCCGAATCGAAGGAATCAACCCTTTTTCTAGCGCCGTTGCCAGGGAAGCAATTGCTACCCCTAGTGAGGTCATTAGAGATTTTGTTAAATAGTTATTATTTTGTTTTTGTATATATTATGGTAGAAGTTTATGTTCTGCTCTTAATTGAAAATCCAAAAATATTAGTTGGTATTTTGTTCACTTGTTCTTATTTGAAAACAACAAATTAGAGATGTTGCAACAAAGATGCGGGGGGGGAGAGTTCGCTACTCCAACTAGGAGTCAACGATCCCGTTGATATTTTTATTGATCTGCAAGAGTTTCAGAGTCATGTTTGTGCGTTACCGAACCTGATGGATCGCTACTCACACCCTTAAGCTTCACTAGTCTTTATTGTACTAAGATGCATGAGAGAATATCATTGTAATTGTTTAGAGATATTGATTTGATCATTGAGAGTTTGAAAGTGTTTTAGAGGTTTATCGCAATTGTTCCTCTATAGTTTGGGATTCAATGGAATAGTTAGATGAATTCTATATAAGGGGAAAAGGCCTCCAGGCTTAGCAAACTGGCCTCGGAAGGGACTATAGGCTGGCCGGCTAGGCTCATAGGTGACCAGCCAAGGGATCCCAGAGGGGACTATAAGGGTGCCCGAATGACCCCATTGGCCCATAGGTGACCAGCCAAGGGATCCCTAACAAAGAGATCACATGTTAGATGTTAGTCATCACGGATGGGAGGGATGCACCTAGCTGTGGGGATTACTAATACCACAATCTTTACCGAGCCTTCTGGATCCTTTCGGTGAGATCATCTCTAGATACAATATCAAGTCTTGTATCTCCATAGATAGTTCTTGGGTGATCGTGTATGACGAAACTTTTGTTCTACATGCATCATATCCCAACAATCAGGTCCATTGTGCACGCCGAGTTGAGCTAGACGACCACCTAGGCCGCATCAAGCAAAATTAGCATTATCATATTGATGGCTGGCGTGTAGTTGATGATGATGATTATAGCCAGGCAGTTGGGGAACCCCAAGCGGAAGGTATGATGAGCACAGCGGCAAGCTTTTCCCTCAGTTAGAAACCAAGGTTTAATCGTTCAGGAGAAGAAAAAGCCAATACGACTGAAGGTGATGCCCACTAGCTGCGTGATGCTCTAACAAGGGCGCCGTTAACGATAACTTGTTAGCGCGTCTTCAACCAGTAGCAACGTGGAACCTGCACACAACACAACCAAATACTTTGTTCCCAACTTGCGATGAGGTTGTCAATCTCACCGGTTTGCTTGAAACAAAGGGTATAAGCGTATCGAGTGGAAAACAGTAGAAGTATGCGAGTAAAGTAAACAGTGCGAGTAAAGTAAACAGGTGATAACAATATGATAGAAATAGGAACGGGGTCCACAGTTCACTAGTGGTGTCTCTCCATAAGATAAATAACACATGCTGGGTAAACAAATTACAGTTGGGCAATTGATAGAATAAAGATAAACGTGATATGTCAAGAAGATCACTATGCGATTTACTCTGAGCATTACAACAAAATACATAGACCGCCATCCAACTGCATCTATGACTAATAATTCACTCACGGGGATATCATCCGAACACCCCATGAGTATTAAGTTGCGAACAACAGATAATTGCTTTAAGCAAAGTGTGTAATGTAAACAAAGCATATGCCCTCAAGCATATGAATGTTGTTTTCTCCCTAGTAGCAACAGCACATCTACAACCTTAGAGGTTTCTGTCACTCCCCCAGATTAAATAGAGGCATGAACCCACTATCGAGCATAAATACCCCCTCTTGGAGTCACTAGCAACTACTCGGCCAAGATAGCTACTAACAACGGAGAGCATGCAAGATCATAAACAACATAGAGATAACATAAGATATATTTTGGTATAGCAACTCAATCATAACACCAATATTCATTGGATCCCAACAAACCAAACATGTAGAATTACATAACGGTGATCTCAATCATGTAGGGCAGCTCATGAGATCTAAACATGAAGCACATGGTGGAGAGGACAACCATCTAGCTGCTGCTATGGACCCATAGTCCAAGGTAGACTAGTCACTCATCGCTCTGAAGGCAAGCATGGCGATGAAGAAGACCTCCGGTGGTGATTCCCCTCTCCGGCAGGGTGCCGGGAAGAGCTTCTGGACCCTCCCGATCTTGGGTCGACGACGGCGGCGGATCGCGATGTGTTTCTGGAAAATTGATCGGGTACTTAGGTTTTTCCCGTCGGGGGGGGAGGGTCTTTATAGGCGAAGGGGCATCGTCAGGAGTGGACCGAGGCGGTCTAACACATAGGGGGCGCGGCCAGGGGCTGGGCCGCGCCGCCCTGGTGTGAGGCCACCTCGTGGCCCCACTCCGTCTCCTCTTTGGTTCTCTGGAAGCTCCGTGAAATATCTGGACGGCTGGCTTTTGTTTCGTCCAATTTCGAGAATATTTGCTGTGTAACTTTTCTGAAGCACAAAAATAGCAGAAAACAGGGAACTGGCACTGTGGCAACTTGTTAATAGGTTAGTTCTGGAAAATGCATAAAAGTGCCACGAAGTGTAACGAAACATTAGGCAAATGGTGTAAAAACAAGCATGGAGCATCAAAAATTATGGATACGTTGGAGACGTATTAGCATCCCTAAGCTTAACTCCTGCTCGTCCTCGAGTAGGTAAGTGATAACAAAAGAAATAATTTTTGAGGTGACATGCACCTACACAATCTTGATCATGAGCTGGGATCATAAGAACTTAAAACATGGACATGAAAGATATGATCTTGACAATAAAAACTTAGCAACCATGTTATAACATGAAAATGAACACAAACAAAAAATCATGAAAATGAAACAATGAAAGTCAAACATGTGTTCAAATCATAAGGAAAACATACAAATGGTTTTCAGCTTGTCCTTCATGGAGAGCAAAACATAAATGCATAGGACACCTTCAAGTTTAAGAGGGCGACTAGATACAAATAATTTGAGAACAAGTGAAACCATGATCATGAATCAATCAATGAAAACTTTGGGACAATGCACATTATACTAAGAATGACAACTATGCTCTCTTAATGGTGCATAAAGATAGAAGGTGGTGACTCAACATAAAAGTAAAAGAAAGGCCCTTCGCGGAGGGAAGCAGTGATTGCAAGTTTTATAACCTTCAAAAATTATGGTACTTACCGGCTTTGAGCTCTCATTGCCCCCATCATAAGCATCTTGAATGGTTAAAGTTAATGCGAGAACAATTATGATGCATATGCTTGACAAATCATAAGTTGAAAACCTCGTGTCCCGTGAATACGAGTACCCAAACCTCATGCTACTTTACTTAGAGTCCCAAGCAAGGCTCTTGTCATTGTAAGTATACACGTATCATCGAGAACCGCCAACGGGGTACCTCCGTGCCCGATGACATGGAACAAGCCCACATCAAAATGACAGGACAAGCAGACAATAAACACCTCGACATCTCTTTTATTTACCATTTATTTAGCTTTTTATTTTGAGATGCGTCGTCGAATGTCCACTATGGGTATGCTGCAAATTTCCACCATGAATTATGCATGGCTTAGATTGGCGGCCCAGGCGTTTCCCTAACACATATACAAACTTCATGATCCCCGCAAGATTCCCAATTCATTTCACACCGCGGGCATCCGTAAACAAAAGATCACGATATCAACTCAAATAAGAAGTGCAATGTTGAAAGCTTGCCCATGACGGCATGGCTAGGCTAGTCTCCAACTTACAACTTGCAAGCATAACAACTTGATGCTTCAGGTGAATGTGGCAACAGACAGTCCTTGTGCGTGGTGAATGACCAGCCCGTTGGGAACCCCAAGAGGAAGGTATGATGAGTGCAGCAGCAAGTTTTCCCTCAGTTAAGAAACCAAGGTTTATCGAACAGGAGAAGGGAGACGATGACGACTGAAGGTGTTTGTGGAACCTGCACACACACAGACAAATACTTTGTTCCCAACTTGCGATGAGGTTGTCAATCTCACCGGTTTGCTTGAAACAAAGGTTATGAGTGTATCGAGTGGAAAACAGTAGAGTATATGCGAGTAAAGTAAACAATGCGGGAAAAGTAAACAGGTGATTGCAATATGATTAAAATAGGACCGGGGTCCACAGTTCACTAGTGGTGTCTCTCCATAGATAAATAACATGCTGGGTAAACAAATTACAGTTGGGCAATTGATAGAATAAAGATAACGTGATATGTCAAGAAGATCACTATGAGATTCACTCTGGGCATTACAACAAAATACATAGACCGCCATCCAACTGCATCTATGACTAATAATCCACCCCCGGGGATATCATCCGAACACCCTAGAAGTATTAAGTTGCGAACAACAGATAATTGCATTAAGCAAAGTGTGTAATGTAAACAAAGCATATGCCCTTGAGCATATGAATGTTGTTTTCTCCCTAGTAGCAACAGCACATCTACCACCTTAGAGGTTTCTGTCACTCCCCCAGGTGAAATAGAGACATGAACCCACTATCGAGCATAAATACCCCCTCTTGGAGTCACTAGCAACTACTCGGCCAAGATAGCTACTAACAACGGAGAGCATGCAAGATCATAAACAACACAGAGATAACAAAAGATATAATTCAGTACAACAACTTAATCATAAACACCAATATTCATCGGATCCCAACAAACCAACATCATAGTATTACATAACGGTGATCTCAATCATGTAGGGCAGCTCATGAGATCTAAACATGAAGCACATGGTGGAGAAGACAACCATCTAGCTACTGCTATGGACCCATAGTCCAAGGTAGACTACTCACTCATCGCTCCGGAGGCAAGCATGGCGATGAAGAAGACCTCCGGTGGCGATTCCCCTCTCCGGCAGGGTGCCGGGAAGAGCTTCTGGACCCTCCCGATCTTCGGGTCGACGGCAGCGGCGGATCGCGATGTATTCTGGAAAACTGATCGGGCCCTTAGGTTTTTCTCGTCAGGGGGTATATGTAGGCGAAAGGGGGCTGTCAGAGGTGGAGCCACGCGGCCTCACAAGGGGGTGGCGCGGCCAGGGGCCAGGCCGCGCCGCCCCTGTGTGTGGGGGCCACGTGGCCCCCCTCCGTCAGGTCTTCGGATGTTTGGGAGCTCCCCGGTGAAATATGACTTCAGGAACTTGTTTCGTCCAATTCCGAGAATATTTCCTGTGTATCACTTCTGAAACTCAAAAACAGCAGAAAACAGGAAACTGGCACTGTGGCACTTCGTTAATAGGTTAGTTCCGGAAAATGTATAAAAGCACCACTAAGTGTAACGAAACAATAGGCAAAAGGTGTAAAACAAAGCATGGAGCATCAAAAATTATAGATACGTTTGAGACGTATCAAGCATCCCCAAGCTTAACTCCTGCTCGTCCTCGAGTAGGTAAGTGTTAACAAAAGAATAATTTTTGAGGTGACATGCACCTACACAATCTTGATCATATATGTAAGCATTGATGAGCTGGGATCAATAGAACTTAAAACATGGGCATGAAAGATATAATCATGACAATAAGAACTTAGCAACCATGTTGTAAACATGCAAATGAACACAAATAAAAGATCATGATAATGAAACAACGAAAGTCAAACGTGTGTTCAAATCATAAGGAAAAACATACAAATGGTTTTCAGCTTGTCCTTCAAAGAGAGCAAAACATAAATGCATAGGACACCTCAAAGTTTAAGAGGGCGACTAGATACAAATAATTTAAGAACAAGTGAAACCAACAATATGAGTCAATCAATGAACCTTGGGACAATGCATATCACACTAAGAATGACAACTATGCTCTCTTAATGGTGCATAAAGGAAGAAGGTGGTGACTCAACATAAAAGTAAAAGAAAGGCCCTTCGCAGAGGGAAGCAGTGATTGCAAGTTTTATAACCTTCAAAAATTATGGTACTTACCGGCTTTGAGCTCTCATTGCCCCCATCATAAGCATCTTGAATGGTTAAAGTTAATGCGAGAACAATTATGATGCATATGCTTGACAAATCATAAGTTGAAAACCTCGTGTCCCGTGAATACAAGTACCCAAACCATGCTAGTTTACTTAGAGTCCCAAGCAAGGCTCTTGTCATTGTAAGTATATGCATATCATTGAGAACCGCCAATGGGGTACCTCCATGCCCGATGACATGGAACAAGCCCACACCAAAATGACAGGACAAGCAGACGATGAACACCTCGACATCTCTTTTATTTGCTATATTGTTTAGCTTTTTATTGTGAGATGCGTCGTCGAATGTTCACCATGGGTATGCTGCAAATTTCCACCATGAATTATGCATGGCTTTGATTGGCGGCCCGGCGTTTCCCTAACACATATAAAAACTCCATGATCCTCACAAGATTCCCAATTCATTTCACACAGCGGGCATCCATAAACAAAAGATCACGATATCAACTCAAATAGGAAGTGCAATGTTGAAAGCTTGCCCCATGACGGCATGGTTGGGCTAGAATCCAACTTACAACTTGCAAGCATAACAACTCAACATAAAAGACCACAATGTCAAATTTTTAGAACAGGAAAAAGTAAAGTGTGCCTTCCGGTTCGTGAGAGCTTTACTGACCGAATTTCGCATAACACTGGTAAGAGTTTAATTTGAAGAGAAAATAAAAGCAAGTCAAATTTACTTGGAATAGCAAATTGCTAATAGGTATGTATGGTGGACACAATGGAAAACTTGGCTTTCAGGAGTTGGATGCACGAGTAGAGCTCATACTCAGTACAAGGCGAGGGCTAGCAAAAGACTGGGAGCGACCAACTAAGAGAGCAATAATGGCCATAATCATGCAAAGCGACAAAGCGACATTAAAAGAAGCATACGATGGCATCAAAAGTCAAAAACTAAATGATCATGAAGGCTAATGGCGACTTTGGAAGAGTCTAACATGTGTGAGCATGCGCCAAGTCAACCCAAATAAAGCATCAAGGAGAAAACCAAAATAATGCTTCCATACAATAAAAACAACGCATGATTTTTTTCAAAGGCTCATTAAGCAATCTCAGTTATTTGAGACAAGTCATGCTACAGCAAAACCACTAAGCATACTATCAAAAAGACATCAAGCATGACATGAAAAAGCCTAAGCCGCAGTCTACACAAGCTCCTTCTTGTACCACTATTTTGCACAAAGCTTTTTCTCTTTTCCAACACCATTTGAAATTTTTAAAGACACCTCTTTTGATGAAAACCAATAAAGTTCAGAGGCAAAAATGCACCTTGATGAAAAGATATGACAAGATCTGAACGCATATCAAGGCGAAAACGAAAACCAAAAGCAGTAGCAGAAAAAGTAGAATGCTCGATTTATAAGAGTGAAAACTAGAGCATTCTTTGCAAATGAAAACGAGTACATCTCCTCCAAAGGAAATTTGTTGGGTTCCAACCATTTATTGCAGCAAACAAACAAACTAAACAAACTAAGACAACTAAAACAACTGACGCTCCAAGAAAAACACATAGTGCATGAAGCAATAAAAATATAGTGTTTTGAAAGGTGACCTGATTTTTGCCGATGAAGAAGGGGTGCCTCGGGGGCATCCCCAAGCTTTGACGCTTGTACTTCTTGGATATTTCTTGGGGTGATGCATGGGCATCCCCAAGCTTGAGCTTTTGTCCATTCTTCAACTCATCTCATCATTCTCCAATCCCTACACTTGAAAACTTCCTTCATACAAAACTAAACACAATTCTATTAGCAACATTAGTGCAAGCATAAAATATATTCATCCTCTTTTAGCTTCAGGTTTCAACCCAAAACCACCACATATAAAGTATATACTACTGTAACAACTTCCACAAGAGTTCCATGATCAAAAAGAACTCAAAAGAAAGCGATAAAGTGGCAAAAACAAATATTGGCAGAAATCTGTCAAAACTGGACAGCTGATAATGGACGAATTTTTGAGGGATTTTCCGTTGCTCAAATCAAAAAGTGTTCAACGAAGAAAAGTTTGGATATAACCTGGGGCATATGCACAAGAAATCGCAGGTCCAAAAGATTTACAGAGAATTTTCACGAATTTTTACGGTGCAGCACCGAAAACAGTTTCAGGACAGCAATAACCCCAAATCTTTACCTCGCTCAAATTAGAGGCTTCTCTTGGCACAAAAACGAAATAAACAAGATAAGGAGCGGTCATTACAGTAGTAATGACTTCCAAGACTCAAATAAAAGAAAAAGTACTGAAAAGTAAATAATGGGTTATCTCCCAAGAGTGCTTTTCTTTAACGCCTTTGAGCTAGGCGCAGAAAATTGCGAATCAAGTAATATCAGCAGATGCATTAAGGTCAACAGCAGAGATCTTTTCAACAATGAAGGAAAATGTGTTCAACTGAGTTTTTGAAACTCCTTTACGATCACGCTTTGGCACACTACTTTCATCGAAAATATTTTCAGGGCAAATCCAACAAGAATTCTTTTCCCAAGCATCATGAATTCCTATAAGTTCATAAGGTATTGGTGTTTTAAAATCATCAGGCGTACCAACAACCTTAACAGGCGAGCCAAGCTTATTAAACTTCTTAAAAACTTTCCTAGCCTCAATTGCAACATCTCTAAATTCTGTGCGCAAGGTTTCTAAGATAAAAGCTTTCTTTTCGGGATCCTCAATTTCATGAAGCTTGAGGAACATGTATTGCATAGAAGAATTGAGACTAGCAAACCTAGCTTCTAACATGTGAACTAAATGAGCAGAAGCAACTTCATAACTAGGAGCTAACTCAATCAAAGACTTTTCCTCAACTTCCTTATGCATACTAATGTGATTAAAGAACTCCTCAATGTTACTTTTGCCAATAATCGAACCACTCCCTACAGAGAGGTCCTCCAGAACAAACTTAGGAAACGACATGATAAACTAAGAGCAAAGAAATAACAACTACCAAGGATTCTAATTTTTTTGGGTTTTTGATATAAAAACAATGCAGGTAAAATAAAGTAAAGTAAAGCAAAACAATTAACAAAGTAAAGAATGTGTGTGCGAAGAACTCCCCTCGCAGAAGTCTTCTCTTCCTTCCCCGGCAACGGCGCCAGAAAAGAGGCTGATGCTTCAGGTGAATGTGGCAACAAACAGTCCTTGTGCGTGGTGAATGACCAGCCCGTTGGGAACCCCAAGAGGAAGGTATGATGAGTGCAGCAGCAAGTTTTCCCTCAGTTAAGAAACCAAGGTTTATCGAACAGGAGAAGGGAGACGATGACGACTGAAGGTGTTTGTGGAACCTGCACACACACAGACAAATACTTTGTTCCCAACTTGCGATGAGGTTGTCAATCTCACCGGTTTGCTTGAAACAAAGGTTATGAGTGTATCGAGTGGAAAACAGTAGAGTATATGCGAGTAAAGTAAACAATGCGGGAAAAGTAAACAGGTGATTGCAATATGATTAAAATAGGACCGGGGTCCACAGTTCACTAGTGGTGTCTCTCCATAGATAAATAACATGCTGGGTAAACAAATTACAGTTGGGCAATTGATAGAATAAAGATAACGTGATATGTCAAGAAGATCACTATGAGATTCACTCTGGGCATTACAACAAAATACATAGACCGCCATCCAACTGCATCTATGACTAATAATCCACCCCCGGGGATATCATCCGAACACCCTAGAAGTATTAAGTTGCGAACAACAGATAATTGCATTAAGCAAAGTGTGTAATGTAAACAAAGCATATGCCCTTGAGCATATGAATGTTGTTTTCTCCCTAGTAGCAACAGCACATCTACCACCTTAGAGGTTTCTGTCACTCCCCCAGGTGAAATAGAGACATGAACCCACTATCAAGCATAAATACCCCCTCTTGGAGTCACTAGCAACTACTCGGCCAAGATAGCTACTAACAACGGAGAGCATGCAAGATCATAAACAACACAAAGATAACAAAAGATATAATTCAGTACAGCAACTTAATCATAAACACCAATATTCATCGGATCCCAACAAACCAACATCATAGTATTACATAACGGTGATCTCAATCATGTAGGGCAGCTCATGAGATCTAAACATGAAGCACATGGTGGAGAAGACAACCATCTAGCTACTGCTATGGACCCATAGTCCAAGGTAGACTACTCACTCATCGCTCCGGAGGCAAGCATGGCGATGAAGAAGACCTCCGGTGGCGATTCCCCTCTCCGGCAGGGTGCCGGGAAGAGCTTCTGGACCCTCCCGATCTTCGGGTCGACGGCGGCGGCGGATCGCGATGTATTCTGGAAAACTGATCGGGCCCTTAGGTTTTTCTCGTCAGGGGGTATATGTAGGCGAAAGGGGGCTGTCAGAGGTGGAGCCACGCGGCCTCACAAGGGGGTGGCGCGGCCAGGGGCCAGGCCGCGCCGCCCCTGTGTGTGGGGGCCACGTGGCCCCCCTCCGTCAGGTCTTCGGATGTTTGGGAGCTCCCCGGTGAAATATGACTTCAGGAACTTGTTTCGTCCAATTCCGAGAATATTTCCTGTGTATCACTTCTGAAACACAAAAACAGCAGAAAACAGGAAACTGGCACTGTGGCACTTCGTTAATAGGTTAGTTCCGGAAAATGTATAAAAGTACCACTAAGTGTGACGAAACAATAGGCAAAAGGTGTAAAACAAAGCATGGAGCATCAAAAATTATAGATACGTTTGAGACGTATCACAACTCAACATAAGAGACCACAATGTCAAATTTTTAAGAACGAGAAAAAGTAAAGTGTGCCTTCCGGTTCGTGAGAGCTTTACTGACCAATTTTCGCATAACACTGGTAAGAGTTTAATTGAAGAGAAAATAAAAGTAAGTCAAATTTACTTAGAATAGAAAATTGCTAGTAGGTATGTATGGTGGACACTTTGGCAAACTTAGTTTTTAGGAGTTGGATGCATGAGTAGAGCTCATACTTAGTACAAGGCGAGGGCTAGCAAAAGACTGGGAGCGACCAACTAAGAGAGCAATAATGGCCATAATCATGCAAAGCGACAAAGCGACATTAAAAGAAGCATAAGATGGCATCAAAAGTCAAAAACTAAATGATCATAGAGGCTATTGGCGACTTTGTAAGAGTCTAACATGTGTGAGCATGCGCCAAGTCAACCCAAATAAAGCATCAAGGAGAAAACCAAAATAATGCTTCCAAATAATAAAAACAACGCATGATTTTTTTCAAAGGCTCATTAAGCAATCTCAGTTATTTGAGACAAGTCATGCTACAGCAAAACCACTAAGCATACTATCAAAAAGACATCAAGCATGACATGAAAAAGCCTAAGCCGTAGTCTACACAAGCTCCTTCTTGTACCACTTTTTTGCACAAAGCTTTTTCTCTTTTCCAACACCATTCAAACTTTTTTAAATCCAACTCTTTTGAGGAAAACCAACATGGTCCAGAGACAAAAATACACATTGATAAATAAATATAAGAAGATCTGAACGCAAATCAAGGTGAAAACGAAAACCAAAAGCAGTAGCAGAAAAAGAAGAACACTCGGTTTTTGATAATAATGAAAACTAGAGCGTTCTTGGCAAATGAAAAGCAAGGCAACTTCTCCAAAAGAAATTTGTTGGGGTCCAACCATTTATTGCAGCAAACAAAACTAAACTAATAAAGAAAACTAAAACAACTGACGCTCCAAAAAAAACACACAGTGCATGAAGCAATAAAAATATAGTGTCTTGAAAGGTGACCTGATTTTTGCCGATGAAGAAGGGGTGCCTCGGGGGGCATCCCCAAGCTTTGATGCTTGTACTTATTAGATATTTCTTGGGGTGATGCATGGGCATCCCCAAGCTTGAGCTTTTGTCCATTCTTCAACTCATCTCATCATTCTCCAATCCCTACACTTGAAAACTTCCTTCATACAATACTAAACACAAATCTATTAGCAACATTAGTGTAGCATAACATATAATCAACCTCTTTTTGCTTCAGGTTTCAACCCAAAACCACCACATATAAAGTATATACTACTGTAGCAACTTCCCCAAAAGTTCCGTGATCAAAAGAACTCAAAAGAAAGCGATAAAGCGGCAAACACAAATATTGGCAGAAATCTGTCAAAACAGAACAGCTGGCAAAGGTCGAATTTTTTAGGGATTTTCTGTTGCTCAAATCAAAAAGTGTTCAACTAATGAAAGTTTGGATATAACCTAGGGCATATGTACAAGAAATCGCAGGTCGAAAAGATATGCAGAGAATTTTTACGAATTTGTATGGTGCAGCACCGAAAACAGTTTCAGGACAGCAACATCCCCAAATCTTTAACTCACTCAAATTAGAGGCTTCTCTTGGCACAACAATGAAATAAATATGATAAGGAGAGGTCATTACAGTAGTAATGACTTACAAGACTCAAATAAAAGAAAAAGTACTAAAAAGAAAACATTGGGTTATCTCCCAAGAGTGCTTTTCTTTAACGCCTTTGAGCTAGGCGCAGACAATTGCGAATCAAGTAACATCAAGAGATGAAGTGCTAGGATCAGCGGGTGCCTTACGTCTTCCTTTCTTACCCTTGCTCTTGACTCTAGGAAATATGTGGTTATTGCAAGGTGGAGAGATAAATCTTATATTGCCTTTTCCCACATCAATGACGGCGCCCAGGAGCTTCAGTAGGGATCTTCCAAGTGTGATTTGTCCTTTTCCTACACATTCAATAACAAGATAATCAGTAGATATCATTCTTCCTAGGACTTTTGTAAAAACTCCTTTAGCTATTCCAATGGGAAATATAGTGGCATTGTTAGTAAGAGAAATTCCTTCTCCCCCCTCAGAAAGCTTCCAAAGACTCAAAGATTCATAAACATCCTTTGGCATAAGACAAAATTCAGACATAATATCACAATGAGCATGAAAAGTTTCACCACTAATGGTGATTTTTACCGTAGGATACCAACTCGAAGGTTCAGAATTTGTTGGCACATAATCAAAATGCTGGCGCAAAGTATTGTAGCAAGTATTCAAACTAGCAGTGCGAGTCTCAAGAGTATCAAGTCTATTAAAAATGCACACAAGAGAGGAATCAAAATAGGTTGGCATGCTATAAATTGTAATCAACTTTTTTATAATATTAAAGGCTTGATCTCCATCACAATGAACTAAATCTCCTTCTGCAGTAGCATCCAAAGCATATCTATAACGAAGAGCAAGTCCAAAGTAAAAGCTACTAAGAAGCAAACTCAAGGTCATTTTAGGTTCAGTTTTTCCATGCCAATCATAAATTCTAGACTAAGCTTCTTTAAAACTTTCCTCATCCTTTTGTTTAAAAGTGAAAATCATATCCTCGGGCGACATAGTAGTAGCAACTGAACTAGACATAATAAACAACTACAAAGGATTCTAATTTTTTTGGGTTTTTGATAAAACGATGCAAGTAAAAATAAATAAAGTAAAGCAAAACAATAAAACAAAGTAAAGGATGTGCGTGCGAAAAACTCCTCTTGCAGAGGTCTTCTTTTTCTTCCCCGGCAATAGCGCCAGAAAAAGGGCTTGATGGCTGGCGTGTAGTTGATGATGATGATTATCGCTAGGCAGTTGGGAAAACCCAAGCGGAAGGTATGATAAGCACAGCAGCAAGCTTTTCCCTCAGTTAGAAACCAAGGTTTAATCGTTCAGGAGAAGAAAAAGCCAATACGACTGAAGGTGATGCCCACTAGCTGCGTGATGCTCTAACAAGGGCGCCATTAATGATAACTTGTTAGCGTGTCTTCAACCAGTAGCAACGTGGAACCTGCACACAACACAACCAAATACTTTGTTCCCAACTTGCGATGAGGTTGTCAATCTCACCGGTTTGCTTGAAACAAAGGGTATAAGCGTATCGAGTGGAAAACAGTAGAAGTATGCGAGTAAAGTAAACAGTGCGAGTAAAGTTAACAGGTGATAACAATATGATGGAAATAGGACCGGGGTTCACAGTTCACTAGTGGTGTCTCTCCATAAGATAAATAACACATGCTGGGTAAACAAATTACAATTGGGCAATTGATAGAATAAAGATAAACGTGATATGTCAAGAAGATCACTATGCGATTTACTCAGGGCATTACAACAAAATACATAGACCGCCATCCAACTGCATCTATGACTAATAATCGACTCATGGGGATATCATCCGAACACCCCATGAGTATTAAGTTGCGAACAACATATAATTGCTTTAAGCAAAGTGTGTAATGTAAACAAAGCATATGCCCTCGAGCATATGAATGTTGTTTTCTCCCTAGTAGCAACAGCATATCTACAACCTTAGAGGTTTCTGTCACTCCCCCAGATTAAATAGAGGCATGAACCCACTATCGAGCATAAATACCCCCTCTTGGAGTCACTAGCAACTACTCGGCCAAGATAGCTACTAACAACGGAGAGCATGCAAGATCATAAACAACATAGAGATAATATAAGATATATTTTAGTATAGCAACTCAATCATAACACCAATATTCATCGGATCCCAACAAACCAAATATGTAGAATTACATAACGGTGATCTCAATCATGCAGGGCAGCTCATGAGATCTAAACATGAAGCACATGGTGGAGAGGACAACCATCTAGCTACTGCTATGGACCCATAGTCTAAGGTAGACTACTCACTCATCGCTCCGGAGGCAAGCATGGCGATGAAGAAGATCTCTGGTGGCGATTCCCCTCTCCGGCAGGGTGCCGGGAAGAGCTTCTGGATCCTCCCGATCTCGGGTCGATGACGGCGGTGGATCGCGATGTGTTTCTGGAAAATTGATCGGGTACTTAGGTTTTTCCCGTCGGGGGGTCTTTATAGGCGAAGGGGCATCATCAGGAGTGGACTGAGGTGGTCTCACACATAGGGGGCACGGCCAGGGGCTGGGCCGCGCCGCGCTGGTGTGAGGCCACCTCGTGGCCCCACTCCGTCTCCTCTTTGGTTCTCTAGAAGCTCCATGAAATATCTGGACGGCTAGCTTTTGTTTCGTCCAATTCCGAGAATATTTCCTGTGTAACTTTTCTGAAGCACAAAAACAGCAGAAAATAGGAAACTGGCACTGTGGCAACTTGTTAATAGGTTAGTTCCGAAAAATGCATAAAAGTGCCACGAAGTGTAACGAAACATTAGGCAAATGGTGTAAAAAGAAGCATGGAGCATCAAAAATTATGGATACGTTGGAGACGTATCACGTATATACCACTCAGGCATCTTCATAGACAATGATCACTATATTGCTTGCACCAAAACAGCAAAAGCATTGAATGCCCCTCAATGGATCTGGAATGACCCACATGCCAATATATATGCCTAAACCCACCGCATGTGCGTTTGCCTAAGACTACAATCATTTGTTTCACATGCGCACATTGGGTGGAGACACCTCAAATCATGGAGATACAAACTCAACCCTCTTGGAGTGATCCGCCATAGGATCATTTCTAGGGCATGGAAAGATATGAAGTTGTGGACCACCACCGTCCATACGGCTTAAGCAGTGATGCGTGGTGAATGACCAGCCCGTTGGGAACCCCAAGAGGAAGGTGTGATGAGTATAGCAGCTAGTTTTCCCTCAGTTAAGAAACCAAGGTTATGTCGATCAGGAGAAGAGCGGGCAATACAACTGTAGGTGATGCTTGCTAGTTTGCGACAGCTTCGGACAATTTATATATGGCGCCTCGTCCAAGCTTTGCTTGCTAGCTGCAACGTGGAACCTGCACACAACACAACCAAGTACTTTGCTCCCAACTTGCGATGAGGTTGTCAATCTCACCGGTTTGCTTGAAACAAAGGTTATGAGCATATCGAGTGGAAATCAGTAGAAGTATGCGAGTAAAGTAAACAGTGCAAGTAAAGTAAACAGGTGATAGCAATATGATGGAAATAGGACCGGGGTCCACAGTTCACTAGTGGTGTCTCTCCATAAGATAAATAACACATGCTGGGTAAACAAATTACAGTTGGGCAATTGATAGAATAAAGATAAACATGATATGTCAAGAAGATCACTATGCGATTTACTCTGGGCATTACAACAAAATACATAGACCACCATCCAACTGCATCTATGACTAATAATCCACTTGTGGCGAATCAATCCGAGAACTTCACAAGTATTAAGTTGCGAACAACAGATAATTGCATTAAGCAAAGTGTGTAATGTAAACAAAGCATATGCCCTCGAGCATATGAATGTTGTTTTCTCTCTAGTAGCAACAACACATCTACAAGCTTAGAGATTTCTGTCACTCCCCCAAATTAAATAGAGGCATGAACCCACTATCGAGCATAAATACCCCCTCTTGGAGTCACTAGCAACTACTCGGCCAAGATAGCTACTAACAACGGAGAGCATGCAAGATCATAAACAACATAGAGATAACAAAAGATATATTTCAGTATAGCAACTCAATCATAACACCATTATTCATCGGATCCCAACAAACCAAACATGTAGAATTACATAACGGTGATATCAATCATGTAGGGCAGCTCATGAGATCTAAACATGAAGCACATGGTGGAGAAGACAACCATCTAGCTACTGCTATGGACCCATAGTCCAAGGTAGACTACTCACTCATTGCTCCGGAGGCAAGCATGGCGATAAAGAAGACCTCCGGTGGCGATTCTCCTCTCCGGCAGGGTGCCGAGAAGAGCTTCTGGACCCTCTCGATCTTCGGGTCGATGGCGGCAGCGGATCACGATGTGTTCTGGAAAATTGATCGGGTCCTTAGGTTTTTTCCATCGGGGGGTCTTTATAGGCGAAGGGGCATCATCAGAAGTGGACCGAGGCGGTCTCACACGTAGGGGGCGCGGCCAGGGCCAGGGCCGCGCCGCCCTGGTGTGTGGCCACCTCATGGCCCCACTCCGTCTCCTCTTTGGATCTCTGGAAGCTTCCGGGAAAAATAAGACTTCAGGAACTTGTTTCGGCCAATTCCGAGAATATTTCCTATGTATCACTTCCGAAACACAAAAACAGCAGAAAACAGGGAACTGGCACTGTGGCGACTTGTTAATAGGTTAGTTCCAGAAAATGCATAAAAGTGCCACGAAGTGTAACAAAACAGTAGGCAAATGGTGTAAAAACAAGCATGGAGCATCAAAAATTATAGATACGTTGGAGACGTATCAAGCATCCCCAAGCTTAACTCCTGCTCGTCCTCGAGTAGGTAAGTGATAACAAAATAATAATTTTTGAGGTGACATGCACCTACACAATCTTGATCATATATGTAAGCATTTGTGAGCTGGGATCATAAGAACTTAAAACATGGGCATGAAGATATAATCTTGACAATAGGAACTTAGCAACCATGTTATAAACATGAAAATGAACACAAACAAAAGATCATGAAAATGAAACAATGAAAGTCAAACGTGTGTGCAAATCGTAAGGAAAAACATACAAATGGTTTTCAGCTTGTCCTTCAAAGAGAGCAAAACATAAATGCATAGGACACCTTCAAGTTTAAGAGGGCGACTAGATACAAGTAATTTAAGAACAAGTGAAACCAACAATATGAATCAATCAATGAAAACTTTGGGACAATGCACATTATACTAAGAATGACAACTATGCTCTCTTAATGGTGCATAAAGATAGAAGGTGGTGACTCAACATAAAAGTAAAAGAAAGGCCCTTCGCGGAGGGAAGCAGTGATTGCAAGTTTTATAACCTTCAAAAATTATGGTACTTACCGGCTTTGAGCTCTCATTGCCCCCATCATAAGCATCTTGAATGGTTAGAGTTAATGCGAGAACAATTATGATGCATATGCTTGACAAATCATAAGTTGAAAACATCGTGTCCCGTGAATACGAGTACCCAAACCTCATGCTAATTTACTTAGAGTCCCAAGCAAGGCTCTTGTCATTGTAAATATATGCATATCATTGAGAACCGCCAACGGGGTACCTCCGTGCCCGATGACATAGAACAAGCCCACATCAAAATGACAGGATAAGCAGACAATGAACACCTCGACATCTCTTTTATTTGCCATTTGTTTAGCTTTTTATTGTGAGATGCGTCGTCGAATGTCCACCATGGGTATGCTGCAAATTTCCACCATGAATTATGCATGGCTTAGATTGGCGGCCCAGGCGTTTCTCTAACACATATACAAACTCCATGATCCCCACAAGATTCCCAATTCATTTCACACCGCGGGCATCCATAAACAAAAGATCACGATATCAACTCAAAAGAGAAGTGCAATGTTGAAAGCTTGCCCCATGACAGCATGGATGGGCTAGAATCCAACTTACAACTTGCAAGCATAACAACTCAACATAAGAGACCACAATGTCAAATTTTTAAGAACAGGAAAAAGTAAAGTGTGCCTTCCAGTTCGTGAGAGCTTTACTGACCAATTTTCGCATAACACTGGTAAGAGTTTAATTTGAAGAGAAGGTAAAAGCAAGTCAAATTTACTTGCAATGGCAAATTGCTAGTAGGTATGTATGGTGGACACTTTGGTAAACTTTGGCTTTTAGGAGTTGGATGCATGAGTAGAGCTCATACTCAGTACAAGGCGAGAGCTAGCAAAAAACTGGGAGCGACCAACTAAGAGAGCAATAATGGCCATAATCATGCAAACCGACAAAGCGACATTAAAAGAAGCATAAGATGGCATCAAAAGTCAAAAACTAAATGATCATAGAGGCTATTGGCGACTTTGGATGAGTCTAACATGTGTGAGCATGCGCCAAGTCAACCCAAATAAAGCATCAAGGAGAAAACCAAAATAATGCTTTCAAATAATTAAAACAATGCATGATTTTTTTCAAAGGCTCATTAAGCAATCTCAGTTATTTGAGACAAGTCATGCTACAGCAAAACCACTAAGCATACCATCAAAAAGACATCAAGCATGACATGAAAAAGCCTAAGCCGCAGTCTACACAAGCTCCTTCTTGTACCACTATTTTGCACAAAGCTTTTTCTCTTTTCCAACACCATTTGAAATTTTTATAAACACCTCTTTTGATGAAAACCAATAAAGATCAGAGGCAAAAATACACCTTGATGAATAAATATAAAAATGTCTGAACGCAAATCAAGGCGAAAACGAAAACCAAAAGCAGTAGCGGAAAAAGAAGAACACTCGGTGAAATTGTAAGAATGAAAATGGAGTGTTCTTGGCAAATGAAAACGAGTACATCTCCTTCAAAGGAAATTTGTTGGGGTCCAACCATTTATTACTGCAAACAAACTAAACTAACTAAGAAAACTAAAACAACTGACACTCCAAGAAAAACACATAGTGCATGAAGCAATAAAAATATAGTGTTTTGAAAGGTGACCTGATTTTTGCCGATGAAGAAGGGGTGCCTCGGGGGCATCCCCAAGCTTTGATGCTTGTACTTGTTGGATATTTCTTGGGGTGATGCATGGGCATCCCCAAGCTTGAGCTTTTGTCCATTCTTCAACTCATCTCATCATTCTCCAATCCCAACACTTGAAAACTTCCTTCATACAAAACTAACAACAAATCTATTAGCAACATTAGTGTAGCATAACATATAATTAACCTCTTTTTGCTTCAGGTTTCAACCCAAAATCACCACATATAAAGCATATACTACTGTAGCAATTTTCCCAAAAGTTCTATGATCAAAAGAACTCAAAAGAAAGCGATAAAGCGACAAACACAAATATTGGCAGAAATCTGTCAAAAGAGAACAGCTGACAAAGGTCGAATTTTTTAGGGGTTTTCTGTTGCTCAAATCAAAAAGTGTTGAACTAACGAAAGTTTGGATATAACCTGGGCCATATGCACAAGAAATATCAGGTCCAAAAGATATAAAGATAATTTATACGAATTTTTATGGTGCAGCACCGAAAACAGTTTCAGGACAGCAACATCCCCAAATCTTTACCTCACTCGATTTAGAGGCTTCTCTTGGCACAACAATGAAATAAAAAGGACAAGGAGCGGTCATTACAGTAGTAATGACTTCCAAGACTCAAATAAAATAAAAAGTACTAAAAATAAAACATTGGGTTATCTCCCAAGAGTGCTTTTCTATAACGCCTTTGAGCTATGCGCAGAAAATTTGCGAATCAAGTAATAATGAAAGGGGGATCAGGATCCACTATAGGAATAAAGAAATGAATACTATCCAATTGAGGTTTTGAGTATCCCTTGTAGTCACGCTTTGGTACACTATTTTCATCAAAAAGTTTTTTAGGACAAATCCAACTAAAATTAGTTACCAAGGCATTATGAATTCCTACGAGTTTACAAGGTATTGGCATTCTAGAATCTTTGTTGGGTGTACCAACAATTTCAACAGGCGAGCCAAGCTTATTAAACTTCTTAAAAACTTTCCTAGCCTCAATTGCAACATCTCTAAATTCTATGCGCAAAGTTTCTAAGATAAAAGCTTTCTTTTCAGGATCTTCAATTTCATGAAGCTTAAGGAACATATATTGCAAAAAATGATTAAGGCTAGCAAACCTAGCTTCTAACATGTGAACTAAATAAGCAGAAGCAACTTCATAACTAGGAGCTAGCTCAACCAAAGACTTTTCCTCAACTTTCTTAAGCATACTAATGTGATTAAAGAACTCCTCAATGTTATCTTTCCCAATAATTGAACCACTACCTACTGAGAGGTCCTCCAGAACGTACTTAGGGAACAGCATGATGAACTAAAAGTAAAGAAATAACAACTACCAAGGATTCTAATTTTTTTTGGGTTTTTGATATAAAACGATGCAGGTAAAATAAATAAAGTAAAGCAAAACAATAACAAAGTAAAGGATGTGTGTGCGAAAAACTCCCCTTGCAGAGGTCTTCCACTCTTCCCCGGCAACGGCGCCAGAAAATTAGCTTGATGCGTGGTGAATGACCAGCCCATTGGGAACCCCAAGAGGAAGGTGTGATGAGTATAGCAACTAGTTTTCTCTCAGTTAAGAAACCAAGGTTATGTCGATCAGGAGAAGAGCGGGCAATACAACTGTAGGTGATGCTTGCTAGTTTGCGACAGCTTCGGACAATTTATATATGGTGCCTCGTCCAAGCTTTGCTTGCTAGCTGCAACGTGGAACCTGCACACAACACAACCAAGTACTTTGCTCCCAACTTGCGATGAGGTTGTCAATCTCACCGGTTTGCTTGAAATAAAGGTTATGAGCATATCGAGTGGAAAGCAGTAGAAGTATGCGAGTAAAGTAAACAATGCGAGTAAAGTAAACAGGTGATAGCAATATGATGGAAATAGGACCAGGGTCCACAGTTCACTAGTGGTGTCTCTCCATAAGATAAATAACACATGCTGGGTAAACAAATTACAATTGGGCAATTGATAGAATAAAGATAAACGTGATATGTCAAGAAGATCACTATGCGATTTACTCTGGGCATTACAACAAAATACATAGACCGCCATCCAACTGCATCTATGACTAATAATCCACTTGTGGTGAATCAATCCGAGAACTCCACAAGTATTAAGTTGCGAACAACAGATAATTGCATTAAGCAAAGTGTGTAATGTAAACAAAGCATATGCCCTCGAGCATATGAATAGAGGCATGAACCCACTATCGAGCATAAATACCCCCTCTTGGAGTCACTAGCAACTACTCGGCCAAGATAGCTACTAACAACGGAGAGCATGCAAGATCATAAACAACATAGAGATAACAAAAGGTATATTTCAGTATATCAACTCAATCATAACACCAATATTCATCGGATCCCAACAAACCAAACATGTAGAATTACATAACGGTGATCTCAATCATGTAGGACAGCTCATGAGATCTAAACATGAAGCACATGGTGGAGAAGACAACCATCTAGATACTGCTATGGACCCGTAGTCTAAGGTAGACTACTCACTCATCGCTCCGGAGGCAAGCATGGCGATGAAGAAGACCTCCGGTGGCGATTCCCCTCTCCGGCAGGGTGCCGGGAAGAGCTTCTGGACCCTCCCGATCTTCGGGTCGACGGCGGCGGCGGATCGCGATGTGTTCTGGAAAATTGATCGGGTCCTTAGGTTTTTTCCGTCGGGGGGTCTTTATAGGCGAAGGGGCATCTCTAGAAGTGGACCGAGGCGGTCTCACACGTAGGGGGCGCGGCCAGGGCCTAGGCCGCGCCGCCCTGGTGTGTGGCCACCTCGTGGCCCCACTCCGTCTCCTCTTCAGATCTCTGGAAGCTTCCGGGAAAAATAAGACTTCAGGAACTTGTTTCGTCCAATTCCGAGAATATTTCCTGTGTATCACTTCTAAAACACAAATACATCAGAAAACAGGAAACTGGCACTGTGGCGACTTGTTAATAGGTTACTTCCGGAAAATGCATAAAAGTGCCATGAAGTGTAACGAAACAGTAGGCAAATGGTGTAAAAACAAGCATGGAGCATCAAAAATTATAGATACGTTGGAGACGTATCAAGCAGCTCCATGGAGACACAATGCTAGACGGCTAAGATTGAGAGACTCCATGGAGACACGAGGCCAGACAACCAAGCATATTGTGGCTCTCGCCCATCATCCCTCGGGTGTGCACTCGTTAGTGTCAAGCACTCTCGTGTGAAGCGGCAAAGGCCCAACTAGGGTTTGAGTCAGAGTACGATGATAGGGCACAGGAGGCTATGGAAGTATGGGTGAGAGTTCCTTGCCTCCACTATCAGATGTCAGTTGGACGTCTTTGGCAGCGTCACATGGGACTAATGGCAGCCAGGGGATGTTTTTTGCAACATCGAGGCATCCCAAGAGGCAATGTTTTGATCCGTAGTTTACATTTTCACAACCTTCTAGTTATATTAGGATGACTACAAGGGTTGTTTTTATTGTTTCCCAGATTGGGATAATTGGTTATCTATTTGGGAGATAAACAGGGAAGTGAATGAAACTAACTCTTTGTTAAGAGTTATAAACTTAATAAAATTCTGGTAAATTCTATCTCTTATGACTTTTGCAAGATGTTGATTTAATTACTCTCCTCATCTAGAGTCGGTCTAAAGACACACCCCATTGCACAAATTTCATTTTATAGACTCTAGATCAAAGAGTCAACAAGTGGACCTACCATTGTGGGTGATCTAGACATCAGGTTTGGAATTCCACCTATTCCCTCTAGTCATTGGTAGTATTTTATCTTGGTTCCATTTTTTCACAAATGATAGACATCGGGGTTGGAATGCCGCCTATTACTGCCTCCACTGTGCCTTATGGATGAGTTGAGAGAGGAGCCACCCTGGGAGCGATGTTCTCACCGACTTAACGTTTTTTCTTTCTCTCGCTTGGACATAGGCGAACCGTTTAGTCTTCATTAGAAAGTATTTTACCTTGATTCATATTCAACACAATATATATAAGCAAGATGATATTGGTCAGACTTACGCAATTAAGGCATGACCGTCAACCACATATTCTTATAAGATACTTGATAGATTTTGGTAAGTAGAGATAACTGAAACAAAAGTACACAAACAAAATAAATGAAATGGCAACAAATTTCCAATAGTTTACCAAAAAGTAAATATCAGACACGAGATGAGCAGTCGGACATGGCATGGATGAACCCATTCATATCTTGATGAAAAAATATACAAAAATTCCTAACATACTAGGTTCTAGTTTGAAAAACAACTATTAGGCATGTGCTGCTAAAATCGCCGAGCTATAAAAAGGAATGCAATAATCCTGTTGTCCTACTCCCTCATTTTATCAAAACTAGACCCTCATGGTATCCATCACTAGTACAGAGCAGGCCCTTGCACACGGCCGATTTAGCCCATCACACATAGTTGAGAAAACCGTCTCCATGCTAGGGTGTGCGATAGGCGTGCACTACGCAGATGGTTTTCGGAGCCATGTGCGATACGGAAAACTTTGCCAATAGTTTTTTATGCCTAATCATATATGACAGACGGTTATTTGTATCATGTTGTCATTGTTATTTGAAGATCACAGACACTTTTGAACAAAAATGGTATGGGTACCAGATGTATCCCCAGTTGTACCAACAACACATGCAACATTTTAGAAAAACAAAGTTGCAAATTTTAACTATATTTGATTGCATAATTCATATATCAAATGTGTAGATGCATTTTGCAATAGATTTGATTTCCTTATATATAAATGAGTTTTCCTTGGTTAAATCTTCGTCTTCATCTTTGTATCCTTTATTGTACTTAGTTCTAAAGCCTTGAGCTGAAAGATAATTTTTAGACATGATCTTTGAGACTAGTACAACCTGTGTATAAGTAAGGAAGCAAATTAGTGATAGGTCCTCATGCTTTGATTAGTAACAGATCTTTTTGTGCCTAAAAGTTAAAAACATGCAAAAACAAGAAAAAAATTTACTTTGCAGTGTTACAACCAAATGAAATGGGATTGTCTAGAAAATCCCCAAAATCAATAGAAAACATTTCCATGACCTCATAAAACTATCAAATAACTAAGAATAAGACTTAATAATCTACAAAGATCATCGATGCATTTTACATGCATCAACATCTCCTAGAAAAATCATGAGGGCCTAGGGCACTGCATCCGCATGATCGATCTAGAAGACTAGCATCTCGTAGGTGACGGAGAGAGGATGGCGGCACGCTGTCTCTCCTCCAATGAAAGATTTCTCTGCTTCACATTTGGCACCATGTCAGTGTACTCAACGTTTAGGACAACACACATGATCGGTGCGTTGTCGAGGAACTTCTCCTGGATTGCCCTGATTCACTTCTCAACCTTTCTTGCACAGCGTCAAGGTCACCTTGAAGTCCATGCTTTCCTCCTTGTAGTGATAGATGTGGCAGGGTGGTATGGCCATCATTAAAGAGGATGTGTGGATCTTGGACTTTTCTTGAGAATTGTGGAACAAGCCATATCAAGAGGAGGACGAGAACTGTGTGCTGATAACTTCTAATCTTACGATTATATAGTAGTGATCTCTGATACGTCTCCAACGTATCCATAATTTTTGATGCTCCATGCTTGTTTTTACACCATTTGCTTAGTGTTTCGTTACACTTCGTGGAATTTTTATGCATTTTCCGGAACTAACCTATTAACGAGATGCCACAGTGCCAGTTCCCTGTTTTCTGCTGTTTTTGTGTTTCAGAAAAGTTACACAGGAAATATTCTCGGAATTGGACGAAACAAAAGCCAGACGTCCAGATATTTACCGAAGCTTCCAGAGAACCGAAGAGAAGACGGAAAGGAGCCACAGCACGGCCACACCACTAGGGGGTGCGGCCTGCCCCTGGCCTGCATTGGCCTGTGGTGTGGGCCCCCTGGTCCACTTTTGATGCTACCCCTTCGCCTATAAAGACCCCCCGATGGGAAAAACCTAGAGACCCGATCACTTTTCCAGAAACACATCGCGATCCGCCACTGTAACATTCCAAAACTTAGGAATGTGAAAAGACTTTTGTAAAGTTTGGAATTGATTGAAAATTTGCAAGGAATTAAAACTTTTGCTTTACTTATGCAATTAAGCCCTTTGGCTAAGTTATAGAGCTTTAATTGGAAATTAGTTATGTTTATGAAAACATGTTTGTTACTGCTTTGAAATGTTATTTTTGATTTTAGAAAACTTTTGCAATTGGTTTGACCTTGTTTGCTTTTGAAATGCAAAAGTTATGAAGGAAATAAGAAGACAGAAAGTAAAAAGAAGAAAAAGAAACAGATCAAAAAAAGGGTGAAAGTAGGCCGGGGGAAACCTTTTGGCCCAGCTCGGAAACAAGCCCACAGCCCACCCGGACTCCATCCCGAACCGGTACCAGCTCCCTCTCTCTCCCTCGCTGCCATGTGGGACCCACATGTCATCCCTCACCTCCAGCCTCAAATCACGCCGGAGACCGAGCTCCCCCGCAGTAACTTTTCCCCCTCTTCAATACCCTTTAATCCCTGCCCGATTCGTCGCCTCCCCGCGGCTATAAAAAGGCCCCGCCTCCCTCTCTGTTTCCCCCCTGCTTCCCCGACGAATAGCGCCCCCAGGCCACCGTGATTCCTCGCCGGAGTCTGCAGCGACAGTGAGCATCGCCGGGCAAATTCAACACCCTCGGTGAGACCCTGTCCTCCTTCTCTTCTCTGTCCTCTTCGTCTTGAACTGGCACACCTCGAGACACCCTCATCTAGTTCCTTTGTGCAGTAGATCGATGAGCCAGAGCTCTCCCAAAAGCACCCTGCCGCAACGACGAACTCCAGCCGCGCCTCGCCCTCGGTTCTAGAAGAGATCGAGAATCTCGACCACACACTCGAGCTCGTAGAGATCTTCTTCACCCCGTCCGCATCTTCGCCGTCCCAGGGAACCAACCGAACCTCGCCGGAGCTCAGCACCAGTACGCCTCGCCGGAATAATTCGCCGGAAACCTAACTAGGTGAACTCTCTCCCCTCCACTTCCATTTCTGCCGTTCGATCTAGATCCAGAGGCTAAGATCAAATAACTTAAACGAAGGGGTATCCTTCAATCTGGTCCATCAGATCCACTTTAGATCCAACGTCCCTCGTTGCAGATCCGGCCGAACCGGTATCGACTAATAGGAACAAGCCACGTGGCCCTGTCCGAATCAAATAGATTCAAATGGGTTTTTCTGAATCAGATCTAGTTTGAATCTTGTAAAATTCATAACTCTTTATCTGTAGATCCAAAAATCACAAACTTGGTACCGTTGGAATCCTTAGGACTTGTACAATCCAGTAGTACCATAAAATCTTATATTTTATGGGTTAAATTTGAATCTATTTTCGAATTGGGATCCAATCCCCGGTAGATTGTAAAATCTATATCTTTAGATCTGTTTATCCAAAATTTGCAAATAATATCTCTACGGATTCCTAAGACTGTGTAGAACACCATTCTGTAATAAAAAGTAACTTTCTAACTATTTCAAAATATTCAAATTTGAATATGAAAGTTTGAGTATTTTTGATCTAGATCAGAATCTACAAATCCTTTTAGATTGATTCTTTTTGCAATAGGATCCTGTTGTTATCCTCTATCCTGTAGAATCACTGTAGGATTTGTTTAAACAACTTTGTAAAGTATTCAAATTCGATTTGGTAAATGGAGTACCTTTCCTAGATTTAATCCTACATTTATTCTAGGCATAAATTCCTTTTGTAAAATTGATTAGCTTGATATTAGGAAATCACCGGAGTAACCCCTCACATCTTTTCACACTTTTCCTAGATCAACTCCACTATTTAATCTTTTGCATAAAGTGTGTTACACTTAGCAAATATCAAATTTCCTATCGTGCACTTTTGTGCTATTTGTTCTGTTCCACTAAACCAAAGAGGTGTGAAAAACACTAAGTCTTAACGAATCCTTGATGTCTACCATGACTTAGTGAAAACTACCAACACCCTCTCTTACCCAAATTCTTCTAAATATTTTGACTACCTCTCCAACACGGTGGCAATGATGTCTTCCATACCAAGACCATGAAGAGCAAGTTGGAAAAGGAGGCAAGAGACAAAGTCAAATGAGAAGGCCAAGACCAATGAGCCAAGTCAAGAAGATAGAAGAGATGAATCTCAAGACTAGAATTTTTATCCACCCACCTACTCCAACCAAATCTATAAAACTCTTTGAGGCTACTTTCTACTAAGTATTGACAACTATCTATAAGGCTATCATCAATCCTTAGCCAATGATCTCCATCCCTAGCATACCAACTCCATGTCCAATCTTTTGCCCAAATATCACTAAGACCGATCAAGACTAAGCCAAAACGAATGAACACGTTTATTGTCTTGTTTGATTTGTTTTTTGTATGGTATGTTTATGTTGTGTTCCTTTTCTACTTTATAGTTGTACGGAGAGCTACGTGTGTTAACAGAAGTACAATCTTCAGAAGTTTACTAAGGCAAGTGTCATCATCTCCCTGTCCTACAAAAGTATTTTTGTCACTTGTAGCATTATAGTAGAAGATGCATGTGTAGGCGTTACCATAGCTTATGTCTTAGCAGCTTTGCTTTTATGTTAAGACTTTTGTCTAGCTGTTGCATTGTCCATTAGAACTGCTGCTGCTATAGGTTGCTTTACACTTGTTTTGGATGAAGGGGTTATCACATGTTTTGACTAAGTGTTGAAAAACCTTGTTTTTCCAAAAACTAAGAAAACAACTAAGCTCTAACGAATCACCTGGGTGGAAATGGCTGGAAAGGGATATTTTGAGTGGTTACACCGGGGCATTACCGTGTGTATCGCACTTGTGGACGGCCACCCAGGAACGAAGAGATTTGAGACATTCAATGTCGTGAAGCTTCCAGTGCAACCACAAGACAATATGGGCTCTGTCTTGCTTAAGTAAGCTGCAGGAACTCAAGCCAGGCGGACAGTGGGTGGACTACGGGAACGCGTCCGTTTGGTCTGAGGAAATGTTTCTGAAAAGCCTCGTCTTAGTTTTCACTTGGCCGTTAGAGGCAAAATGAGTCTCACGGCAAAATAGGTTAACTAAGTCCTGTGGGAAAAGTGCACAACCTCTGCAGAGTGTTAGAACTAAGTACTTAGCCGTGTCCCCGGTTACGGACAACTTTGAGCGACATGACCTCGAAACCGTTCAAGGATCTCATCATGCCAATTTCTTAAAACTAAAACTTGTGGTTTGAACTGGGAATATGGATGGGTGTCCATATGTAGTACTTAAAGTTTTGACCTTGATGTAAGTGTCTATCGACCAGAGTGTCCCGTACGATAACTACGGCCTGTTACCACAGGGATAGCTCACCCAAGTCAAGTCGTTAGGTGTCTGTCGACCAGAGTGTCCCGTACGATAACTACGGCCTGTTATCACAGGGATGGATCACCCAAGTCTGGTTAGTCAGTTAAAGGTTTTGTTCAAGGAGTGATAGGATAAGTTTTGCTTAGTGCAATAGGTTTGCAGATCCACCTAGCCAAATATTCATGTAAGTGTTAGGTTTCCATTGGTGTCCACCAAATAATGACAACTTGCCAATACAAATCAAGTGTATTGACCCTTTGTGGCTGCAACGTTTCATGTTGCAGGTTTTGACGTTAAGAAAGGTACGACAGGGTTACGAGTCTATCCGCAACATGTTCGCCTGTGGCACATGAAGAAGAAGGACTCCATGCTAGATTCATTTTCCGCTGTAATTTCCGAAAGCTCTTTGTTATGAGCATTGTAAAGTTCTCATTTGTAATTGATGGATCATGCGATGTAATAAAATGACCCTTGTTTCTTGATATTTCATCTAGTACTGTGTGTGCTGGTAAGTGATCCTGGACTAGCACAAAATAAAGCACAGGTACGCTACAAGATGGTATCAGAGCATTGTGTTGCCCTTAGGATCGTAACCCCTAGGATTGGACAAAGACCCCTTAGAAAATAGGACTTACTCTTATTTCTAAGTTAAAAACTTTACATACTTATCCCCTCGTAACTCTTACCTAGTCCTCCACTTTTACCTTCCCTTGCTTCAAATCAAAACGAAGAAGTTCAGCACCACAAGGAATTCCAAGATTTCCCCGAAGAAGTCCAAAGGAAGAAAGATCAAGCTTCAATAGTTCTAGGACTTAGAAAGTCTTATGGAGAATCATGGTAGCAGATGGGACCAACGAACTACCTTGCAAACCAAGAGCTACTTGTTCCACTCAGAGGAAATTCCAAGAATCTAAGCATAGAAAATACCCTAGGATTTAAAATTCTGCCCAAGTTTTATCTTCTAGTTGAGCTACTAACTCACTACTCATTGCTTTGGAAATTCTTTTAGATGGCCAGCATCCCCGAAGCTGTCAAGAAGGGACCCGTGATGACCATGACCCTGAAGAGTGACATCGAGTTTCCCAAGGCACTGGAGAACCTCATGATAAGCCTGGGAATGAAAGGAGAAGCTGTCTACAAGGGATTTCCCGTGAGTGATGAAGATCAAGAGTATTGGTGGGTGCAACTCCACCTATACGAGAACCAAGATGACGATCACAAGAAGATGGGACGCTGGATGTTTACCAACTCCGAGCTATATCCGTCATTCTTTGACTCTGCAAGATGTGCTGCTTGGAGAGCCATAACAGAACTTGGAGAAAGACTCAGGTGGAGACTTCACAACACTCAGAAGGACCTCAAGGAAGAAAAAGAGGATACTACTGAACTGATGGAAGCCATAAATCAACTCCAAGATGACAAGGCAGAACTTGCTCACGAGCTTAGCGTTCAAAAGGACCTCAACATCGCCAAGGATAACCAGATTGCAACTCTGAAGGAGAAGATAGGTCTAGAAGAATGGTGAAACCTGAAAAGGAACCAAGAAGTTTAGATGGACCTCCACTTAAGATTTTACGATGAAGCGATGTGTATGATCATACCGACCTGTGGAATGATCGTACCCTAGTTATATTGTTAAGACTTGAATGTTTAATGAGTTGCATGCCTATTGATTGTATGATGGTTGTATGATGCTTGCCTTGAATGTGTTGCTAACTGGTAGGAATTTTCCTTAGAAGTTCTCTACTCTACTCCATGTTGGAAACCTAAACCCTACCCGCAAATTTTAAACAGATGCACCGCCAAAACCAGAGCAGCCCCAACAACTCTCAAATGGACCCAGGAATGCAAAAGTTGATAGAGACGCATACCCAGTTGACTCAAGTGGTAACCCAAGCTATGATCAATGGCAATGAGCTACCCCCAGGAGTGCAGCAGCTGCTTGATGCACATACTCACATCGTGCAAATGGCGTCTCATATCATGGCCAACAACAACAAATCACCAAGTGACCCTAGCCCCGCCAAGCCCGAAGGACACGATGAGACAAGGAACCTAGCTTGCAAACACTGTGGAGATATAGGACATACGTCCAAGGACTGCAAGGAGCAATGCCCTAGCTGCGGGAAGGAGCGTTGCAATGGGACCTGTCACTTGTCAAAGGTTACGTGTGTTTTGTGTGAAGGAACAAATCACGTCCTCGCAGACTGCCATCTCAATGCCATAGTGGATAAAATGAACCAGCAAGTCAAGCAGAAGATACATCCCTCGCTCGGGACAGCCAGTGCTGAATTTGAGCCCAAGGGATCAGAGTATTGTGTCACTACCCAGAGAGACAACCCCAGGGTAAGACTACAAAATAGCTACAGGAAGAGAGAAAGATTTCCTACAGTAGTAGTGGAGTATGAGAAGCAAGAACTAGAAGATCTTCTGGCCATGGAGAAGCCAAAGAAGAAGAAAGATATCAGCCAAGTAGAGTGTCGTGAATGTAAAAGATTAGGACACTACGCATGGAACTGCCCGGATAAGAAGAAACGCAAGGAGAGTGAAAACAGAGATCATATGAGCAATGGACAACAAAATAAGGATTGTGCTCAGGAGATTTGCTTTCACTGCAGCGAATCCGGACATTCTACTAACTTTTGTCCAGAAAAGCTTAGAGGAAGAGACATCAGCCTTGTCACTTGCTTCAAGTGTGGAGTCAAAGGACATTATGCAAATACTTGTCCAAAAAGAAACTCAGAACGCCAAGGACAACTGAAGGATGACACAGTAGTGGATACAGTGACACAAGGATGATCTATCAAACGCTGGAGGAGTCAAATGCAATTACTGCCTTGTAGTACTTGTCGTGTAACGAGTGTAATAAAAGACTTTGTGAAATGGACAGTACTCTTTTAATGTAACCGGTAGAATGAAATCCTCCTGTATCGTTCAAAATAATCTCTAAATGCAGTTTTCGCTCTAGTTTTATCCTACCCGTGTTATGGAATTGTTTTTGTCAAGAAAAATCAATGAATGATTTTATCACGCAAACCACTAACTAAGTTTTTGAACGGCCTCTTCTTTTAAAACAGAAGCGTTGCTCGTTGGACTTGAAGACGAAGACTGTTCAGCTTTAATGACTGCCCGATCAGTTCATCTTCCCGACTTTTCGTTTCAACTCCCCATAGCCTGTTCGACTACCTTCCTGAGCCTATAAAAGGATGCTACTTTTCTCCAGAAAGCCACCACCACCTATGAGAGTGCCACCTATTTCCGAAGCTTTTCGCCACCGAAGTCTACCCCATCCCAAACTGCGACGTCATGAAGCAGCTTCCCGAACCCTCGAAACTACCTTCTTGCCCATGAGAGCTTCGTTAAATTCCACTTTCCCGCAAAGGAGTTCACCTTCAAGATATGATCAAGATGTTCAGCGCCCTTCGACAACTATGAAGACGGTTGCTAAAGGAATTCTTAAGGACCATCTGGTACCAGTGGCAAGCAGCCTGACTTGCTCCGGTAACTTGAATGGGTTCAACAATGCTGGTTATAAGGTGACCTTCCGTTCCTTAAAGATGCCAGTGCCTCTTACAGAGTCCACCTTGGCTACCCCTATGAAGTGCTTGAGAAGACCGCGGGGAGATGCCATCCTAACTCATTGGGATGTGTGGTCTCATCATGTTCGTGGAGCAAGCATGCAGCACTTGGCACCGAGTTATCCTCTGAGATTCTGCAATGAAAATCAGCTAAAAAGCAACAAGGAGTATGGTGATGGCCTGTATGATATCTTGGTCCTGATGAGGACTGACCAAGAAAAGGCTAGATACACATTCTTGGAAGAGGAGACAACTCAGCTTGGTCCTCTGATTGAACCAAAAAGTGACTCCTCAGTGTCAAAAGTAGTTCAACAACTACCCCGCTGGAGAATAGTCACCCACCTATTGTATGAAGGTGTGGACTACCTTGTTGAAGACAACGCGATGGATGATATCTGCCTATCACCAGAATTGGATGGAACCTTGGTGTGCCCACTTTTGGACACAGCCGAGAGCGTCAGAAGATTCTGATGAGGATAATCCAAGGAAAAGGCCCAACGGTGAATTCAAGCTGGGAACAAAATGCAACTACCTGAGGAAGCGTCAAGATACCGCCAAGGAAGATTTCTTTTAAGGGTGGTAGCCACCTAGATTTCCATACCTATATTTTCTTTCTAGCATCTCCCAAATCTCGGGACGAGATTTCTTTTAAGGCTGGTAGTCTGTAACATTCCAAAACTTAGGAATGTGAAAAGACTTTTGTAAAGTTTGGAATTGATTGAAAATTTGCAAGGAATTAAAACTTTTGCTTTACTTATGCAATTAAGCCCTTTGGCTAAGTTATAGAGCTTTAATTGGAAATTAGTTATGTTTATGAAAACATGTTTGTTACTGCTTTGAAATGTTATTTTTGATTTTAGAAAACTTTTGCAATTGGTTTGACCTTGTTTGCTTTTGAAATGCAAAAGTTATGAGGGAAATAAGAAGACAGAAAGTAAAAAGAAGAAAAAGAAACAGATCAAAAAAAAGGGTGAAAGAAGGCCGGGGGAAACCTTTTGGCCCAGCTCGGAAACAAGCCCACAGCCCACCCGGACTCCATCCCGAACCGGTACCAGCTCCCTCTCTCTCCCTCGCTGCCATGTGGGACCCACATGTCATCCCTCACCTCCAGCCTCAAATCACGCCGGAGACCGAGCTCCCCCGCAGTAACTTTTCCCCCTCTTCAATACCCTTTAATCCCTGCCCGATTCGTCGCCTCCCCGCGGCTATAAAAAGGCCCCGCCTCCCTCTCTGTTTCCCCCCCTGCTTCCCCGACGAATAGCGCCCCCAGGCCACCGTGATTCCTCGCCGGAGTCTGCAGCGACAGTGAGCATCGCCGGGCAAATTCAACACCCTCGGTGAGACCCTGTCCTCCTTCTCTTCTCGGTCCTCTTCGTCTTGAACTGGCACACCTCGAGACACCCTCATCTAGTTCCTTTGTGCAGTAGATCGACGAGCCGGAGCTCTCCCAAAAGCACCCTGCCGCAACGACGAACTCCAGCCGCGCCTCGCCCTCGGTTCTGGAAGAGATCGAGAATCTCGACCACACACTCGAGCTCGTAGAGATCTTCTTCACCCCGTCCGCATCTTCGCCGTCCCAGGGAACCAACCGAACCTCGCCGGAGCTCAGCACCAGTACGCCTCGCCGGAATAATTCGCCGGAAACCTAACTAGGTGAACTCTCTCCCCTCCACTTCCATTTCTGCCGTTCGATCTAGATCCAGAGGCTAAGATCAAATAACTTAAACGAAGGGGTATCCTTCAATCTGGTCCATCAGATCCACTTTAGATCCAACGTCCCTCGTTGCAGATCCGGCCGAACCGGTATCGACTAATAGGAACAAGCCACGTGGCCCTGTCCGAATCAAATAGATTCAAATGGGTTTTTCTGAATCAGATCTAGTTTGAATCTTGTAAAATTCATAACTCTTTATCTGTAGATCCAAAAATCACAAACTTGGTACCGTTGGAATCCTTAGGACTTGTACAATCCAGTAGTACCATAAAATCTTATATTTTATGGGTTAAATTTGAATCTATTTTCGAATTGGGATCCAATCCCCGGTAGATTGTAAAATCTATATCTTTAGATCTGTTTATCCAAAATTTGCAAATAATATCTCTACGGATTCCTAAGACTGTGTAGAACACCATTCTGTAATAAAAAGTAACTTTCTAACTATTTCAAAATATTCAAATTTGAATATGAAAGTTTGAGTATTTTTGATCTAGATCAGAATCTACAAATCCTTTTAGATTGATTCTTTTTGCAATAGGATCCTGTTGTTATCCTCTATCCTGTAGAATCACTGTAGGATTTGTTTAAACAACTTTGTAAAGTATTCAAATTCGATTTGGTAAATGGAGTACCTTTCCTAGATTTAATCCTACATTTATTCTAGGCATAAATTCCTTTTGTAAAATTGATTAGCTTGATATTAGGAAATCACCGGAGTAACCCCTCACATCTTTTCACACTTTTCCTAGATCAACTCCACTATTTAATCTTTTGCATAAAGTGTGTTACACTTAGCAAATATCAAATTTCCTATCGTGCACTTTTGTGCTATTTGTTCTGTTCCACTAAACCAAAGAGGTGTGAAAAACACTAAGTCTTAACGAATCCTTGATGTCTACCATGACTTAGTGAAAACTACCAACACCCTCTCTTACCCAAATTCTTCTAAATATTTTGACTACCTCTCCAACACGGTGGCAATGATGTCT
This sequence comes from Dactylis glomerata, assembly GCA_007115705.1. NCBI lineage: Eukaryota > Viridiplantae > Streptophyta > Magnoliopsida > Poales > Poaceae > Dactylis > Dactylis glomerata. Next base: position 963,128 of record QXEO01000183.1, read on the forward strand.
TCCATACCAAGACCATGAAGAGCAAGTTGGAAAAGGAGGCAAGAGACAAAGTCAAATGAGAAGGCCAAGACCAATGAGCCAAGTCAAGAAGATAGAAGAGATGAATCTCAAGACTAGAATTTTTATCCACCCACCTACTCCAACCAAATCTATAAAACTCTTTGAGGCTACTTTCTACTAAGTATTGACAACTATCTATAAGGCTATCATCAATCCTTAGCCAATGATCTCCATCCCTAGCATACCAACTCCATGTCCAATCTTTTGCCCAAATATCACTAAGACCGATCAAGACTAAGCCAAAACGAATGAACACGTTTATTGTCTTGTTTGATTTGTTGTTTGTATGGTATGTTTATGTTGTGTTCCTTTTCTACTTTATAGTTGTACGAAGAGCTACGTGTGTTAACAGAAGTACAATCTTCAGAAGTTTACTAAGGCAAGTGTCATCATCTCCCTGTCCTACAAAAGTATTTTTGTCACTTGTAGCATTGTAGTAGAAGATGCATGTGTAGGCGTTACCATAGCTTATGTCTTAGCAGCTTTGCTTTTATGTTAAGACTTTTGTCTAGCTGTTGCATTGTCCATTAGAACTGCTGCTGCTATAGGTTGCTTTACACTTGTTTTGGATGAAGGGGTTATCACATGTTTTGACTAAGTGTTGAAAAACCTTGTTTTTCCAAAAACTAAGAAAACAACTAAGCTCTAACGAATCACCTGGGTGGAAATGGCTGGAAAGGGATATGTTGAGTGGTTACACCGGGGCATTACCGTGTGTATCGCACTTGTGGACGGCCACCCAGGAACAAAGAGATTTGAGACGTTCAATGTCGTGAAGCTTCCAGTGCAACCACAAGACAATATGGGCTCTGTCTTGCTTAAGTAAGCTGCAGGAACTCAAGCCAGGCGGACAGTGGGTGGACTACGGGAACGCGTCCGTTTGGTCTGAGGAAATGTTTCTGAAAAGCCTCGTCTTAGTTTTCACTTGGCCGTTAGAGGCAAAATGAGTCTCACGGCAAAATAGGTTAACTAAGTCCTGTGGGAAAAGTGCACAACCTCTGCAGAGTGTTAGAACTAAGTACTTAGCCGTGTCCCCGGTTACGGACAACTTTGAGCGACATGACCTCGAAACCGTTCAAGGATCTCATCATGCCAATTTCTTAAAACTAAAACTTGTGGTTTGAACTGGGAATATGGATGGGTGTCCATATGTAGTACTTAAAGTTTTGACCTTGATGTAAGTGTCTATCGACCAGAGTGTCCCGTACGATAACTACGGCCTGTTACCACAGGGATAGCTCACCCAAGTCAAGTCGTTAGGTGTCTGTCGACCAGAGTGTCCCGTACGATAACTACGGCCTGTTATCACAGGGATGGATCACCCAAGTCTAGTTAGTCAGTTAAAGGTTTTGTTCAAGGAGTGATAGGATAAGTTTTGCTTAGTGCAATAGGTTTGCAGATCCACCTAGCCAAATATTCATGTAAGTGTTAGGTTTCCATTGGTGTCCACCAAATAATGACAACTTGCCAATACAAATCAAGTGTATTGACCCTTTGTGGCTGCAACGTTTCATGTTGCAGGTTTTGACGTTAAGAAAGGTACGACAGGGTTACGAGTCTATCCGCAACATGTTCGCCTGTGGCACATGAAGAAGAAGGACTCCATGCTAGATTCATTTTCTGCTGTAATTTCCGAAAGCTCTATGTTATGAGCATTGTAAAGTTCTCATTTGTAATTGATGGATCATGCGATGTAATAAAATGACCCTTGTTTCTTGATATTTCATCTAGTACTGTGTGTGCTGGTAAGTGATCCTGGACTAGCACAAAATAAAGCACAGGTACGCTACAGCCACCGTCATCGACCCGAGATCGGGAGGGTCCAGAAGCTCTTCGCGGCACCCTGCCGGAGAGGGGAATCGCCACCGGAGGTCTTCTTCATCGCCATGCTTGCCTCTGTCGCAATGAGTGAGTAGTCTATCTTGGACTATGGGTCCATAGCAGTAGCTAGATGGTTGTCTTCTCCACCATGTGCTTCATGTTTAGATCTCGTGAGCTGCCTTACATGATCGAGATCACCATTATGTAATTCTACATGTTGTGTTTGTTGGGATCCGATGAATATTAGTGTTATGATTGAGTTGAAGTACTGAATTTTATTTTATGTTATCTCTATATTGTTTATGATCTTGCATGCTCTTCATTGTTAGTAGCTATCTTGGCCAAGTAGTTGCTAGTGACTCCAAGAGGGGGTATTTATGCTCGATAGTGGGTTCATGCCTCTATTTAATCTGGGGGAGTGACAGAAACCTCTAAGGTTGTAGATGTGCTGTTGCTACTAGGGGGAAAACAACATTCATATGCTCGAGGGCATATGCTTTGTTTACATTACACACTTTGCTTAATGCAGTTATCTGTTGTTCGCAACTTAATACTTGTGGAGTTCTCGGATTGATTCGCCACAAGTGGATTATTAGTCATAGATGCAGTTGGATGGCGGTCTATGTATCTTGTTGTAATGCCCAGAGTAAATCTCATAGTGATCCTCTTGACATATCACGTTGTCTTTATTCTATCAATTGCCCAACTGTAATTTGTTTACCCAGCATGTGTTATTTTATCTTATGGAGAGACACCACTAGTGAACTATGGACCCCGGTCCTATTTCCTTTTTATTGCTATCACCTATTTACTTTACTCGCACTGTTGACTTTACTCGCATACTACTACTGTTTTCCACTCGATACCCTCATACCCTTTGTTTCAAGCAAACCGGTGAGATTGACAACCTCATCGTAAGTTGGGAACAAAGTATTTGGTTGTGTTGTGTGCAGGTTCCACATTGCCGCTCGCAAAGCAAAGCTTGGACGAGGCGCCCTATAAATTGTCCAGAGCTATCGTGAAGCTAGCGGGCATCACCTTCTGGAGTATTGGCTTTTTCCTACTGGATTGATTACCTTGGTTTTATAACTGGGGGAAAACTTGCTGCTATATTCATCAAACCTTCTCTTGGGGTTTCTAACTGGCCGGTCATTTACTTCATCAACAAACGCAAGCAAGTTCTCTAGCCCCTTCAATACTGCGCCATCAACAAGTTTTTTGGCGCCGTTGCCGGGGAAAAAGAGGACTTCTGCAAGGGGAGTTTCGCATGCACATCCTTTACTTTGTTTTAAGTTTTGCTTTACTTTATTTTTACTTGCTTCGTCTTATCAAAAACGAAAAAAAATTAGTATCCTTTATAGTTGTTACTTTATTACTTTTAGTTCATTATGTTGTTCCCTAAGTACATTTTGGAGGACCTCTCAGTAGGTAGTGGTTCAATTATTGGAAAAAGTAACATTGAGGAGTTTTTTAATCATATTAGTATGCATAAAGAAGTTGAGGAAAAGTCTTTGGCTGAGCTTGCTCGTAGTTATAAAGTTGCTTCTGCTTATTTAGTTCACATGTTGGAAGCTAGGTTTGCTAGCCGTAATCCTTTTATGCAATACATGTTCCTTAAGCTTCAAGATATTGAGGATCCTGAAAAGAAAGCTTTTATCTTGGAAATTTGCGCATAGAATTTAGAGATGTTGCCATTGAAGCTAGGGAAGTTTTTAAGAAATTTAATAAGCTTGGCTCGCCTATAGAGGTTGTTGGTACACCCTATGATTCTAGAGTGCCAATACCTTGTAAACTTGTAGGAATTCATTATGCTTTGAAAAATAATTTTAGTTGGATTTGTCCTGAAAATATTTTTGATGAAAGTAGTGTACCAAGGCGTGATTACAAGGGATACTCAAAAACTCATTTGGACAGAATTCATTTCTTTGTTGACAAGACTTCTGCAGTTGATCTTAATGCTTCTTTTGAAAATACTTGATTCGCATTTTCTGCGCCTAGCTCAAAGGCGTTAAAGAAAAGCACTCTTGGGAGATAACCCAATATTTTTACTTTCAGTTATTTTTCTTTTATTTGAGTCTTGGAAGTTATTATTACTGTAATAACCTCTCCTTATCCTTTTTATTTCGTTTTTGAGCCAAGAGAAGCCTCTAATTTGAGTGAGGTAAGATTTGGGAATGTTGCTATCCTGAAACAGTTTTTGGTGCTGCACCGTAAAAATTCGTGAAAATTCTCTGTATATCTTTTGGACCTGCGATTTCTTGTGCATATGCCCCAGGTTATATCAAAACTTTCATTAGTTTAACACTTTTTTATTTGAGCAACAGAAAACCCTCTAAAAATTTAACCTTTGTCAGCTGTTCTGTTTTGACAGATTTCTGCCAATATTTGTGTTTGCCGCTTTATCGATTTCTTTTTGAGTTCTTTTGATCACGGAACTTTTGGGGAAGGTGCTACAGTAGTATATACTTTATATGTGGTGGTTTTGAGTTGAAACCTAAAGCAAAAAGGGGTTTATTCATTGTTATGCTTACACTAATGTTGCTAATAGAATTGTGTTGAGTTTTGTATGAAGGAAGTTTTCAAGTGTAGGGATTGGAGAATGATGAGATGAGTTGAAGAATGGACAAAAGCTCAAGCTTGGGGATGCCTATGTCACCCCAAGAAATATCCAAGAGGTACAAGCGTTAAAGCTTGGGGATGCCCCCGAGGCACCCCTTCTTCATCGGCAAAAATCAGGTCACCTTTCAACATACTATATTTTTATTGCTTCATGCATTATGCATTTTTCTTGGAGCGTCAGTTGTTTTAGTTTTAAGTTTTCTTTAGTTTTGTTTGATGCAATAAATGGTTGGACCCCAACAAATTTCTTTTGGAGAAGTTGCCTTACTTTTTATTTGCCAAGAACACTCCGTTTTTCACTCGTATCATTTCGAGTGTTCTCTTTTTCTAGAACTGCGTTTAGCTTTCGATTTTCGCCTTGATTTGTGTTCAAATCTTGCTATATCTTTGCATCAAGGTGTCGTGAAGCTAGCGGGCATCACCTTCTGGAGTATTGGCTTTTTCCTACTAGATTGATTACCTTGGTTTTATAACTGAGGGAAAACTTGCTGCTATATTCATCAAACCTTCTCTTGGGATTTCTAACTGGCCGGTCATTTACTTCATCAACAAACACAAGCAAGTTCTCTAGCACCTTCAATACTACGCCATCAACAAGTTTTTTGGCGCCGTTGCCGGGGAAAAAGAAGACTTCTGCAAGGGGAGTTTCGCACGCACATCCTTTACTTTGTTTTAAGTTTTGCTTTACTTTATTTTTACTTGCTTCGTCTTATCAAAAACACAAAAAAATTAGTATCCTTTATAGTTGTTACTTTATTACTTTTAGTTCATTATGTCGTTCCCTAAGTATGTTTTGGAGGACCTCTCAGTAGGTAGTGGTTCAATTATTGGAAAAAGTAACATTGAGGAGTTTTTTAATCATATTAGTATGCATAAAGAAGTTGAGGAAAAGTCTTTGGCTGAGCTTGCTCCTAGTTATAAAGTTGCTTCTGCTTATTTAGTTCACATGTTGGAAGCTAGGTTTGCTAGCCTTAATCCTTTTATGCAATACATGTTCCTTAAGCTTCAAGATATTGAGGATCCCGAAAAGAAAGCTTTTATCTTGGAAACTTTGCGCATAGAATTTAGAGATGTTGCCATTGAAGCTAGGGAAGTTTTTAAGAAATTTAATAAGCTTGGCTCGCCTATAGAGGTTGTTGGTACATCCTATGATTCTAGAGTGCCAACACTTTGTAAACTTGTAGGAATTCATGAGGCTTTGGAAAATAATTTTAGTTGGATTTGTCCTGAAAATCTTTTTGATGAAAGTAGTGTACCAAGGCGTGATTACAAGGGATACTCAAAAACTCATTTGGACAGAATTCATTTCTTTGTTGACAAGACTTCTGAAGTTGATCTTAATGCTTCTTTTGAAAATACTTGATTCACATTTTCTGCGCCTAGCTCAAAGGCGTTAAAGAAAAGCACTCTTGGGAGATAACCCAATATTTTTACTGTCAGTTCTTTTTCTTTTATTTGAGTCTTGGAAGTTATTATTACTGTAATAACCTCTCCTTATCCTTTTTATTTCATTTTTGAGCCAAGAGAAGCCTCTAATTTGAGTGAGGTAAGATTTGGGGATGTTGCTATCCTGAAATAGTTTTTGGTGCTGCACCGTAAAAATTCATGAAAATTCTCTGTATATCTTTTGGACCTTGCGATTTCTTGTGCATATGCCCCAGGCTATATCAAAACTTTCATTAGTTTAACACTTTTTTATTTGAGCAACAGAAAAGCCTCTAAAAATTTAACCTTTGTCAGCTGTTCTGTTTTGACAGATTTCTGCCAATATTTGTATTTGCCGCTTTATCGCTTTCTTTTTGAGTTTTTTTTATCATGGAACTTTCGGGGAAATTGCTACAGTAGTATATACTTTATATGTGGTGGTTTTGAGTTGAAACCTAAAGCAAAAAGGGGTTGATTCATTGTTATGCTTACACTAATGTTGCTAATAGAATTGTGTTGAGTTTTGTATGAAGGAAGTTTTCAAGTGTAGGGATTGGAGAATGATGAGACGAGTTGAAGAATGGACAAAAGCTCAAGCTTGGGGATGCCCATGTCACCCCAAGAAATATCCAAGAGGTACAAGCATTAAAGCTTGGGGATGCCCCCGAGGCACCCCTTCTTCATCGGCAAAAATCAGGTCACCTTTCAACATACTATATTTTTATTGCTTCATGCATTATGCATTTTTCTTGGAGCGTCAGTTGTTTTAGTTTTTAGTTTTCTTTAGTTTTGTTTGATGCAATAAATGGTTGGACCCCAACAAATTTCTTTTGGAGAAGTTGCCTTACTTTTTATTTGCCAAGAACACTCCGTTTTTCACTCGTATCATTTCGAGTGTTCTCTTTTTCTAGAACTGCGTTTAGCTTTCGATTTTCGCCTTGATTTGTGTTCAAATCTTGCTATATCTTTGCATCAAGGTGTCGTGAAGCTAGCGGGCATCACCTTCTGGAGTATTGGCTTTTTCCTACTAGATTGATTACCTTGGTTTTATAACTGAGGGAAAACTTGCTGCTATATTCATCAAACCTTCTCTTGGGGTTTCTAACTGGCCGGTCATTTACTTCATCAACAAACACAAGCAAGTTCTCTAGCACCTTCAATACTACGCCATCAACAAGTTTTTTGGCGCCGTTGCCGGGGAAAAAGAAGACTTCTGCAAGGGGAGTTTCGCACGCACATCCTTTACTTTGTTTTAAGTTTTGCTTTACTTTATTTTTACTTGCTTCGTCTTATCAAAAACACAAAAAAATTAGTATCCTTTATAGTTGTTACTTTATTACTTTTAGTTCATTATGTCATTCCCTAAGTATGTTTTAGAGGACCTCTCAGTAGGTAGTGGTTCAATTATTGGAAAAAGTAACATTGAGGAGTTTTTTAATCATAGTAGTATGCATAAAGAAGTTGAGGAAAAGTCTTTGGCTGAGCTTGCTCCTAGTTATAAAGTTGCTTCTGCTTATTTAGTTCACATGTTGGAAGCTAGGTTTGCTAGCCTTAATCCTTTTATGCAATACATGTTCCTTAAGCTTCAAGATATTGAGGATCCCGAAAAGAAAGCTTTTATCTTGGAAACTTTGCGCATAGAATTTAGAGATGTTGCCATTGAAGCTAGGGAAGTTTTTAAGAAATTTAATAAGCTTGGCTCGCCTGTAGAGGTTGTTGGTACACCCTATGATTCTAGAGTGCCAACACTTTGTAAACTTGTAGGAATTCATGAGGCTTTGGAAAATAATTTTAGTTGGATTTGTCCTGAAAATCTTTTTGATGAAAGTAGTGTACCAAGGCGTGATTACAAGGGATACTCAAAAACTCATTTGGACAGAATTCATTTCTTTGTTGACAAGACTTCTGAAGTTGATCTTAATGCTTCTTTTGAAAATACTTGATTCACATTTTCTGCGCCTAGCTCAAAGGCGTTAAAGAAAAGCACTCTTGGGAGATAACCCAATATTTTTACTGTCAGTTCTTTTTCTTTTATTTGAGTCTTGGAAGTTATTATTACTGTAATAACCTCTCCTTATCCTTTTTATTTCATTTTTGAGCCAAGAGAAGCCTCTAATTTGAGTGAGGTAAGATTTGGGGATGTTGCTATCCTGAAATAGTTTTTGGTGCTGCACCGTAAAAATTCGTGAAAATTCTCTGTATATCTTTTGGACCTTGCGATTTCTTGTGCATATGCCCCAGGCTATATCAAAACTTTCATTAGTTTAACACTTTTTTATTTGAGCAACAGAAAACCCTCTAAAAATTTAACCTTTGTCAGCTGTTCTGTTTTGACAGATTTCTGCCAATATTTGTATTTGCCGCTTTATCGCTTTCTTTTTGAGTTTTTTTTATCACGGAACTTTTGGGGAAATTGCTACAGTAGTATATACTTTATATGTGGTGGTTTTGAGTTGAAACCTAAAGCAAAAAGGGGTTGATTCATTGTTATGCTTACACTAATGTTGCTAATAGAATTGTGTTGAGTTTTGTATGAAGGAAGTTTTCAAGTGTAGGGATTGGAGAATGATGAGACGAGTTGAAGAATGGACAAAAGCTCAAGCTTGGGGATGCCCATGTCACCCCAAGAAATATCCAAGAGGTACAAGCATTAAAGCTTGGGGATGCCCCCGAGGCACCCCTTCTTCATCGGCAAAAATCAGGTCACCTTTCAACATACTATATTTTTATTGCTTCATGCATTATGCGTTTTTCTTGGAGCGTCAGTTGTTTTAGTTTTCAGTTTTCTTTAGTTTTGTTTGCTGCAATAAATGGTTGGACCCCAAAAAATTTCTTTTGGAGAAGTTGCCTTACTTTTTATTTGCCAAGAACACTCTGTTTTTCACTCTTATCATTTCGAGTGTTCTCTTTTTCTAGAACTGCGTTTAGCTTTCGATTTTTGCCTTGATTTGTGTTCAAATATTGCTATATCTTTGCATCAAGGTATATTTTTGCCTCTGATCCATGTTGGTTTTCATCAAAGGTGTTGTTTATAAAAAGTTCGAATGGTGTTGGAAAAGAGAAAAAGCTTTATGCAAAAAAGTGGTACAAGAAGGAGCTTGTGTAGACTGCGGCCTAGGCTTTTGCATGTCGTGCTTGATGTCTTTTTGATAGTATGCTTAGTGGTTTTGCTGTAGCATGACTTGTCTCAAATGACTGAGATTGCTTAATGAGCCATTAAAAAAATCATGCGTTGTTTTAATTATTTGGAAGCATTATTTTGGTTTTTTCCTTGATGCTTTATTTGGGTTGATTTGGTGCATGCTCACACATGTTAGACTCATACAAAGTCGCCATTGCCTCTATGATCATTTAGTTTTTGACTTTTGATGCCATCTTATGCTTCTTTTAATGTCGCTTTGTTGCTTTGCATGATTATGGCCATTATTGCTCTCTTAGTTGGTCGCTCCCAGTCTTATGCTAGCCTTCATCTGTACTGAGTATGAGCTCTACTCGTGCATCCAACTCCCAAAAAACCAAAGTTATTTCAAAGAGTCCACTATAAATTCCTATGCATGGTATTTGCAAGCCATTCCAAGTAAATTTTTGTGTGCTACCTTTCAAAAAACCTTCAAAATACTTCTCATTTTGTGCCATTGTTTTTAGCTCATGAGGACGTAGTGGTCGGAATTGCTATCTTTCTTATTAAATTAAGTACCCCTCGACTAGGCAGCTTCATCTGCTCATCATTAATTTTGCATGAGAGCTGGTCAGACCATTGCAATCTAATTCTAAAAAAAAGGCACTCCTCCATGGTATGTGAATGTTGTTGGGCACCCGATGGAATCGGTTAGCCATGGTTTGAGAAAGGAAATAAGGTGGGGAGGAGTGCCAAAGCTTTATAAAAGAGCACCAATGTGCCAAATTTTCAAAGAACTCGGAACCGCTCTCACTTGTTTATTATGGAAGATAGTAAGACCCCATTGCTAGTCGTTGACAAAAGCAACCACCTCTCAAAACCCAAGTTTTATCTCTGTTTTACAAATGAAAAGCTCTAGAACATGTTTAATCACTGCTTCCCTCCGCGAAGGGCCTTTCTTTTACTTTTTATGTTGAGTCACCACCTTCTACCTTTATGCACCGTCTAAGAGAGCATAGTTGTCATTCTTAGTATAATGTGCATTGTCCCAAAGTTTTCATTGATTGATTCATTATTTTGGTTTCACTTGTTCTTAAATTGTCCCAAATTTTTCATTGATTGATTCATGATTTTGGTTTCACTTGTTCTTAAATTCTTAGTATAATGTGCATTGTCCCTGTTTTCTGCTGTTTTTGTGATTCAGAAAAGTTACACAGGAAATATTCTCGGAATTGGACGAAACAAAAGCCAGACGTCCAGGTATTTACCGAAGCTTCCAGAGAAATGAAGAGGAGACGGAAAGGAGCCACAGCACGGCCACACCACCAGGGGGTGCGGCCTGCCCCTAGCCTGCACCAGCCTGTGGTGTGGGCCCCCTGGTCCACTTCTGACGCTGCCCCTTCGCCTATAAAGACCCCTCGATGGGAAAAACCTAGAGACCCGATCACTTTTCTAGAAACACATCGCGATCCACCGCCATCATCGACCCGAGATCGGGAGGGTCTAGAAGCTCTTCCCGGCACCCTGCCGGAGAGGGGAATCGCCACCGGAGGTCTTCTTCATCGCCATGCTTGCCTCCGACACGATGAGTGAGTAGTCTACCTTGGACTATGGGTCCATAGCAGTAGCTAGATGGTTGTCTTCTCCACCATGTGCTTCATGTTTAGATCTTGTGAGCTGCCTTACATGATTGAGATCACCGTTATGTAATTCTACATGTTGTGTTTGTTGGGATCCTATGAATATTGGTGTTATGATTGAGTTGAAGTACTGAATTTTATCTTATGTTATCTCTATGTTTTTTATGATCTTGCATGCTCTCTGTTGTTAGTAGCTATCTTGGCCGAGTAGTTGCTAGTGACTCCAAGAGGGGGTATTTATGCTCGATTGTGGGTTCATGCCTCTATTTAATCTGGGGGAGTGACAGAAACCTCTTAGGTTATAGATGTGTTGTTGCTACTGATACGTCCATTTTGCATCACTATTTTGTATCATAATTTACTGTTATTCATTGATATATTTCATATTTAGAGATGATACTTATGTTATTTCCTCTGTTTTTACATGTTTGATGATCATTGGAGGATTTGCTGCCGGAGTCAGGATTCTGCTGGAAAAAGGACCATCAAGGGACCATATCTTGAAGATCAGGAAAATTCCAGAAAAATGCCAGGAAATTATATTTTACCAAAAGACTCCGGAATCCAGAAGGATGAGTCGAGAGGAGCTAGAGGGCAGCCTCACACATAGGGGACGCGGCCTGGCCCCTGGCCGCGCCGGCCCTGTGTGAGGGCACCCTGGCCCACTCCAGGTCTCGCCCATTCGCGTACTTCATCGTCCCCAAAAACCTAAGTCAAGGGGGGCTCAGAGAGATAGACACAGCCACCTCTGCGGGGCGGAAAACACCATAGAGAGAAAAGCTCTCTGATACGTCTCAAACGTATCTATAATTTTTGATGCTCCATGCTTGTTTTTACACCATTTGCCTATTGTTTCGTTACACATAGTGGCATTTTTATGCATTTTCCGGAACTAACCTATTAACGAAGTACCACAGTGCCAGTTTCCTGTTTTCTGCTGTTTTTGTGTTTCAGAAGTGATACACAGGAAATATTCTCGGAATTGGACGAAACAAGTTCCTGAAGTCTTATTTTTCCCGGAAGCTTCCAGAGATCTGAAGAAGTGTCGGAGGGGGCCACCAGGGCCCCACACGCGTGGGTGGCGCGGCCAGCCCCCTGGCCACGCCGGGCCCACGTGAGGGCGCCTGGCCCCTCCTCTGACATCGTCCCTTCGCCTATAAATACCCCCCAGCGAGAAAAACCTAAGTGCCCGATCAGATTTCTAGAACACATCGCGATACGCCGCCGCCGTCGACCCGAAGATCGGGAGGGTCCAGAAGCTCTTCCCGGCACCCTGCCGGAGAGGGGAATCGCCACCGGAGGTCTTCTTCATCGCCATGCTTGCCTCCGGAGCGATGAGTGAGTAGTCTACCTTGGACTATGGGTCCATAGCAGTAGCTAGATGGTTGTCTTCTCCACTATGTGCTTCATGTTTAGATCTCATGAGCTGCCATACATGATTGAGATCACCGTTATGTAATTCTACATGTTTGGTTTGTTGGGATCCGATGAATATTGGTGTTTATGATTAAGTTGCTGTACTGAATTATATCTTTTGTTATCTCTATGTTGTTTATGATCTTGCATGCTCTCCGTTGTTAGTAGCTATCTTGGCCGAGTAGTTGCTAGTGACTCCAAGAGGGGGTATTTATGCTCGATAGTGGGTTCATGCCTCTATTTCACCTGGGGGAGTGACAGAAACCTCTAAGGTGGTAGATGTGCTGTTGCTACTAGGGAGAAAACAACATTCATATGCTCAAGGGCATATGCTTTGTTTACATTACACACTTTGCTTAATGCAATTATCTGTTGTTCGCAACTTAATACTTCTAGGGTGTTCGGATTGATATCCCAGGGAGTGGATTATTAGTCATAGATGCAGTTGGATGGCGGTCTATGTATTTTGTTGTAATGCCAGAGTAAATCTCATAGTGATCTTCTTGACATATCACGTTATCTCTATTCTATCAATTGCCCAACTGTAATTTGTTTACCCAGCATGTGCTATTTTATCTATGGAGAGACACCACTAGTGAACTGTGGACCCCGGTCCTATTTACATCATATTGCAATCACCTGTTTACTTTTCTCGTACTGTTTACTTTACTAGCATACTCTACTGTTTTCCACTCGATACGCTCATAACCTTTGTTTCAAGCAAACCGGTGAGATTGACAACCTCATCGTAAGTTGGGAGCAAAGTATTTGTTTGTGTGTGTGCAGGTTCCGCGTTGCTACTGGCCGAAGACGAGTCAACAAGTATCGAACGGCGCCCTTGTTGGAGTGTTACTAAGCCAGTCTGCATCACCTTCAGTCGTCATTGTCTCTCCTCTCCTGATCGATATTAAACCTTGGTTTCATAATTGAGGGAAAACTAGCCGCTACACTCATCATACCTTCCTCTTTGGGTTCCCAACGGGCTGGTCATCACCACGCACAAGGACTTACTGCTCCCACGTCAACTACACGCCACCAGGTCTTTTCTAGCGCCATCACCGAGTAGCAGCTTCTTTTCTGGAGCCGTTGCCGGGGAGGAAGAGAAGACTTCTGCGAGGGGAGTTCTTCGCACACACATTCTTTACTTTGTTATTTGTTTTGCTTTACTTTATTTTATTTTACCTGCATTGCTTTTTATATCAAAAACCCAAAAAAAAATTTATTAGAATCCTTGGTAGTTGTTATTTCTTTACTTTAGTTTATCATGTTGTTCCCTAAGTTCGTTCTGGAGGACCTCTCAGTAGGTAGTGGTTCGATTATTGGCAAAAGTAACATTGAGGAGTTCTTCAATCACATTAGTATGCATAAAGAAGATGAGGAAAAGTCTTTGGTTGAGTTAGCTCCTAGCTATGAACTTGCTTTTGCTCATTTAGTTCACATGTTAGAAGCTAGGTTTGCTAGTCTTAATCCTTTTATGCAATACATGTTCCTTAAGCTTCATGAAATTGAGGATCCCGAAAAGAAAGCTTTTATCTTGGAAACTTTACGCCTAGAATTTAAAGATGTTGCAATTGAGGCTAGGAAAGTTTTTAAGAAGTTTAATAAGCTTGGCTCGCCTGTTGAAATTGTTGGTACACCCAATAAAGAATCTAAGTTGCCAATACTTTGTAAGCTTGTAGGAATTCATAATGCCTTTGGTAGCTAATACTAGTTGGATTTGTCCTGGAAATCTTTTTGATGAAAATAGTGTACCAAAGCGTGACTACAAGGGATATGCAAAACCTCAATTGGATAGTATTCATTTCTTTATTCCTATAGTGGATCCTGATCCCCCTTTCATTATTACTTGATTCGCAATTTTCTGCGCCTAGCTCAAAGGCGTTAAAGAAAAGCACTCTTGGGAGATAACCCAATGTTTTCTTTTCAGTACTTTTTCTTTTATTTGAGTCTTGGAAGTCATTACTACTGTAATGACCGCTCCTTATCTTGTTTATTTCGTTTTTGTGCCAAGCGAAGCCTCTAATTTGAGTGAGGTAAATATTTGGGGATGTTGCTGTCCTGAAACTGTTTTCGGTGCTGCACCGTAAAAATTCGTGAAAATTCTCTGTTTATCTTTTGGACCTGCGATTTCTTGTGCATATGCCCCAGGTTATATCCAAACTTTTCTTAGTTGAACACTTTTTGATTTGAGCAACAGAAAATCCCTCAAAAATTCGACCTTTGTCAGCTGTTCAGTTTTGACAGATTTCTGCCAATATTTGTGTTTGCCACTTTATCGCTTTCTTTTGAGTTCTTTTGATCATGGAACCTTTTGGGAAGTTGCTACAGTAGTATTTACTTTATATGTGGTGGTTTTGAGTTGAAACCTGAAGCTAAAAGAGGTTGAATATATTTTATGCTTACACTAATGTTGCTAATAGAATTGTGTTTAGTTTTGTATGAAGGAAGTTTTCAAGTGTAGGGATTGGAGAATGATGAGATGAGTTGAAGAATGGACAAAAGCTCAAGCTTGGGGATGCCCATGCATAACCCCAAGAAATATCCAAGAATTACAAGCGTCAAAGCTTGGGGATGCCCCCGAGGCACCCCTTCTTCATCGGCAAAAATCAGGTCACCTTTCAAAACACTATATTTTTATTGCTTCATGCACTATGTGTTTTTCTTGGAGCGTCAGTTGTTTTAGTTTTCTTAATTAGTTTAGTTTGTTTGTTTGCTGCAATAAATGGTTGGACCCCAACAAATTTCTTTTGGAGAAGTTGTACTCGTTTTCATTTGCAAAGAACGCTCTAGTTTTCACTCTTATTAAAAATGGAGTGTTCTACTTTTTCTGCTACTGCTTTTGGTTTTCATTTTCGCCTTGATATGCGTTCAGATCTTGCCATATCTTTTCATCAAGGTGTATTTTTGCCTCTGATCTTTATTGGTTTTCATCAAAAGAGGTGTTTATAAAAAAATTCAAATGGTGTTGGAAAAGAGAAAAAGCTTTGTGCAAAATAGTGGTACAAGAAGGAGCTTGTGTAGACTGCGGCTTAGGCTTTTTCATGTCATGCTTGATGTCTTTTTGATAGTATGCTTAGTGGTTTTGCTGTAGCATGACTTATCTCAAATAACTGAGATTGCTTAATGAGCCTTTGAAAAAAATCATGCGTTGTTTTTATTGTATGGAAGCATTATTTTGGTTTTCTCCTTGATGCTTTATTTGGGTTGACTTGGTGCATGCTCACACATGTTAGACTCTTACAAAGTCACCAATAGCCTTCATGATCATTTAGTTTTTGACTTTTGATGCCATCTTATGCTTCTTTTAATGTCGCTTTGTCGCTTTGCATGATTATGGCCATTATTGCTCTCTTAGTTGGTCGCTCCCAGTCTTTTGCTAGCCCTCGCCTTGTACTGAGTATGAGCTCTACTCGTGCATCCAACTCCTAAAAGCCAAAGTTTGCCATTATGTCCACCATACATACCTACTAGCAATTTGCTATTCCAAGTAAATTTGACTCGCTTTTATTTTCTCTTCAAATTAAACTCTTACCAGTGTTATGCGAAATTCGGTCAGTAAAGCTCTCACGAACCAGAAGGCACACTTTACTTTTTCCTGTTCTTAAAATTTTGACATTGTGGTCTTTTATGTTGAGTTGTTATGCTTGCAAGTTGTAAGTTGAATTCTAGCCCATCCATGCTGTCATGGGCAAGCTTTCAACATTGCACTTCTTATTTGAGTTGATATCGTGATCTTTTGTTTATGGATGCCCGCGGTGTGAAATGAATTGGGAATCTTGTGGGGATCATGGAGTTTGTATATGTGTTAGGGAAACGCCGGGCCGCCAATCTAAGCCATGCATAATTCATGGTGGAAATTTGCAGCATACCCATGGTGAACATTCGACGACGCATCTCACAATAAAAAGCTAAACAAAAGGCAAATAAAAGAGATGTCGAGGTGTTCATTGTCTGCTTGTCCTGTCATTTTGGTGTGGGCTTGTTCCATGTCATCGGGCACGGAGGTACCCCATTGGCGATTCTCAATGATACGCATATACTTACAATGACAAGAGCCTTGCTTGGGACTCTAAGTAAAGTAGCATGAGGTTTGGGTACTCGTATTCACGGGGCACGAGGTTTTCAACTTATGATTTGTCAAGCATATGCATCATAATTGTTCTCGCATTAACTTTAACCATTCAAGATGCTTATGATGGGGGCAATGAGAGCTCAAAGCCGGTAAGTACCATAATTTTTGAAGGTTATAAAACTTGCAATCACTGCTTCCCTCTGCGAAGGACCTTTCTTTTACTTTTATGTTGAGTCACCACCTTCTTTCTTTATGCACCATTAAGAGAGCATAGTTGTCATTCTTAGTGTGATATGCATTGTCCCAAAGTTCATTGATTGATTCATATTGTTGGTTTCACTTGTTCTTAAATTATTTGTATCTAGTCGCCCTCTTAAACTTGAAGGTGTCCTATGCATTTATGTTTTGCTCTCTTTGAAGGACAAGCTGAAAACCATTTGTATGTTTTTCCTTATGATTTGAACACACGTTTGACTTTCATTGTTTCATTACCATGATCTTTTGTTTGTGTTCATTTGCATGTTTACAACATGGTTGCTAAGTTCTTATTGTCATGATTATATCTTCATGCCCATGTTTTAAGTTCTATTGATCCTAGCTCACCAATGCTTACATATATGATCAAGATTGTGTAGGTGCATGTCACCTCAAAAATTATTCTTTTGTTATCACTTACCTACTCGAGGACGAGCAGGAGTTAAGCTTGGGGATGCTTGATACGTCTCAAACGTATCTATAATTTTTGATGCTCCATGCTTGTTTTTACACCATTTGCCTATTGTTTCGTTACACTTAGTGGCATTTTTATGCATTTTCCGGAACTAACCTATTAACGAAGTGCCACAGTGTCAGTTTCCTGTTTTCTGCTATTTTTGTGTTTCAGAAGTGATACACAGGAAATATTCTCGGAATTGGACGAAACAAGTTCCTGAAGTCTTATTTTTCCCGGAAGCTTCCAGAGATCCGAAGAAGTGTCGGAGGGGGGCCACCAGGCCCCCACATGCGTGGGTGGCGCGGCCAGCCCCTGGCCGCGCCGGGCCCACGTGAGGGCGCCTGGCCCCTCCTCTGACATCGTCCCTTCGCCTATAAATACCCCCCGGCGAGAAAAACCTAAGTGCCCGATCAGATTTCCAGAACACATCGCGATGCGCCGCCGCCGTCGACCCGAAGATTGGGAGGGTCCAGAAGCTCTTCCCGGCACCCTGCCGGAGAGGGGAATCGCCACCGGAGGTCTTCTTCATCGCCATGCTTGCCTCCAGAGCGATGAGTGAGTAGTCTACCTTGGACTATGGGTCCATAGCAGTAGCTAGATGGTTGTCTTCTCCACTATGTGCTTCATGTTTAGATCTCATGAGCTGCCATACATGATTGAGATCACCGTTATGTAATTCTACATGTTTGGTTTGTTGGGATCCGATGAATATTGGTGTTTATGATTAAGTTGCTGTACTGAATTATATCTTTTGTTATCTCTATGTTGTTTATGATCTTGCATGCTCTCCGTTGTTAGTAGCTATATTGGCCGAGTAGTTGCTAGTGACTCCAAGAGGGGGTATTTATGCTCGATAGTGGGTTCATGCCTCTATTTCACCTGGGGGAGTGACAGAAACCTCTAAGGTGGTAGATGTGTTGTTGCTACTAGGGAGAAAACAACATTCATATGCTCAAGGGCATATGCTTTGTTTACATTACACACTTTGCTTAATGCAATTATCTGTTGTTCGCAACTTAATTCTTCTAGGGTGTTCGGATTGATATCCTAGGGAGTGGATTATTAGTCATAGATGCAGTTGGATGGCGGTCTATGTATTTTGTTGTAATGCCCAGAGTAAATCTCATAGTGATCTTCTTGACATATCACGTTATCTCTATTCTATCAATTGCCCAACTGTAATTTGTTTACCCAGCATGTGCTATTTTATCTGTGGAGAGACACCACTAGTGAACTGTGGACCCCGGTCCTATTTACATCATATTGCAATCACCTGTTTACTTTTCTCGTACTGTTTACTTTACTAGCATACTCTACTGTTTTCCACTTGATACGCTCATAACCTTTGTTTCAAGCAAACCGGTGAGATTGACAACCTCATCGTAAGTTGGGAGCAAAGTATTTGTTTGTGTGTGTGCAGGTTCCGCGTTGCTACTGGCCGAAGACGAGTCAACAAGTATCGAACGACGCCCTTGTTGGAGTGTTACTAAGCCAGTCTGCATCACCTTCAGTCGTCATTGTCTCTCCTCTCCTGATCGATATTAAACCTTGGTTTCATAATTGAGGGAAAACTAGCCGCTACACTCATCATACCTTCCTCT
Organism: Dactylis glomerata; assembly: GCA_007115705.1. Classification (NCBI taxonomy): domain Eukaryota; kingdom Viridiplantae; phylum Streptophyta; class Magnoliopsida; order Poales; family Poaceae; genus Dactylis; species Dactylis glomerata. The sequence goes on from QXEO01000183.1 coordinate 981,612, forward strand.
TGGGGTTCCCAACGGGCTGGTCATCATCACGCACAAGGACTTACTGCTCCCACGTCAACTACACGCCACCAGCTCTTTTCTGGCGCCATCACCGAGTAGCACTCTCCGGCAGGCAGAAATCTGCCGGGGGAAATTCCTTCCCGGAGAGGGGACATCATCGCCATCATCATCACCATCGCACCGGACTTCATCGGGATCATCATAATCATCATCTCCATCACCAGCACCAGCACCTGCATCTCCACCATCACCACGCCATCCCGCTGTAACATCTTGAGTTGGATCTTGTTATATTCTTAGGGGAAACTTTCCCGGTGTTGATTACTCTTGTAGTTGATGCTATTGAGTGGAACCGTTGAATTAAGGTTTATGTTCAGATTGTTATTTACCATTATTTCACCTCTGATCATGATCCATATGATGTCTTGTGAGTAGTTCGTTTAGTTCTTGAGGACATGGGAGAAGTCGAGATGTTAGTAGTGAATTATTGTTGAGAAATATTTAATGGTTTGATATTGTTGTGGTGCTATTTCACTAGTGGTCTCATGTGAACATCGACTACATGATACTTCACCATTTATGGGCCTAGTGAGATGCATTGTGTATTTGGCTACCAATTGTGGGGTTGCTAGAGTGACAGAAACCTAAACCTCTGTTGGGAAACCATTGCACTCGGGAGCGTAGGATCTTAGAGTTTAAGGCTATGGTTAGATTTATCTTAATTACTTTCTTGTATTTGTGGATGCTTGCAAGGGGTATAATCACAAGTGTGTATTTATCCTAGTAAGGGTAGTGCGCTAGCACAGGTTCACCCCCATAACACTTATCAAACCAATAAAACTATTTAGCGGTATGAAGCGAAAGCTCTTGACAGAAACTCCCGTTTGTCCTCGAGAACGTTTGGTTATCATAAGTTACACAACCGGCTTGTCCTTTGCTAAAGAAAGGATTGGGCCACTTGTTGCAATTGTCACTACTGTCTTTTATTTACTCGCACTTTATTTATTTGCATTATCAAATACCCCTGAAAACCCGTTTGCTAGTATTTACAGTGAAACCTTGATCAAAACCACTAGTCAACACCTTCTGCTCCTCGTTGGGTTCGACACTCTTATTTATCGAAAGTACTACGATACACCCCCTATACTTGTGGGTCATCAAGACTATTTTCTGGCGCCGTTGCCGGGGAGTGTAGCGCTATTGAAGAGTGGATTTGGTAAAGGTAACCGTCGCTGTGAGTATTGTTTTTATTTTTGTCTTTTATTTTTTATTCTGCTAAGGAGAATTCTCCATTTGGTTTCCTATTTGGGAACACTTCTACCACTGCTGCACATGTGGATGAACCACCACAGCCACCACCTGCTGAAGTTGATCCTTTTAAAATACCTATGAAAATTGTTGGGCGTGTTATAGATAACTGCTATTCAGGAGATGGAACTGTCCATCCGGGTGATCACTTACTATTTATACATGAATTATGCGAGTTATTCAGGTGTGCAGGTATTTCACCAAGCCAGGTCAAGAAGAAGCTCTTCTCTTTATCATTGAAAGGCAGAGCTGAGGAGTGGTATCGACTGCTCCAAGATGGTCCATCTATGGCATGGGAGGACATTGTACCTCTCTTTTATTCCAAGTTTTATCCTCCAAGTGAAATTCATAACGATCGTAATTTGATATATAATTTTTGGCCTCATGATGGAGAAAGTATTGCCCAAGCGTGGGGGAGATTGAAGTTACTAATGCTCAAATGCCCCATTCATGAGCTCCCCAATAATATTGTTATTGATAATTTTTATGCGAGGCTTACTCTTCCTGATAAGGATTATTTGAATGCTTCTTGTTTTGGATCATTTACTCATATGAAAGAAGATGCTAAGTGGAAACTTCTTGACCGTATACAAAAGAATGCTAAAGGATGGGAAAACGACAAAGGTAGGAAGTCAGGTATAAACTATGATTATGAATGCATTAAAGCTTTTATGAGACCTGATGACTTTCATGGTGTTAGCATTGCTTATGGTCTTGATTCTCAAATACTTGCTAATTGTCTTAAGGCCTTTGCCTCTTATCTTGATATTCCAAAGAAAGATTGGAACAAATATCATGCGCCTTATAAAGATTCTATTAGTCATATTCCTGCTGCAGCTACTGAAGTTTGTACTGTTGATAGCATTGTGCCTGAACCTTATTTTGAGAAGACACCTTTCCCTGCTAAGGTAAAAAAGTATTCTACTTTGGTAAGTGTGTCTAATAAAAGTACTAAGAAAGCTGTAGAACCTGATGAGCAAATTACTATTAAGTCTCCTGTAGCTATATTGAAGGATCTTGTTACTAAAGATGTAGGGGATGAATATATTCTCTTTTGTGAAGATGCTTCTAACATTCTCTCACATCCTAAAAAGCATAGGAAAACAAGTGTTCCTATTATTTCTGTCAGGATTAGAGATCATTGCTATTATGGTTTATGTGATATTGGTGCTAGTGCAAGTGCCATCCCTTTAGAACTTTACAAAGAAATTATGCATGAGATTGGCGCTTATGAACTTGAAGATATTGATGTAGTTGTTCAGCTTGCTAACAGAGAGACTATTTGGCCTCTTGGTATTGTTCGAGATGTGGAAGTTCTTTGCGGTAAGACTAAATACCCCACTGATTTTCTAGTACTTGGTAAAGAGGCTAGTAAAACTTGTCCCATTATTTTTGGTAGACCCTTTTTGAATACTTGTGGCATTGTGATAGACTATAAGAAGGAGAAAATTTTCACTAAGTTTAATGGGGAGTCTTATGAGTTTAATTTTTCTAAGTTTGCTAAGACTTCTTATGTAAATGAAACGCCTAATGAAAATTTTCGTGTTGAGCAGCTTGCTTCTATTGGTCTTGCTCCTAATAATGCTTTGCAGCAACTCATGGAAGATCGTGAAAGTGATGTTTTCAGTAAGGAAAGAGAAGAGATTGACGACATTTTCCTTCATCAACAACCGCTGATTAAGCACAATTTACCTGTGGAGGATCTTGGTACCACTTTGCCGCCTAAGGAAGATCCTGTTTTTGAATTAAAACCTTTGCCTAATAATTTTAAATATGCTTATATGGATGATAAGAAAATATATCCTGTTATTATTAGCTCTAAACTTTTAGGAAAGGAAGAAGAAAGATTATTGGAGATATTGAGGAAACACCGAGGAGCTATGGGATATACTCTTGATGACTTAAAAGGGATTTGCCCCACTTTATGTCAGCATGCCATTAATATGGAGAAAGATGCCAAGCCAGTTGTGGAGCATCAACACTGCTTAATTCCTAAGATGAAGGATGTGGTAAGAAATGAGGTATTAAAGCTCCTTGATGCTGGTATTATTTATCCTATTGCTGATAGTAGATGGGTTAGTCATGTTCATTGTGTTCCTAAGAAAGGAGGTATGACTGTTGTGCCTAATGAGAATAACGAGCTTATTCCTCAAAGGGTAGTAGTTGGTTATAGGATGTGCATTGATTATAGGAAGGTAAACAAAGTTACTAAGAAAGATCATTATCCTTTACTGTTTATAGATCAAATGTTAGAAAGGTTATCTAAGAAGACTCATTTTTGTTTCCTTGATGGTTATTCTGGTTTTTCTCAAATTGCTGTTAGAAAGGAAGATCAAGAGAAAACCACTTTTACTTGTCCTTATGGAACTTATGCTTATAGACGTATGCCATTTGGTTTATGCAATGCTCCTGCTACTTTTCAAAGATGCATGTCTGCTATTTTTCATGGTTTTTGTGAGGAAATTGTGGAGGTTTTCATGGACGATTTTTTCATCTATGGAACTTCTTTTGATAACTGTTTGCACAACCTTGATAAAGTTTTGCAGAGGTGCGAAGAAACTAACCTTGTTCTTAATTGGGAGAAATGCCACTATTATGGTGAATGAAGGAATTGTCCTTGGACATAAAATTTCTGAAAGAGGTATTGAAGTTGACAGAGCAAAAGTGGAAGCAATTGAGAAAATGCCCTGTCCCAGAGATGTTAAAGGTATTCGTAGTGTTCTTGGTCATGCTGGTTACTATAGGAGGTTTATTAAAGATTTCTCTAAGATTTCAAAGCCTCTTACCAATCTTCTTCAAAAAGATGTACCATTTGTCTTTGATGATGATTGTAAGGAAGCTTTTGAAACTCTTAAGAAGGCTTTAACTACTGCTCCTATTGTTCAACCACCTGATTGGAATTTACCTTTTGAAATTATGTGTGATGTTAGTGATTTTGCTATTGGTGTTGTTCTTCGATAGCACGTAGATAATAAGTTGAATGTTATTCATTATGCTAGTAAGACTCTTGATGCTGCTCAGAAAAATTATGCTACCACTGAGAAAGAGTTTCTTGCTGTTGTTTTTGCATATGATAAGTTTAGATCTTACATTGTTGATTCTAAAGTTACTATTCATACTGATCGCGCTGCTATTAGATATCTTATGACTAAGAAGGATGCCAAGCCTAGGCTTATTAGATGGGTGTTGCTTTTACAAGAGTTTGATTTGCATATCGTAGATAGGAAAGGTGCTAAAAATCATGTGGCTGGCAACTTGTCTAGATTGGAAAACATTTCTTTTGATCCTATTCCTGTTAATGATAGTTTTCCAAATGAACAGTAAGCTGCTATAAATGTAACTTCGCGGGACCTTCCTTGGTATACTGATTATGCTAACTTTATTGTTTCCAAGTATTTGCCTCCAACTTTTACAGCTCAGCAAAGAAGAAAATTCTTCTATGATTTGAGGCATTACTTTTGGGATGACACACACTTATATAAAGAAGGAGTTGATGGTATTATGCGAAGATGTGTACCGGAATATGAGCAACAAGAGATATTAAGAAAATGCCATGGCAGTGCTTATGGAGGGCATCATGCTGGAGATAGAACCGCACAGAAGGTTCTACAATCAGGTTTTTATTGGCCAACCCTCTTTAAAGATGCTAGAAGGTATGTTTTATCTTGTGATGAATGTCAAAGAGTTGGTAACATTTCTAGACGCAATGAAATGCCTATGAATTACACTCTTGTTATTGAACCGTTTGATTATTGGGGATTTGACTTTATGGGTCCTTTTCCTCCTTCAAAAGGCTATACCCACATACTTGTTGCTGTTGATTATGTTACTAAATGGGTAGAAGCCATACCTACAAAGAGTGCCGATGGTGAGACCTCGTTAAAAATGCTTAAAGATGTTATTTTTCCTAGGTTTGGTGTGCCTAGATATCTTATGACTGATGGAGGTTCTCATTTTATTCATGGTAGTTTTAGAAAAACTCTTGCTAAGTATGATGTTAATCATAGAATTGCTTCTGCTTATCATCCCCAAACAAGTGGGCAGGTAGAGCTTTCAAATAGAGAGATCAAGTCTATTTTGCAGAAGACAGTCAATAGATCTAGAAAAAACTGGGCTAGTAAGTTAAACGACGCTTTATGGGCTTATAGAACTGCTTATAAGAACCCCATGGGAATGTCTCCTTATAAGATGGTTTACGGAAAAGCGTGTCACTTGCCTTTAGAATTAGAACACAAAGCTTTTTGGGCAGTGAAAGAGCTTAATAGAGATTTTAAACTAGCCGGTAAGAAAAGGTTGTTAGATTTGAGTTCTCTAGATGAGTGGAGAAACGAAGCATATGAGAATGCCAGACTTTTCAAAGAGAAAGTCAAGCAATGGCATGATAAGGGAATTCTTAAAAGAGAGTTTCATGTTGGTGAGAAAGTTCTATTGTATAGGTCTCGTCTCAGATTTTTTGCAGGGAATTTACTATCAAAATGGGAAGGACCATATGTTATTATTGAAGTGTACCGCTTAGGTGCGATAAAGATTGCTTCTTTGAAAGATGACACTACACAAGTGGTGAATGGGCAAAGACTCAAACATTATATTACTGGAGATTCTTATAATAAAGATGTTGATGTAATTGAAACAGTTTCTCCAGAAGAATTCATCCAAGACAAATTGCAGGTACCTGCAGAGTTCATTTTCGAATAGGTAACAGTTCTATTCAGAGAAGTTTCGCGAAAAGCTCTTCCTTTAATATTTTTGCTATTTTTACTAAATTTGAAAAATCACGAGACGAAAACGGGCAGGAAAAGGAGTCCGGGTGCTCCTCACACACAGGGGGTGCGGGTCCACCCCTGGCCGCGCCGCCCTGGTGTGAGAACACCTCAGAACTCTTTTCCGTCCCAGTTTCCTCCTGTGATTTCCCCTCGATGTATAATTTTCGCCTATATAACCCCCCGGAGTACCCGAGGTCTGTATATCGTTTTCTCGTCGTGTTTTGTTTCAAGCTGTTTCTGTCAGGAGTTGATCTTAGTTTTGGGAGCACCATGGCCTCTGCAAGCAACGACAAAGGCAAAAGGTCCTGGGAAGATGATTACCAAGACCCCAAGTGGAAGAAGGAGCAGGAAGCTGGAAGATCAAGGCCAAGAAACCTTGCTTTTGAAGAACCAACAAAAGCTAGACGTATCTTTTCTCATGATATGCAGGGCCAACACTACACGTTTTAGATCTAAACTCCATGCCTGTGATAAAAAAAAGGTATGCTGGTCACTGATGAGTTTTGCGCTCAATATCGAGTTCTGAAGAGGGAGGTAGAGATGCTTCAAGAAGAGAATATCAGGCTTCGCAGGATGCTGGAATATTTCGTTAATCCAAGGCTGCTTCCACTACCACCAAAAGAGTAACTCGTCATCGGTATAGGCATCCCCTTGGCTTGTTCCAAGCTTGGGGGAGTGCCGCGGTATCACATCATTACCTTTTGCTCATTTACTTTTCAAGTAGAGTCATATCATGAATAGAGAAGTTATCTTATAGAATAGTTTGCAGTTTGGAAGTATCCTCCGTAGTTGGTTATCTATGTATCCCTTGGTGTGAGTTGCGGTAATGAAATATTAATGAGAAGTTCCATCGTTTACTTTTTGCACACTTTATTTTAGTTTGCAATCTCTCTTATACGACTAGTCTTGTTGATTAGTATTGGTATCACTTTGGGAGCATGAGTAAATTTAGTTGGTTTTGGCAAACCTAGCTTGGTCAGTAGCAACATTACCTTGAGGTTTGAGTAGAAAAAAATAAAGAAGTGCTTGTAGCTACATCACTTCAGTTTACCCTCCATGTTTGGCTTATAAGCAATGTTATTCTCAAGGTCAAAATTGTTGTACCTTCAAGGAAGTTTGCATGATTGTTCTTATTATATGTATGTTTGTTTGTTTCATACAACTCTTATGCTTGCTATCCAGCCTTGCTAGCCAAAAACCCGTACTGAGAGGGAATACTTCTCGTGCATCCAAATCCCAAAAGCCAAGTCACTTCCAAAGAGTCCACTATAAATTCCTATGCATGGTATTTCAAGCCATTCCAAGTAAATTTTCATGTGCTACCTTTCAAAAACCTTCAAACACTTCTCATTTTGTGCCACTGTTTTTAGCTCATGAGGACGTAGTGGATGGGTTTGTTATCTTCCATACTAAATTAAGTACCCCTCGACTAGGCAGCTTCATCTGCTCGTCACTAATTTTGCAAGGGAGCTGGTAAGACCATTATAATCTCAAAAAGAAAAGAAAAGAAAAGAAAAAGAGCACTCCTCCATGTTATGTGAAAGTTGGTTGGCACCCGATGGAATCGGTTAGCCATGGTTTGAGAAAGGAAAAGGTGGGGAGGAGTGCAAAGCTATAAAAGAGCACCAATGTGCCAATTAATCAAACATCTCAGAACCGCTCTCACTTGTTTAGTATGGAAGATATCAAGAACTCCGTTGCTAGTCGTTGACAAAAGCAACCACCTCTCAAAATAACTTTTTACCTCTGTTTTGCAAATAAAAAGCTCTAGCACATGTTTAATCCCTGCTTCCCTCTGCGAAGGGCCTGTCTTTTACTTTTATGTTGAGTCAACCCATTCCCCTCTATCTCAAGCAAGCATTTGAGTTGTTATGTTTCACTCATTCATATATTGATCCGTTTAATCATGTTTACTATTTTCCTTGTTTTGTACAATGCTTTTGTCTGAAGGAATATATCTTTGAAAGCTTTCTATGAATGCAAAAAGTTTATTTTGTTGAGCATATGGTCTATGCTATATTAGCTCTGTTTTAAAAGGCTCCATTCAAAAGAAAGAATAGCTTGTTCATCATTCTTTGACCAAGAACTAAGGTTTGCCATCACCAATTATAGTTTACTTTGTGCATCCTTATATGTGATTCCCTCTTACTTATTACAAGTCTACATTTTATAAAGGGAAGTTGCTGTCTATTATAATTTGCGCCTTGGTGAATGTGATGCTTCTTGTCCGTATTTTGATTATCGACACTTCACTCCATAAACCTGTGGTCATGTTTACCGAGTTTAGTTTTCGCTTGGGGACAAGCAAGGTCTAAGCTTGGGGGGGTTGATACGTCCATTTTGCATCACTATTTTGTATCATAATTTACTGTTATTCATTGATATATTTCATATTTAGAGATGATACTTATGTTATTTCCTCTGTTTTTACATGTTTGATGGTCATTGGAGGATTTGCTGCCGGAGTCAGGATTCTGCTGGAAAAAGGACCATCAAGGGACCATATTTTGAAGATCAGGAAAATTCCAAAAAAATGCCAGAAAATTATATTTTACCAAAAGACTCCGGAAGCCAGAAGGAGGAGTCGAGAGGAGCAAGAGGGCAGCCTCACACATAGGGGGCGCGACCTGGCCCCTGGACGCGATGACCCTGTGTGAGGGCACCCTGGCCCACTCCAGGTCTCGCCCCTTCGCGTACTTCATCGTCCCCGAAAACCTAAGTCAAGGGGGGGCTCAGAGAGATAGACACAGCCGCCTCTGCGGGGCGGAAAACACCAGAGAGAAAAAACTCTCCGACAGGCAGAAATCTGCCGGGGGAAATTCCTTCCCGGAGAGGGGAGATCGTCACCATCGTCATCACCATCGCACCGGACTTCATCGGGATCATCATCATCATCTCCATCTCCAGCACCAGCACCTGCATCTCCACCATCACCACGCCATCCCGCTGTAACATCTTGAGTTGGATCTTGTTATATTCTTAGGGGAAACTTTCCTGGTGTTGATTACTCTTGTAGTTGATGCTATTGAGTGGAACCGTTGAATTAAGGTTTATGTTCAGATTGTTATTTACCATTATTTCACCTCTGATCATTATCCATATGATGTCTTGTGAGTAGTTCGTTTAGTTCTTGAGGACATGGGAGAAGTCGAGATGTTAGTAGTGAATTATTGTTGAGAAATATTTAATGGTTTGATATTGTTGTGGTGCTATTTCACTAGTGGTGTCATGTGAACGTCGACTACATGATACTTCACCATTTATGGGCCTAGTGAGATGCACTGTGTATTTGGCTACCAATTGTGGGGTTGCTGGAGTGACAGAAACCTAAACCTCCGTTGGGAAACCATTGCACCAGGGAGCGTATGATCTTAGAGTTTAAGGCTGTGGTTAGATTTATCTTAATTACTTTCTTGTATTTGCGGATGCTTGCAAGGGGTATAATCACAAGTGTGTATTTATCCTAGTAAGGGTAGTGCGCTAGCATAGGTTCACCCCATAACACTTATCAAACCAATAAAGACTATTTAACGTTATGAAGCGAAAGCTCTTGACAGAAACTCCCGTGTGTCCTCGAGAACGTTTGGTTATCATAAGTTACACAACCGGCTTGTCCTTTGCTAAAGAAATGATTGGGCCACTTGCTGCAATTGTTACTACTGTCTTTTATTTACTCGCACTTTATTTATTTGCATTATCAAATACCCCTGAAAACCCGTTTGCTAGTATTTACAGTGAAACCTTGATCAAAACCACTAGTCAACACCTTCTGCTCCTCGTTGGGTTCGACACTCTTATTTATCGAAAGTACTATGATACACCCCCTATACTTGTGGGTCATCAGCTACTAGGGGGAAAACAACATTCATATGCTTGACGGCATATGCTTTGTTTACATTACACACTTTGCTTAATGCAGTTATATGTTGTTCGCAACTTAATACTTGAGTTCTCGGATTGATTCGCCACAAGTGGTTTATTAGTCATAGATGCAGTTGGATGGCGGTCTATGTATCTTGTTGTAATGCCCAGAGTAAATCTTATAGTGATCCTCTTGACATATCACGTTGTCTTTATTCTATCAATTGCCCAACTGTAATTTATTTACTCAGCATGTGTTATTTTATCTTATGGAGAGACACCACTAGTGAACTGTGGACCCCAGTCCTTTTTTTTATATTGCTATCACCTGTTTACTTTACTCGCACTGTTTACTTTACTCGCATACTACTACTGTTTTTCACTCGATACGCTCATACCCTTTGTTTCAAGCAAACCGGTGAGATTGACAACCTCATTGTAAGTTGGGAACAAAGTATTTGGTTGTATTGTGTGCAGGTTCCACATTGCCGCTCGCAAAGCAAAGCTTGGACGAGGCGCCCTATAAATTGTCCGGAGCTGTCGCGAAGCTAGCGGGCATCACCTTCTGGAGTATTGGCTTTTTCCTACTGGATTGATTACCTTGGTTTCATAACTGAGGGAAAACTTGCTGCTATATTCATCAAACCTTCTCTTGGGGTTTCTAACTGGCCGGTCATTTACTTCATCAACAAACGCAATCAAGTTCTCTAGCACCTTCAATACCGCGCCATCAATCTCTATGTGACCAAACTCATATTTGATCAATGTGAGCACGCCGGAGGAATTAAGACGACGCGGTAGCTAGAATATGAGGAGGCTACCTTGGATACAGTATACACACACGATTAATGCATTAACCGCGTCAGCGATATACCAGAAGAAAAGAAACGGTTAAATCAAGTGAAGCGTCGCCAAATAAATACACACGACATAGAAATAATTGTCGTGCGAAATATGAGTGACCCGGAAAATGAAACCTATGTGATGCATTTACTGGCGGCTTTTTCCATTTCTCTATTTGCATTATGCTCACGTTGGAGCCTGCTCGAACCTCCGGCATACGATCGATTTGTTGGCTCGTAAGCAATATTTCACATCGCAGATCGACAGATGCCTTCCATTTGCGATAGAACCTTAAAAGGTCCCATCTGTACTAGTGCATAAAAAACTAAGAATGTTTTTAGGATATCCACACATCCACAATTGTGAACACATGTAATGCTCATATTATAACACTTCCACATTGATGTCCATGTCAAAGGTAGAAGCCAAGAAAAAGATAAATCTACACCGAGGACGGCATACAACACTACCGAGGTGGCCGAACAACGTGCTCCATTTAACGAAGGAATTTAGCCGCAGTAACGATAAACTTATTCGAAGGCTTTTGCTAGCCTAGCTAGCTCAAACACCTGTACGAGCTAGTTTTAACAATCCAACCGAAGAAAAAAAACAACAAAAGGTACTCCTCCCAGCACACCCGTCTGTGCCGGTTATCGACGATCGTACAGTGTCAATAACGATCACTCAGAACATGAGCGCGGCTGCGGCCATGGCGCCGGCCGCCGCCATCGCCTGTGAAACCGCTCCGCTGACGAACGAGGCCGAAGAGGATGGCGGGCCGGCTGGGGGCTGTGCGGCGGAGTCGCCGGTGATGACGAGGAGCTTCATGCCCTGGTCGCAGTGGTTGCCCACGCCGCAGACGAACCACCTCCTCCCGGCCTTGTCGAGCGGCACGGTGTCGCTGCCGGAGTTCCAGGTGCCGAGGGCGTTCCCCGTCACGTTGCAGGCCTTGAAGTTAGGGCCTGTCACTTCCATCACATTGTGCTTGTCGGAGGGGTACATGAACACTGAGAACAAACGCAAGGATGTTAGCAATTCCGGTACGAGTAATGGGCAACTGGCTAATTAAGAGTTGCGGATTGAAGGTGCCTGCACGCAAAACATACTTAGGCTGTCGCCAACGACGAAGGTTTTGCCGTCGGTCCAGGTGGCAGGGTACTTGAGGCTCCAGCCGGCGTCATCCCCGACCATGAAGACCTCGGCGGAGGCCGGCGCAAGGAGGAAGGCGATGGCCGCGGCAGCCAAGAGCAGCACTTGCTGGGAAGCCATAGGGTGTAAGGTGATGCACTTGTCTATGAGAGCCTCTCTGTTTCTCTTAGTTCGTTGAAGACTTGAGGCTGTAGCTATATGGCTTGCGAAAATCAGTGTCAATTCGAATGTATTTATAGAGACAGAGATAGTGACTGAGCCAACGAATCTTGTGGTGATTACTAAGCGGAAGCAGCTGCAGGCTCATGGCGGCATTAGCTGGTGAATGACAGGGATGCTTATACCTTGAGAAAAGACAACGTTTGGCACATTGTTCTTTCCCCTGCCGGCGATGCAATACTCGGTCAGGGTGACGATTTCGCCGGCTATTTGGTTGTACACTAGAGAACGTATAGTGACCCAGAGTTTGCGTTTACTTAACCTCCAAATGTACATAAAACCTCCAGGTTTGGAAAATCGCCTACTTCATACGGTGATTAGCATTTCCTTATCTTGGTCTTTAGCAAATGATCCGACTTCACTGGCGTCAGACCAAAGAAAAGTGAAGCAAACACCAAGTCTAAGTTTTTTAGTAAAAATTAAAACTTACATCAGTCCATCAACTGAGTATCATATTTGCATATGTCTTTTCTTCCTTTTGCCGTATCTTTTCTTTTTTGAGTGTGGATCTTTTGAGCACCCACTTAGATGTCCCCTCTATCTGGGCTGTTCAAAGGTTCATCAAGATCTGTGTTAATATATTTTTCTCCTCATAAACAACTTCTCTTTTTGTTATGTATCACATCATACAATATTTGAATCTGAAACTTTGTAGTTCACCTAACCATTTGAGGTACAATGTGGGAAAAATACCTCGGTATTTTTATGACATTTAATATATATATATTTAAAGATATTCTTTTGAATTTTAAAATTTCAAAAATTTCAAACTGCACACAAAAATTCCCAAACTTTTTTTGTCATGCTCTACTTGTAATGTTTTAGTGGTACACAAAGTTTCAAATCTATACATTTTGAGAGATATAAAAAAGAGAAACTAAACAAAGATAAGAGGGTGTAGGATGAGACCCTGCTCATTTCATACTTTTCCTTTTTTGTGTGTGCTTTTCTTGCCTGTTACCGTTGCATTCTTGTATCTTGATTTTGTCAATGTGGGAGATCCTAGGGTTGATAGCTGGATAGTCGAACAATTTGTGAAAATAAAATATGGGGATTAACCCTTGTACTTGTAATATGGACTTTGTGTTGCACCAAAAAATACTCCGGACTGTTAAACTGATTCGTGATTCGTGCTAGTGATGAGTTGGAACTGAGAATTAATCACTCTATTTTCTTCACCTGTAATACGGTCATGTGGTTTAACATATGCACAACTGTCTTTGTGCTTGTAACATAAGTATATTGGGTAGTCTCTTATCATTAATTTAGACTTTTTGTTGCATTAACTAGTGCATCAATTCTATATAGCTTAAATGTGAGGTTGAGTGTTAAAAATATCAATATATTGTCTAACATGTTTCCACCAGTTTGGACTTTTGATTGAGTTGCCTAGTGCATCACTTTAAAAAAAAAACCTATAACAACTTGATCTTGCCGAATGACTACATTTATCTCACCTTGATTTTAAATATGGGATTTCTATTTTCGTGCCCTCGGGTCGTTAGTTGTACTCAGTTTTCCCCAGCTCCTTAGTTTTTCCTCAGTTTTCCCCAAGCCGTTGTCTGAAACCCTCAAGGAGCTCGGACGTGAGGATTCCCGTTAAGTTGACCGTTTCCGTGCTGACGTGTGGGGCCGCGTCGTGTGGGGCCGCGTCGCGTGGGGCTGGTAGAAAGGGACCGTTTCTGTGCTGACGTGTGGGGCCGCGTCGTGTGGGGCCGCGTCGCGTGGGGCTGGTAGAAAGGGACCGTTTCCGTGCTGACGTGTGGGGCCGCATTGTGTGGGGCCGCGTCGCGTGGGGCTGGTAGAAAGGGACCGCGTGGGACAGGACGAGACCGCGTTTGGTTGTACGTGAGAGCTCGGTTCTATCTCTCTCGGGCCAAATTGGCATTGACTTTTCAGAGCGCCTTTTTCCCCTCTCTCTCTGTAAACAGTTCTCTCTCTTTTCACCAAATTAGTATCAAATCTAGAGAAGCTTCTATTTCTGTCTTTCTTCAATGATTGCAGCCTTTTGGCCCTCGTTTTTTGCCCAATATGGTAACAAATCTAGAAGCTAATCTAGAAGCTAGTATAGTATAATACATAAAATGCATACAGCAGCCAAAAGAAGCCAATAACGATGTTAATATTTACGACAAACTAAGCTGAAAATAATATAAGACGCAATGTATGCCCAACATGAAGGTTCTTCATTCTTCATCATATATTTCGGAGTCGCTATATTCCATGAGACGAAAAAAATATTGACTGAACTCCTTCCGTCTGCAGTGTGCAGCCAATAGATCCTCCAAAAGGTATGGCCTTTGTTCTATTTTCATACGGTCGGAATCTAATCTATCCACAAGTCGTGGCCACTCATCCCAGGTCTTTCTATCATCAAAGTACTGTCTGATATAACCGTCCTCGTAGTAGATGCAGCCAGGTCGAACTGTCGGGTGCACTCTGGTGTCGACGGAGATACACCGTTTATAACTGACGAAGAAGGCACGACTGCCAATGTTGACGGCATGGAGAGAGCGGCTCTCAGTGTCCACACGGTACACCAATGGTTGACCTTCCTCCAAATACCTGTTGCCAGGGCTGCCGCCGAACAACACAAGCAGCAGATCACCATCAGACTCCACAAGGTAGAACCTGTCTGTTCCAAGTTCTGGAAATGAAAATAGTGTCTCCATGTTGATAGTGCTCGCGCGCTTTCTCCAACTGGACATTGTTGGTGCACACTAATGTTCCGACATCAAAATTGTTCACAGCTATTGCATACAATTCACCATTGAACGGGGTAAGGCAACTGAGAGAATCTTCCTCGATCGAAAATCTTCCTTCTCCCCAATCTTCTACATCTATATCCTTAGTAGGAGAGCTCTCATCGACCCAAGCAATTTCATTGGGGTAACCTGTGCAAATGAAGACCATAGTCGGGGACTTCATTACAGCGACTGACTCCACAATCATAGATGGCATCTGCGCCTCAAACGTAGCGTTCAATGTCTTTGTGAGTGGGTTCAGAAGCCGTATCTTGTGCGGCTGGTTCCTCTGGGCAAGCACGATGACGCCACGGTAAAAGCCGACGAAGTAGTGTCTAAAAGGGAGTTGATGAAGATAACATTCAGCACTAAGATGTTTACGATTGAAAATAAAAATAGATTAACTCTATAGATATGGAGGAATTTGAACCTTGCATGAACTTTCGTTAGATCGATGGTGACGTAGCGGGATGTGCGGAGGTTGAGGAAGGAGAACTCAGCGGCGCGTGGAAGGGCGTGTTCTACCAGGATCCATTCGTGCAGGTGCACGTCGGGCTCAGGTAGATCTGAGCGCCAATTTGTACAAACTTGCCTCAAAGCAGCGTAGGTGTCCACGTACTCCTCGTTCGCCAGTAAGCAGTCGCCGATCTTGTGAAGTGGTCCGTCACCCTTAAGAGAGGCCCAGTTCACGGAGGCGCCGCGCTTGGATGCGCCGCCCTCGGATGCGACGGGCTCGGAGGCGATGGGCTCGGAGGCGACGGGCTCGGGGGCGACGGCCGCCGGCGCATTCTTCTTCTCCATCGCCGGCAGGGGAGCGTGCGTAGGGCGGCTGGGGTTTTTTTGAGAAGGTGATGGGACGTGAGAGGCGTGGTTGCGTGCGTGAGTTATGATGAGACTGTGTGCAGAGGGAGGGAGAGGGGCTCTGTACTGGCAAAGTGACGGTTCGTCTCAGCAGTTGACGTTTTGGTCTCAACACGCGCACCGCGCGGCTAACCGCTGCTCACCGCGACACGCGTCCGTGGGACTACACGTCAGCACCATTACGTGTACTCAGTTCTACCCTCGAATCTTACACTGGAAAAATATATGTACTCAGTTTTCCCCTCGAGTACTAATACTGCCTAGTGCAATATACTCAGTTTTACCCTCAAGTGGCTGGTCAACAGAGAGTCAACAGATGGGATTAAGCCATCTAATTGAGTCATTTCATGCGCAAAAAAAATCAAAAAAATAAAATCATAGTGCCTCCAACTCATGCGCAAAATAAAATCATAACAAACATATATAAATCAAGTTTTCACACAAATGGCCACTTCTGAAATCACTAGTAGCTATGAAGGTTCATGGCTTTCCACTCAAACCCCTTCTCAAAACATCTATACCCAAAACATAGTTTGTCTGAATGAGGCCATAATTTTTACACTCATGTATATTTGAATTGCTAATACTTTGAGGTAGGCCAACATGGGTTTCATTGTACAAACACATGTGTTTTTCTTTTTCTAAATCTCTTATTTGAATTCCTTAGCCTGTTTACTATTTACTTGCCCTTGTATCCTTGATACTACTCAGTTTTACCCTCTCCCTTCTCTCAGAAGCCCAAACTTGGCCTGATTGGTCGAGCTGTTGTCACACGGATCGTGCCCACCTACCGTCGATCCTATGATCCAACGGGCAGGATCGTGCCACCCTCTCTCTATCTGTCGGTGGCAAACTACTACCCCTCTATGTATGCTAAATGACGAGTTTGCCACCGGATTCAACAAGTTGGGTAATCACGAATTTCTTTTAGGCATTACTTTTCACGGTAAAATGATAAACTATCACGAATTTCCATTTCTTGTAGGCATTACTTTTCACGTTGAAATGATAAACTATCACGAATTTCCATTGCTTGTAGGCTTTACTTTTCACGGTAAAATGATGAACTATCACGAATTTCCATTTCTTTTACGCATTACTTTTCACGGTAAAATGATAAACTATCACGAATTTCCATTTCTTGTAGGCATTACTTTTCACGCTGAAATGATAAACTATCACGAATTTCCATTTCTTGTAGGCTTTACTTTTCACGGTAAAATGATGAACTTTCACGAATTTCCATTTCTTTTAGGCATTAATTTTTTTGTTGAGATATAAACCACCCCCACAACGGTCATCTCCTCCTTAATTTATGGTGTAAACCCCACAACGGTCATCTCTACCTTAATTTATGGTGTAAATCCCACAACGGTCATCTCTCCCTTATAAACCCCCACAACGGCCATCCCTCATGTCAATAGGTTCTGCCTCTCTCTTCTTCGTTTCTGCCTCTCTCTTCTTCGGTCACATACACTTGATCCATTGCCATGGCTTCCACGTCTCGGACGCCGACCGGAAGGGGAAGGGGAAGGGGAAGGGGCGGCCGGGGTGGTGGATCATCATCATTGCCACCACCACCGTCAACACTGCCATTGATCATAGAGGAGTTCTTCATCACCATCTATGAAGACCCTTTGGCCAAGAAGGTACGTACGCGTTCCCACATATATGATGCATGTGATTAATTATGTGCATGTTCTAAAAAAACCTTTAATTTCTTTGCAGGCACTCCCACAAAAGTTTGCGGACTATCTTGACGGCCAGGAGCCCGCAAAGGTGTATCTGCGAGCAGCTGACTGCGGTCCTCGTCTCTGGACCGTGGAGGTCCTATTTGACGGACAAGGCCGGATGTACCTCGACAAGGGCTGGGAGAATTTCGCCATCGCGCACGGTGTGGATTTCGGCTGCTTCCTACACTTCAAATATGAAGGCGATTATGTGCTCACAGTGAAGGTGTTCGACGGAACAATGTGCAGGAAGTACTACTACACGGACGACGAAGATACTCACGATGAAAGCGACGACGACGTGAAGCCATGCATCTAAGGGGATTATGACCAAGAATATATATGTAGCTTCATATGCATCGATTTATAGATCTAGCTATTTTCTATATATTATGCATGTAAAAATAATAGGAAATCGCAATTTCCACTATGATTCGAGCACCACAGCCTCCAAACGATGCCGATGCCGATATCGGCATGGTCAGAACGGGTATGCATGCTCGCCGCCACTGCTAGGTCACCGTCGGGATGCACCCTCAATCCCGTCCCCTCATTCGATCACTGACACACCAGAGATACCGCCGAGGCCAATGACGAACGTACATGCTGATGCCAATGCCGAACATGCACGCCGCTGTGGGCACGGCCACGCCGCCCCGCTCTGCTGGACGCCACAGACCACCGCGAGGTCTTTCCCTTCGCCACCACACTCCCCTAGCACCTATCTATACACGCCAGAAAGGAGAGACACTAGTTTTCTCTACACTGCTCGCGTTCGTGTCCGACACCGTCAGTCAAAGTGTTGAGGTCGTCGTCGATGTCCTCGACCATTTCTTCTCTTCTTTGCATGGTTAAACGCGTCCAGATCATATCTATCTAATGCGTCTGGTCTCGCCTCATGCAGTTCTTTGTGGACGTCGATCTCATTTTGGCACCCCGCAGGCCACCTCCTCCGTGCCATCGCTGTAGAGCTCCGTTTAAAAATCTAATCCTACCCGTGTATTGCCCCTTGTATCAGCGTCATGGCCCCACTTGTCATTCGATATACCGAAGCCCCACTCGTCCGCGTTTTGGTCAGGGATACGGCGATGCTTACGGTCAAACAACGATGGATGCTCTGACGTGTCTTTGCGGGCTCTACGTGGCCCCACTAGTCAGCAGTTAACGGTCAAAGGTGTTCAACCGTCGGGCAACCGGCCGTTCCAGCACTGGTGACGGTTTCAGACAACGGCTTGGGGAAAACTGAGGAAAAACTAACGAGCTGGGGAAAACTGAGTACAACTAACGAACCAGGGGCACAAAAATAGAAATCCCTTTAAATATTGGTAAATCTATCTTCACTTACTTAACTGTCAAATTCTAAGAAAAATTGCAAATGATCTTGAGAAGTTAGATCTCAAAACCTCTGTGGTTTCTTAAATATATGGAACCGGGGCATGAGCCCTTTTATTCTAAAAGAAAAGTTAGATCTCAAAGAAAGTTAGAAGCACAATGTTTTTTTTTTGAGAGCAACCACATATTTCATTAATAGAAAATCAAGTTACATGAGTAAACAAACGTGAAAACTGAAAGACAAAGACAGACCAGGAGAAAATAGTTGTCCTGAACACTTTGCAAAGAGAAATCTAAAGGACGGAAAAATACAAAACCATCCCTAGATTTTCCCGCACTCGCCGAAACTAGCGGCCGCCGCCACACTACATCGCCGCCGAGACGTACGTCGAAAGAGATGCCGAGCCTCCACCATTGCCAGATCCAAAGAAGCACCATCGCCAACAAGGCTTTTTGAGTCGATGAACAGGCCTGCTGCAAGCAGCGAGGCACATGTCGATGTGGCACGTCGACCGGGGGATATCCCCGTACTTCATTGGACCAAGAGCCATCGTATCCCAACGACGAAGTCGGGGAATAACGATAGATCCACCACCTCCGGACCAGCATCCGTGCTCCAGAGCACCCACCTCGCCCCGGCCCCCAATGCCGCCGTGGATAACGACGGGCACCAGCGACACGTCGAGAAACAGATCTCGCCAGATCTGAAGAACGGCGAGAAGACCACGCTGCCGATCTGAAGGATCGACAAGCACACTTTGCCATCAAACTCCGAGACGTCGCCGTGAAGATCGCCGCCGGTGTGGGAGTAGAGTTGAGACAGATTTATTTGCCCGGATGTTGCTCCCACCACCCCAACAACGCACCACAGCAGACAAACCCTAATCCTAACTACAAAACGGAGGAACGAGATCCCACCTTCCTTCTGCCGCCGGAGCGGCAAGCGGAGGGAGAGGGGACCAACACCCACGCTGAAGATCTGAGGATTTAGGAATTACGTTGTTGTGAAGAGATAATGACGTAGACATGCATGGGGGGATCAATATCATTCAGTTGGTGAGGAAGAATTCACAGAAGCTAAAATAAAAACGAATTACAGCCCGGATTTGCATTACTAGATACACACACATGCATGTCGCCTCGATTCTTTCCTCTCCACCGATCAACCCGCGTACGCATGCACAAAGGTTATTTCACTCTGCTCTAGTTGGACTCGAGCTGCGCGTACCACACACCCTGGATCTTGACATCCTTGGGCGCCTTGGCGCCGAGGTCGGTGTCGGACGGCTGCACGCTCTCGAAGACGCCGATCACCTCGCCGGTGTCCGGGTTGCTCTTGGTGACGCTGAGGGTGATGTTGCCCGTGGAGGAGGAGGCGTTCTTGACGTTCTCCTTGGCGAGCTCCTCCTCGTCTCCCCTTCCTCCGGCGGGCAGCGCCACCGCGTTGTCGTAGCCAGTAGAGCCACCACGGCCCTTTGGGTCGAGGAAAGAGGAGCCCCTGTAGCTGGGCACGAGGAAGGGCCCGCTGAAGCTCTCGGGCTTGCCGGTGGCAACGAGCTGCTTGACGGTGAAGAGGAAGGGCACGCGCTCGCCTCCCGGCAGCTGCACGGTGACGGCGGCGTAGTCGATGCCGTCCTTCTCCTCGAACTTGAGGGTGCCGTCGGAGCCGACCTCGAGGGGCCCTTCCATCTCGTCGAGGGTGTAGGTGAGGCGGGTCATGAGCTTGGTCTTCTGGAAGGCCGGCGGCTCGTTCTTCTGGATGCCCTCCGCCTTGACGGTGAAGGAGGTGGGCTCGAGGCAGAACTTCTTGACCTCGTACTTGCCGGCCTTGAAGGGGAATTTGTCGACCCCGCCGTCGATGGTCGGGCACTGGTTCGCCGTGCCGGTACCCTTCACCTCCATGTAGGTCTTGCTCTGGATCTCGTCGAAGGTCAGCCTCTTGGGGGCACCTTCCGCGCTCGCGCCCTGCACCACGAACATCCCACGTCACTTACTGACTGCCTAGCTAGCTAACATGTAGGACCATGGACGCCGCAATTAAGAAGCTAGTGAACTTACGGAGACGAGGAGAGCGGAGGTGGCGAGAGCGAAGCCAGCCATCTTGGCGGCATCGGCGCACTTGCTGGCGACCTCCCTGATATCGGACTGGAGGGAGCAGGTGACCCTGGCGACGTGCGAGGACGGCCGCGCGGAGGAGGGCAGCATGACGGAGGAGGCCCGGCCGCCGATCTTGGCCGGCTGCATCAGGGTGGCCG
Organism: Dactylis glomerata; assembly: GCA_007115705.1. Classification (NCBI taxonomy): domain Eukaryota; kingdom Viridiplantae; phylum Streptophyta; class Magnoliopsida; order Poales; family Poaceae; genus Dactylis; species Dactylis glomerata. Next base: position 1,002,677 of record QXEO01000183.1, read on the forward strand.
CGGCCTGGAGAGACGCTGCCATGTCTGCCACTGCTGGTGGTTGGGTCTGCGCAGCGCGGTGAGAGCTAGCTAGGCGTTTTGTGAGGGGAGGGGCAAGTGTTTGTTATCTATGCGCGGCGCGGATGAGAGAGGCGGATAAGAGACCGCCCCCCATTGGTGGCTTCCGGATAAGAGTATCATCCATCTCTTCCCGTGGCCACCAACCCAGCCATTTTTAGTGGCCCTCGTTGCTTCAGTCGATCTCCGTCCTTCTCCTCTGCTGGATCAACCACAGGCTCGGCGCCGCGCCGGCACACTTCGCCAGTCGTTGTCATCATCAGCTTGACTTGCTGCCAAGCCGCTACTGTGACAGTGTGAGGTCTCGGCAGCAAGCTGCCCGACACGGTGCCGCGCCGGCATGAACTCGCCGCCGCCGGCACGAGGCATTGCGTGTTCGCTTACACCACGAACGCTTGTGTACCCGAACTGCACAGCTGCCACGAGCAACCCTGTACAGAACCACCATGCCTCGACTGTAAACCATCCAAGCTCTGAACGGCTTTAAGGTCTCCGTCCTATCACTCCGCCACGCTCAATTCCGTCGAACAATTGAGGATGTGAACGAGTTAGCGAGGCCTGCATAACACAGAACTACACTATAAACATGCACAACCACCCACTGATAGCCCCATGATCCGCACATTCAATCAAACCAATACCCTGTACACGAACAAGGACGCTGACGGTCCAATTTTTCTACCTGAACCACCCTCCTCCCCTGACGAGCGGCAGTTACCGCCGGAGTAGTGGGCTGGACTCGACTTCTAGGATGCCTTTGGTGACTGTCATGGCTGCGTGCTCCGCATTACCACGTTTAGTCTCAGGTACAATCATGAGGGCAACAAGAGAGTAAATTACACAAAACTACCACATTTGAGGCACTACACTTCACGGATCAGTATCACTTTCTTAATTATCTATATCTATACCAATATAAAAGGAGCGAGAGTGACAGATCCGGAGGATCTGGATCGTACAGACCTCTAATTCTAACGTCTCCGATTTATCTAATGATGTACGATTTGCCTTTAGCGCTAATCACAGCTTAACCAACCGGTCAAACCCACGATCTCCGCAGCGCCTAACACGAAAACGGGCACGGCTTCTTCTCCCTCCCATCACGCCGCCACACGCCCGCGTTGTCTGAGCCCGTCGCCGGCGTGGTCGCCGCGCACGCCACCGCCGAGCACGACCGTAAGGTCGTCGTCCACCATGCCCGTGAGGTCGCCTTCCACCATGCCTGTGAGGTCGCCGCCCTCGCCGCTCAGCACGTACGCCGACGCCCAGCACGCCGCCATCCAGCACGCCCGCAAGGTTGCCGCCCAGCACGCCGCAGTCCAGCATGCTTCCGCCCAGCACGCCGCAGTCCAGCACGCCCACGAGGTCGCCGCCCCGCACGCACGTGAGGCACGCCCGCGAGGTCGCCTCCGTGCACGCCGCCGCTCACCACGCACGCGAGGTCGCCGCCGCGCACGCCACCGCCGCCCAGCACGCACGTGAGGTAGGCAAACCCGTCCCAGCACGCATGAGAGGTCCCAATCTCCGCCGTGCAGGCAGAAACCCTGCACACGGAACCCAGCTATATTCCGTCGTGGGAGCGCCCCATCGTAGCCGTCCGCTTCGCCTGTCGAGGACGCAGTTCAGGAGCTCCGACAAGACACCGTTCTCTTCCGCGGACTTGGGCGCTGCAAGTCGTCTCGGCCGCCTCGGGTGTCGCTTTGTCCCCAACACCACTGCTATTGGAAATAAACTGGTGCTATGTTCTTTTGTTCTAGCTTTGTTCTTCAGTGTATTTCTATAATTTTTTGGGAGTACTGAGTTTCATAAGTTCGCGTCTTCAATCCAAGGCGCTTCAGCGACAAAATAATAATTGCATGAAAAAATACAGCTAGCTAAGCACGGCTGCCTCCAACGCAATCGCTAGCTGATGGACACTTACATGCACATTCGTCTAGCTTTGTATGTCGTGCTCCCGGCGCGACACAAAGAGTCGACGCTAGGCAGACGCCAGGAAAAGAAACCCGTAACTGTATCCTAGCGCTCGCTTTTAAGAGCCGCGTTGTACATACTACTACCTTTAATGTCTGAAGTCGACATTTTTGACCAATTAGCAATCAATGGTGCTCTATTCTTCATTTCATAATTACATAATTTCACAATTTCGAGCTAAGTAGATGTGTGAAATCAACATCCTGGAGCAAACAAGTTTTTAAAATAATGAGACATGCATTGGCAAGCAATGATATAATCCTTTCAGTTTGTGTCCTTGAATCCCTGTTCCCTAATGGGCCTTCTATTTGCTAATAAATTGCAGGTATCTTACACTACTACATGCAAGCGCAGCTGAGCCTGTGACCAAGAATGGCAGCCTAGGCGGCTTGTGGTATGCTATCTATTTTTCATAACACATCAGTACTTTTCATCCATTTATGTAGTGAAGAACTATATGTCATGAGTGTGATCCTTTTGAACTGCATCCGTCATGCAGTCCAATTTGGTGAATTACTTGCATTCCTGTCTGCCGCTGCTACCGCCGCCGGGCCACTCCTCGCGCGTGATGACCATTGATCCTGTCGTCCGCTTCCCCACCAAGGATAATATTTTTTGGTGCACAATAATTTAGGTTCAGTTGCAAAAGATATCAGAAAATAATTTTGTTAGGGACCATGTTCTTGTGTATATTTGATTCAACCAGGAACACAGAAAAGGTAGTGTCTTACAAATAGCCCTGATATGTCAGTATTTTTTGTAGACGGCCTTTAAGAGAATGAAGGAAATGCTGCAACTTATAAAGACAAAAAATTGAAGATTGGCATGCTAAGTTATTATGGACGGAAGAGGGAGGATTTTATAAGAAGTTGCTGGTAATAAGTGTCTTCCAATGATTTAGACTTATCTTAGAAGAAAAAGAAATCAAGACATGTCAATGTATTTTTTTGAAGAGACAATAACTTATTCACTTAATTATGCATAACATGCATGTGCACGTGCTTGATTACTTTTGTTAAGACCTACCAGTTTTGGGGCGTGGCGTTATAAATTAGACTGTTACCCATCTAACCACGTTTTGACAGCAGAGCTGACCGATAGGGTCCACTTATAAGGGGTGAAGTGGCTCACACGTGGAGGAGACGATGAGATGGCAGTAGGACCCACCTGTCAGCCCATTGAAAAATATGAAAAAGAAAAAATTGAAAAGAGTTATTTTTTTCTTACTAAACAAAGTGTGATGCGTGCGTTTCGCGTGGCAATCACAAGCTTGAGTACCAGATCTACTAATTTTTTGGTTCATTTTCAATTTTCTGCAAAAAGTAAAGCCACGAATCGAACCTGATTCTAACACACAATGGCGGTGGAAAAACCACTTGGGCATAGCAAGTTAATTGTAATTGTGAAAGTACATCTGCTTATATCCATTCATTTCAGTTTAAATTTAGTCAAATTCAAATAAAATTTCGTTTATTTGTGTGAAATTTTTGTGCGAACAAAACTTTTCAGGGCCGCCACTTTCGCGATGCACTGCACGTAAAAGCCACGGGATGCCAGCTCGGTGAGAAAATTTTTAGGAACAAAACAATTAATTTATTGTACAATTTTTACGAACAAAACAATTGAAGGAAATGCCCTAGAGGAAAATAATATTGGACTTATTTGCATAATATGTCAAGTTCATAATAAAATTAATGCTATGCTAGAACTATGTCAATCGGAAACATTGACATAGGTGTAGTATTAAATTAAATGATTAGGAGTCCCTGGTAAAAATCCCTATTTACTGGTTCATTGATCAACTGATGATCGAGGTTTCCCGATCATGGTGCATTACGCCAATTGACGATGAGATCATGCCACTTATTGACAGTGCCATGATGGACATTACCCACAGAATCAATTGCAACATGATCGTGTCATGATGTTCACATTGCAATATGAAGAGGGGAGCATGTCGGGGGAATGACCCCCGGTAGGGTCAAGAGAGTAGAAAGACACAAGGTCTATGATTGACTTTATGCCGGGTTATCAAGGAAGGGCCTGGCCGGAATATAAGAGCATCGGCCAGGCCGGCATATAATGTGTATCCCGGCTGATACTTGGGATATGCCGGCATAGCCGGAATACTTATAAAAGTGTGCCGGCATATACTTAGATATGCCGGCCTAACCATTTGGTGTGTTGTGCAGGAGCAGGGGAGGCCGGATTACCCGACCCTCGTTGGTCGTTGGTCCGGCATATATGTCCTGGGTATGGCCAACGGTCATATCCGGGGTACTTAAGTCAACCAAGGTGTCACATCCCTACAATCAAGGAAGAAAACATCCAAGCATGGTAGCAGAGTGGGATGGCAGGGTGCACAGTGGTGGTCTACCAACCCTCACTGTGCACAAGTACAGAGCTCACCTCACAGAGGTAAGGTTACAGTTCAAGAGGTACAAGGTACAGGGATACCAAGTCCCATCGAGAGCAATCAGGGAGGAAGTCAAGGGTCAGTGCCTTCGTCAGCAAGTCCTATTTGGAGTGTAGCCCGTGTCTTGTGGTCTCTTATGACCGTTGTAACCCTGGCTACCACTATATAAGGTGGCATAGGGAGCCCTAGTAAAGGGTTGGTCACTCTGTGTTCCTACACTTAGCAGTTCATCTTCCTTCTCTAGCAGAGAGCTTGGAAGCTCCATTGTTGTGTACTACATCGACCCAAATATACAATCAGTAGAGCAGGAGTAGGGGTGTTATCTCCTTACGAGAGCCCCGAACCTGGGTAGATCAGTGTCTCTTTCTGTCGTGCTTTTTAGCTCGTTCCCCTCTCCCGAATCCTCCAGCATCTAGTTCGGCCCCCATTTAAGCCATCCTATGGCATATGTTGTTTCACCACGACGACATTTGGCGCCCACCGTGGGGCAGATCGATATGCTGGGCGGAGTGTTCATTCGGACGGGGTCTGTGATAGCAGCTTCGGGAGTGCGCGTGGTCTCTGGCCTCGTCCAGAGGCTAGGCTCGCTCAGTTTCATCAGTGACAACGCCGGTTGTCTCGGTGGCCGGCCGTTCCCCAGGGATGGCCGGATTATGTCTTTCGGTTCCCACGAGGTGTACGTGGGGACTGAGAGAATTTGCAGGAAGGAGGTGCTGGTGGCGTCGGATCCTCCGTCACATCGGCTGGCTCACGCTGGGCGTAGCGCTCGCTCAGTAGAGCCGGCTGAGGTGATGATGGCCGGCACATCCGTGCCGCCGGCGGAAGATGCCGGCAAAGCAGCAGCGGCCGGAGCTTCTCCTCCGGAGCCGCCGAAGGTCAAAAGGTCGGCGCGTCCTCCGTTGGAGCGTGCGGAGAACCTGGCCGGCACTTCCGGTGTGCCGGCTAGGGGCGAGGTTCTTCTTCCCATCATCGACCGGCTTCTCGAGCCGGTGCGATCCGGCGTCGATCCGGAGCAGACAAGGGAAGTCCTGGAGGGATCTCGTCAGGCCCTCGTCGACGAGGCCCTGGCCATGAACCAGGAGCGCGAACGGTTTAACCGGCAACTCCGTGAGTATGAGGCTGCCCATGGTTTTACTCCTGTAGTAATCCGGCCTAGCCGGATAGAAGAGGTTAGAACTAGAGGCAGAAATCTTAATGCTGAGATAGGAAAAGATGCTAGAGATAAGAGTCATACCGCAACTAGTACTGTGCCTAAGGTAGTCTATAGTTCGCCAGTAAAGAACCTTAGAGCGGCGGCCGAGGTAGCTAAGGATTTATCTTGTTTATCCGGCGAAGCACTGCGTGAGCAGCAAGCCCGGCTTAACCAACTTTTGTCTGAAGCTACAAAGCAGCAGGAGGCCTTTAAAAAGGCAAACCCGGGTGCCGGGGCGTCTCAGTACATTGTGTCGGCGGGAGGTGCCGGTGCGAGGTCGAGGGGCCAAGCCTCGTCCCCGCATCCTAGCGCCCGGCGTGCCGGAAGTGTGACCTCTGGCCGTCGGGACAAGCAGATCCAGGTGTACGATCCGGCTGCCGCCGGAAAGCAGGCGATGGTGCAGAAGAATGTCGGCCAAGCTGACAAGTATGTCGGCAGCAAGAAGCCCGGCCAGAGTGTGCCGGCCGGGCATGAAGCAGGCGCGGCCGGTGATGGCCGGAGTAACAGTGCAGCCCGGCGTCAGCAACAGGGCGCCGGAGGTGCAGCGCAGCAGCAGGGTGTAGGCCATCCAGGACATCGAGAGGATGACGGCAATTCCGCCCTTGCCATGGCGGGATATCAGCAGCAGCACCAGCAAGGCCGGCATAGTGAGCAGCATCAGCCGGAGCAGCAGCAGCAGATGATAGCAGGCCCAATAGCATCCCGGCTTGGAGCTCGGTCCTTGGAAGCCAATGATGCACGTTTCAAGCTGGACAAGATCCACCAATCAGAGTTGGTGGAGAGACAAGGAGCTCCGGGCCCTATGTGTTTCGGACCCCGGATTATGGGGGAGCCGGTGCCTTACTTCTTCCAGCTCGCGCGTGGCGCGAGGACATATAATGGCAGTACGAAGCCGGAAGATTGGTTGGAGGATTACTCCACAGCGGTGAACATCGCCGGAGGAAACCTCAGATGGGCGGTACGATATGTGCCGCAGATGTTGGAAGGTCCAGCCAGGATATGGCTGAATAATTTGCCGGCCGGGAGTATCAACGGCTGGATTGATTTCGAAGAGCAGTTTGTGTCGAACTTTACCAGTACATACAAGAGGCCCAACCGTCCGCAGCAGCTGGCTAACTGCCGGCAAGGAGTGAATGAGACTGACCGTGACTATCTGACCAGGTGGTGCACGTTGCGCAATTCCTGCGAAGGAATCAATGAGCAGCAGGCCATCATGTGGTTCGCTCATGGTGCCGGCATGGCACCATGCTGTGGCAAAAGCTTCAGAGGCAAATGCCGGCCACGCTGGCCGAAACAATCAAGATCGCTGATAGTTATGCTCTGGGAGATCCCATGCAGCCCAGTCTCGATTCACAAGGACAGGGGCAAACCCAGGGGAACACCAGCAATGCCGGGAGATCAGGGCAATATTATCGCACTGATAACCGGAACAAGAGAAGAGATGAAAGGCCGGATCACCGGTATGGGGCAGCACAAGTTGCAGCTGTGGAGGAAGAGCAAGGGGGCGCCGGCAGTAGCCAGCGTCCGAGATATGAGGACTATCAGCAGCCTCAGCAGCAGCCGCAGCAGCAAGCACAGCCGTTCCAGAAGAAGAATGTCTGGACCAACAAGAATGCCGGCGGAGCCGCCGGCCAGAAGAAGCAGTGGCCGAAGTATACTGTGGGTCTTGCCATGGACAAGCCTTGTGTGTTCCACACATTCCAGCCGGGAAAGCCGGCAAACCATTTGACAAGGAACTGTTCGTGGCTGGACGACATATTAGCAGGTCGTGCAGGTCCCTGGGGACCGGCTAGACCCTCTGTCCCGGCAGCTCCATCGCCGTTGACAGGTGCCAATACGATTGCAGTCCCACCTAGGCCGGTTAATCCCGGGAATCAGAGCAACGCCGGAAATGCCGGCGTAAATCAAGTTGACCAGAGCTATAATCCGGAATATAACGCCGGAGGCCCAGGAGCGGGCCGGAATGAGTACAAGGAGTATGATCAGAGCTATATGGTCTTTGAGACCGAGAGAACAGACAAGCAGAGCTTGTACCGGCGGTGTCTGGAGGTGAATGCCGTTATGTCGGCTGTGCCAAAGCTGATGTACTGGTCTGACCAGGCTGTTGGTTGGGACAGGGCAGATCATCCCCGGATCATGCCAAATCCCGGCGGATATGCTCTAGTGATGGATCCGACATTCGTCGGGCCGGCTAATAACGTAAGATTCAGCAAGGTCCTCATTGATAATGGAAGCAGCATCAACATCATGTATCGGGATACGATGGAGAAGCTGGGAATCAAGGAAAATATGCTGGAACCGAGCAAGACCACGTTCCACGGCATTGTGCCGGGACTTTCGTGTGCGCCGATGGGCAAGATCCGGATGGATGTGATGTTTGGCAGCCGGGATAACTGCAGGGTGGAAAACCTCATGTTCGAGGTGGTTGATTTGGAGAGCCCCTATCATGCTTTGCTGGGTAGACCGGCACTGGCAAAATTCATGGCCTCTACGCATGTGGCGTATCTGAAGATGAAGATGCCGGGACCCAAAGGAGTGATCACCATCATTGGTGATTACAAGCGTTCGATGGCATGTGCCACCGCCGGATCCAATCTGGCCGAGACTCTGATCATTGCAGAGGAGAGGAAGAGGCTCAAGCGAGCAGTGGAGATTGCTGAGACGGTCGTGGCCGGCAAATCTATGCCGGGCATGACAAATCCCGGTGGCAGCGTTTCTTTTCAAGTGAGTAAGGAAGTCAAAAAGGTGCCTCTGGATGAAGCTTTCCCGGAGCGCCATGCCCTGGTTGGGGCAAGTTTGGATCCCAAATAGGAAAGCGAGCTCATCAGCTTCCTCCGTGAGAATCGGGATATCTTTGCATGGTCTACTTCGGACCTGCAAGGTGTGCCGAGGGAGCTGGCTGAGCACGCATTGCACGTGAGACCCGATGCTAAGCCAGTAAAGCAGCCGCTCCGGCGGAATGCCGGCGATAGAAGGAAAGCCATATGGGAGGAAGTGGCCAGGCTCTTAGCCTCTGGCTTTATCAAGGAAGTACTTCATCCGGATTGGGTGTCTAATCCGGTTTTGGTGGAAAAGAAGAAAGATGAGCCCACCATAGTGAAAGTATGGCGGATGTGTGTTGATTACACCAACTTGAATAAGGCATGTCCTAAAGATCCATTCCCGCTCCCTCGGATCGATCAAGTGATTGATTCCACAGCCGGATGTGAACTGTTATCATTTGTAGATGCCTATTCTGGTTTCCACCAGATCCCCTTGCATGAGCCAGATCAAATAAAGACATCCTTTATTACCCCGTACGGGGCTTATTGCTATCTCACTATGCCGTTCGGTTTAAGAAATGCCGGCGCAACTTACCAAAGGTGTATGCAAAAGTGTTTGCACGATCAGATAGATAAAAATGTGCAGGTATATGTCGATGATATCGTCATAAAAACCAAGGAGAGCAAGACTCTCATAGATGATCTCTGGGAAACCTTTGGGAACCTGAGGAGATTCCGGATGAAGTTGAATCCGGCTAAGTGCACCTTTGGTGTGCCGGCGGGCAAGTTGCTCGGTTTCCTTGTTTCCAGCCGGGGTATTGAGGTGAATCCCGGCAAGATTCGTGCCATAGAAAGGATGAAGCCGCCGACAGATTTGAGGGAAGTACAGAAGTTCACTGGGTGCCTCGCATCCCTGAGCCGCTTCATAAGCCGGCTGGGAGAGAAAGCTCTGCCGTTATATCAGTTGATGAAAAAGTCCGACACATTTGTCTGGACAACGCAAGCAGATGCAGCTTTCAAGGAATTGAAACAGTTGTTGTCAACAGCGCCGGTATTAGCGTCTCCGATGCCCCGGGAGCCAATGTTGCTCTATATAGCAGCAACCAACCGAGTTGTCAGTGTTGTGGTGGTAGTAGAGCGAGAGGAAGGAGGCAAAACCGTGCAGCGGCCGGTATATTATCTGAGTGAAGTCCTCTCCACCTCAAAGCAAAACTACCCCCACTATCAGAAGATGACCTATGGTGTCTATATGGCGGCCAAGAAGCTCAAGCATTACTTCCAAGAGCATCCAATCCGGGTAGTGGCCGAGGCCCCCATCTCGGAAATTATAGGCAACAAAGATGCCAGCGGCCGGATAGCAAAGTGGGCAATAGAGCTTTCACCATATACACCGTGGTACGATAAGAGGGATACAATCAAGTCCCAGGTCTTGGCTGATTTCTTTATTGACTGGGCCGAGATACAGTATGAGCCACCGTTGCCAGATGCCAATTATTGGAGGATGCATTTTGATGGGTCCAAGACAATCCATGGCTTGGGTGCCGGCATAGTTCTCAGTTCACCAAAGAATGACCAGCTGAGATACGTCCTGCAGATTCACTTTGCAGCATCAAATAATGTGGCGGAATATGAGGCACTTGTGCATGGCCTGAAGGTGTCTAAGGACATAGGAATTCGCCGGATTATGTGCTTCGGTGATTCTGACTTAGTGATTCAGCAGTGTTCCGGCATATGGGACGCGCATGATGCTAACATGGCATCATACCGTTTCCTAGTGCAGCAGTTAAGTGGTTACTTTGAAGGTTGTGAGTTCCGGCACGTTCTCCGGGCTCAGAACGATGCAGCCGATGCATTATCCAAGCTGGGGTCTTCCCGAGATTCAATCCCGCCCGGCATTTCGCTGGAGCATCTGAGGAAGCCATCGATCAAACCCTCGCCGGAGTCATCCTCCATTTATGTCCCGCCAGGTCCGGACGAAGCAGTTCCAATGGAGATAGATGCCGGAGCCCGGACGGATAACCCGGGAACTGTTTCCTCAGTCCCGGGGACTGGGACGGCATATGCTGTTAGTACAGTATTCCGGAGCAAAACTAAAGGCAAGGGTAAAATGTGCCAAGAGGTTGTGCCGGTATACCCGGGGACTGCTCCGGCATACCCGGGGACTGATTCTTCAGTCCCGGGGACTTCGCAGCCCATGGAGATCGATTATGTGTCGGTCGAAATGATGGAAATAGATCAGGCAGTGTTCACTGTCAGGGAAGTGCCCTCATGGGCACGTCCTATCATGAACTTCATGGTGGATGGTCAAGTGCCGGCGGATGAAACCGAGGCCCGCCGGGTTATAAGGAGATCCAAAGCGTATACCATCATCAACAAAGAAATATACAAGAGAAGTACCACCGGAGTATTGCAGAGATGTGTCGAATCTGCGGAGGGTCTGGAGATGCTCCGGGAAATTCACCAGGGGGAGTGTGGTCACCATGCTTCGTCCAGGGCATTGGTGGCAAAGGTATTCCGGCATGGCTTCTATTGGCCAACGGCGCTGCAAGAGGCAGAAAACTTGGTCCGGAAATGTAATGGGTGTCAAAGATATGCCCACCAGATTCATCAGCCGGCATCTGCCCTGAAAACTATCCCGATAACCTGGCCCTTTGCTATTTGGGGCCTGGATATGGTCGGGGCTTTTAAGCCGGCCAGAGGGAAAATGACCCATATCCTGGTCATGGTGGACAAGTTCACCAAGTGGATTGAAGTGAAGCCCATAAGCAAGTGTGATGGTCACACAGCAGTGAAATTCTTAAAGGATATAATCTTGAGATATGGTGTTCCTCATAGCATCATCACTAACAATGGGTCAAACTTTGCCCAAGGGCCATTTGCCAGATTTTGTGAGGAAGTGGGAATCCGGCTGGACGTTGCGTCGGTTGCCCACCCTTGTGCCAATGGCCAAGTAGAGAGATCGAATGGGCTAGTATTATCCGGCATAAAACCCCGGCTGATAGAGCCCCTGGAGAAAACTCCGGGATGTTGGCTAGATGAGCTTCCAGCAGTGCTGTGGAGTTTAAGAACAACTCCGAATAGATCAACAGGCTACACACCATTTTTCCTGGTGTATGGAGCAGAAGCTGTGCTTCCAACAGATGTAATACATGATGCACCAAGAATAGTGCTATATAATGAGGAAGAGGCTAAAGAAGCCAGAGAAAATGATGTTGATCTGCTAGAGGAAGCAAGGGAAATAACTCTGTCAAGAACAGCAGTATATCAGCAGAACCTCAGACGCTATCATGCGCAGAAGGTAAATCCAAGGAGATTTCAAGAGGGAGATCTAGTACTCCGACTAAAGCAAGGAACAGAAGGCCGGCATAAGTTAACTCCTCCATGGGAGGGACCATTCATTGTGAGCAGAGCTCTGCACAATGATGCCTATTATCTTATAGATGCGCAGGACCCCAAGAAGAATAAGGCGGACAGGTCCGGAGAAGAAACCAAGAGGCCATGGAACATAGCTCTACTGCGCCCCTTTTACTCCTGAGCAACACAATGTATGTATTTCCATATTTTCCTTTGTATGCCGGCATGATTGTGCCGGCACAAGACTAATGAATGAAATACCGGCATCCCGAAGAAGCCGGGTAACTAGCTCCGAGGTATATTTGTAGTTTATTTACAGTTTTTTGTTATATGCCGGCTGGCTTGATCTGAATGTTTCCTATGTCGGCCTAGTAATGTGTCAGCACCAAAGGCCACTCTTCGACTTAGCTGCTGTCCGAAACCCGGCTTCATGGCTAGCAAGAGTAGATGCCGGAGATTGTCTACACATGGAAAACGGCTAAGGAAATGTAAAGCAAGCGAACCGACATTTTCGTTAAAGCTAAAGTTAAAATTGGAAGTGTCGGATGATTTGAAGTCTAAGTCTCAAAGTTAAAGTACTGTATGTTCGAGGAAGCAACCTTGAGACTCATACGTCGAAAGCCAAATAAGGTAGACAAGCAGCCAAGGTTGTGAAATTGAGGAAACAGGAAAACAACTCGGTGACTTAGCCAAAAGATGATCCGGCATTGATAACAAGCAAACCAAGATAAAACTTGTTCAGGTAGCAAACCAAAGGAAATTAAAACGTATATCTTACAACTGCACCCGGCATACCGGGGATCTGATAAAGCTTAAAGTGTTTTTGGTGCAAAGATTCAAGGGGCAGACGCGGGGCCGCCAGCAGGTGGAGCAGTAGCAGTCGAGATGTCGGCCTCAGGTGTGCCGGACCCAGCAGATGGAATGGAGCCGTCGCCTCCGCCCGGGGCAGATGCCTGTTCCGGAGCTTCAGTGTCGGCTTCCTCAGCTTCATCTTCATCTTGGCTGGAGTCGGAACCCTCAGCAGCGGCAGATGTCCCGGCATCGTCATTCTTCTCCGGCTCGCGGATGTCCCGGACGAATTTGTCGGTGTCGGCATAGTCCACATAACTATGGGCCAACTCCTTGCGGCGACGGATATGTTCCGGATCCGTGGTCCAGATGGATCCTTCGCGCACAGTGCGCAAAGTTTCCAAGTCAGCCTTTTCATACCAAGACAAGAAGTAGCTGAGGGCTTCGTCAGCTCCAACCCTCGCGCCGGAATCTCGCCACTCCCGGAGGCGAACCTTGGCAAGCTGCAGGTCGTTGCCGAGGTCAACCGGGTCAGTGGGAGTCCTTTGTCCCGGCTAGAGGGCAGAGAATGCCTCCTGGGCGCCGTAGAAGAGCTCTTCAGTGTAAAGGGTCATGGCCTCCTTCCGGGACTGCAGGGCCAGCAGCTGCTCCGACATGTCCCAGTTGGGCGAGTCAACCGGAACACCCCGGTTTTCTCGGTCCAACTGCAAAGCCCTCTCAACGTCAGCGACGGAAGCGGGAAACATGCCTGCAGAATAGAAACAATGTTAGCAAAAGGAAAATATGTCGGCATAGATGCTATGCCGAAAAAGATTACACTATGTCGGGAAGGATAAAAGGGGAAAGGATTTGAAGCTTACGGGCAAGGTCGGCATTCAGCTGTGCAACTGTAACCTCCCATTTGGTGGCCTGCTCCTTCAGGCTATCCAGTTCAGCATGGGCGTTGGAGGCATCAGTCTCGGAGGTAACAAGCAGGGTCTGGGTTTTCTTCAGTAGGCCCTCCCTCTGTTCCTTTTCGTCCAGCAGCTCGGTGAATGCATCACACTAGGCCCATAAATGGTGAAGTATCATGTAGTCGACGTTCACATGACACCACTAGTGAAATAGCACCACAACAATATCAAACCATTAAATATTTCTCAACAATAATTCACTACTAACATCTTGACTTCTCCCATGTCCTCAAGAACTAAATGAACAAATCACAAGACATCATATGGATCATGATCAGAGGTGAAATAATGGTAAATAACAATCTGAACATAAACCTTAATTCAACGGTTCCACTCAATAGCATCAACTACAAGAGTAATCAACACCGGGAAAGTTTCCCCTAAGAATATAACAAGATCCAACTCAAGATGTTACAGCGGGATGGCATGGTGATGGTGGAGATGAAGGTGCTGGTGATGGAGATAATGATGATGATGATCCCGATGAAGTCCGGTGCAATGGTGATGACGATGGCGATGATCTCCCCTCTCCGGGAAGGAATTTCCCTGGCAGATTTCTGCCTGCCGGAGAGCTTTTCTCTCTCTGGTGTTTTCTGCCCCACAGAGGCGGGTGTGTCTAACTCTGAGCCCCCTTCACTTAGGTTTTCGGGGACGATGAAGTACGCGAAGGGGCGAGAGCTGGAGTGGGCTAGGGCGCCCTCACGCAGGGCCGGCGTGGCCAGGGACCAGGCCGCGCCCCCTATGCGTGAGGCTGCCCCCTGGCTCCTCTCGACTCCTCCTTCTGGCTTCCGGAGTCTTTTGGTAAAATATAATTTCCTGGCATTTTTCTGGAATTTTCCTGATCTTAAAAATATGGTCCCTTGATGGTCCTTTTTCCAGCAGAATCCTGACTCCGGCAGCAACTCTTCCAATGATCATCAACATGTAAAAACAGAGGGAATAACATAAGTATCATCTCTAAATATGAAATATATCAATGAATAACAGTAAATTATGATACAAAATAGTGATGCAAAATGGACGTATCAACCCCTCCAAGCTTAGACCTCGCTTGTCCCCAAGCGAAAACTAAACTCGGTAAATATGACCACAAGTTTATGGAGTGAAGTGTCGATAATCAAAATACGGACAAGAAGCATCACATTTACCAAGACACAAATTATAATAGATAGCAACTTCCATTTATAAGATATAGACTTGCAATAAGTAAAAGGGAATCACATTTAAGGATGCACAAAGTAAATTATAATTGGCGATGGCAAACCTTAGTTCTTGGTCAAAGAATGATGAACAAGGTATTCTTTCTTTTGCACGGAGCCTTTTAAAACAGAGCTAATATAGCAAAGACCATATGCTCAACAAAACAAACTTTTTGCATTCATGGAAAGCTTTCAAAGATATATTCCTTCAGACAAAAGCATTATACAAAACAAGGAAGATAGTAAACATGATTAAACGGATCAACATATGGATGAGTGAAACATAACAACTCAAATGCTTGCTTGAGATAGAGGGAGATAGGTTGACTCAACATAAAAGTAAGAGATAGGCCCTTCGCAGAGGGAAGCAGGGATTAAACATGTGCTAGAGCTTTTCATTTGCAAAATAGAGGTAAAAAGTTATTTTGAGAGGTGGTTGCTTTTGTCAACGACTAGCAACGGAGTTCTTGATATCTTCCATACTAAACAAGTGAGAGTGGTTCTGAGATGTTTAATTAAATGGCACATTGGTGCTCTTTTATAGCTTTGCACTCCTCCCCACCTTTTCCTTTCTCAAACCATGGCTAACCGATTCCATCGGGTGCCAAACAACTTTCACATACCATGGAGGAGTGCTCTTTTCTTTCTTTTCTTTTGGAGATTATAATGGTCTGACCAGCTCCCTTGCAAAATTAATGATGAGCAGATGAAGCTGCCTAGTCGAGGGGTACTTAATTTAGTATGGAAGATAACAAACCCATCCACTACGTCCTCATGAGCTAAAAACAGTGGCACAAAATGAGAAGTATTTGAAGGTTTTTGAAAGGTAGCACATGAAAATTTACTTAGAATGGCTTGAAAGACCATGCATAGGAATTTATAGTGGACTCTTTGGAAGTGACTTGGCTTTTGGGATTTGGATGCACGAGAAGTATTCCCTCTCAGTACAGGTTTTTGGCTAGCAAGGCTGGGTAGCAAGCATAAGAGTTGTATGAAACAAACAAACATACATATAATAAGAACAATCATGCAGACCCCTTGAAGGTACAACGATTTTGACTTTGAGAATAACATTGCTAATAAGCCAAACATGAAGGGTAAACTGAAGTGATGCAACTACAAACACCTCTTTATTCTTTTCTACTCAAACCTCAAGGTAATGTTGCTACTGACCAAGCTAGGTTTTCCAAAACCAACTAAATTTACTCATGCTCCCAAAGTGATACCAATACTAATCAACAAGACTAGTCGTATAAGAGAGATTGCGGACTAAAATAAAGTGTGCGGAAAGTAAACGATAGAACTTCTCATTAATATTTCATTACCGCAACTCACACCAAGGGATACATAGATAACCAACTAAGGAGGATACTTCCAAATTGCAAACTATTCTATAAGATAACTTCTCTATTCATGATATGACTCTACTTGAAAAGTAAATGAGCAAAAGGTAATGATGTGATACCGCGGCACTCCCCCAAGCTTGGAACAAGCCAAGGGGATGCCTATACCGATGATGAATTACTCCTTTGGCGGTGGCGGTGAGTCTTCATCGCTGTCATACTTCCATGGCAGGGGTCCTCCGTCGAGGAAGGATGTCTTGGTCTCCAATGTCCTGAAACTTGCAGCAGCACTCATTTGTTTAAACCTAGCTTCATACTCACAGTTTTGGTTCTGCAAGTCGTAGAGTTGTGCTTGTAACTGGTTGGTGGTCTCATGGAGCGAAAAGACGTCCTTCCAAAGCTCCGTAGTCTCCTTCTTGTACTTGGTAACAAGCTCTTGATTAATCCTATGGATGAGTTCCACCTCGCGTTCCACCATCTTCTTATATTTAAAAACCTCTTGTTCCAGTGCTTCCATCCTGGCTTCAAGACTCCCTTCTGCCTTCAGTCCTTGGACATCTTTAATCTGCAACTCCCCATCCTTAAGTGACAACTCCTTCGGATGCATCTTCAGCTCCCTCATGTACGGATTGATGAGATCCGCAAGAGAGTTCTCCTCGAATGGACCGGACGAAGACATTGTAACTCAAAAGCTGAAAGTAATCCCTGACAGAAATAGCTCAAAACAAAAACACGATGAGAAAATGATATACAGACCTCGGGTACTCCGGGGGGTTATATAGGCGAAAATTATACATCGAGGGGAAATCACAGGAGGAAACCGGGACGGAAACGAGTTCCGGGGTGTTCTCACATCAGGGTGGCGCGGCCAGGGGTGGGCCCGCGCCCCCTATGTGTGAGGAGCACCCGGACTCCTTTTCTTGCCCGTTTTCGTCTCGTGATTTTTAATATTTAGTAAAAATAGCAAAAAATATTAAAGGAAGAGCTTTTCGCGAAACTTCTCTGAATAGAACTGTTACGTATTCGAAAATGAACTCTGCAGGTTCCTGCAGTTTGTCTTGGATGAATTCTTCTGGAGAAACTGTTTCAATAACATCAACATCTTTATTATAAGAATCTCCAGTAATATAATGTTTGAGTCTTTGCCTATTCACCACTTGTGTAGTATCATCTTTCAATGAAGCAATCTTAATAGCACCTGAGCGGTACACTTCAATAATAACATATGGTCCTTCCCATTTTGATAGTAATTTTCCTGCAAAAAATCTGAGACGAGACCTATACAATAGAACTTTCTCACCAACATGAAACTCTCTCTTAAGAATTCTCTTGTCATGCCATTGCTTGACTTTCTCTTTGAAAAGTCTAGCATTCTCATACGCTTCGTTTCTCCACTGATCTAGAGAACTCAAATCTAACAACCTTTTCTTACCGGCTAGTTTAAAATCTCTATTAAGCTCTTTCACTACCCAAAAAGCTTTGTGTTCTAATTCTAAAGGCAAGTGACACGCTTTTCCATAAACCATATTATAAGGAGACATTCCCATGGGGTTCTTATAAGCAGTTCTATAAGCCCATAAAGCGTCGTTTAACTTACTACCCCAGTTTTTCCTAGATCTATTAACAATCTTCTGCAAAATAGACTTGATCTCTCTATTTGAAAGCTCTACCTGCCCACTAGTTTGGGGATGATAAGCTGAAGCAATTCTATGATTAACATCATATTTAGCAAGAGTTTTTCTAAAACTGCCATGAATAAAATGAGAACCTCCATCAGTCATAAGATATCTAGGCACACCAAACCTAGGAAAAATAACATCTTTAAGCATTTTTAACGAGGTTTCACCATCAGCACTCTTTGTAGGTATGGCTTCTACCCATTTAGTAACATAATCAACAGCAACAAGTATGTGGGTATA